>ONZH01024770.1:0-50733 GCA_900303285.1 Rhinella marina | reverse complement strand
AGATGGGACAGATGGGACCCCTGTTCATGTGCCTCCAAAGAGCCAGTTGTACTTGTCTATACAGCAAGTGTATAATAAGCCCTGGGCAGGAGTCATGTGCGTCTTCTTGTACCATCTATATGTAAAGTTCTCCTCAGTGCGACCTTCAGGTCTTGGTTCCTTAGGCTGTAGATTAAGGGGTTGAGTAAGGGGGTGATTAGTGTGTATATCACAGTGACTACTTGGTTCAATGTAAGAAGATTACTTGTGTTAGGAACAAAGTAGATGAAAATTATTGACGCATAAAATATAAAAACCACAGTCAGATGAGACGTACAGGTGGAGAAGGCTTTACGTTTTCCATCACTGGTGCGAATTTTAAAGACTGTGCTAAAAATTCTAACATACGGGTAAAAGGTGGCAACAAAGGCTACAACACCAAGAAACACCCCAACAACTATTAAGACTAGAACATTGATGGAAGTATCAGTACAAGAAATCTGGAGCAAATGGGGCAGATCACAAAAGAAATTCTGGATGAAGTTGGGACCACAGAAGGTCAACCTTCTTAAACATAAAGTATAAAGGATGGGGGCGAGGAGACCAAGAGACCAAACCAAAGACACCATCTGAGTACAGGTGCTCCATGACATGACCTGAGAGTAGTGGAGAGGACGGCAGATGGCTACATACCGGTCATAAGACATGGAGGTCAACAAGTAGACCTCACAACACCCGAAATAGATGACAAAGAACATTTGTGTTATGCAATCTATGAGAGACATAGACCAATGTTGGGTGATGAGGTGAAAGAGCATCCCTGGGGCAGTGACCGATGAGTAGGACATGTCCAAGAATGCTAAGTTTCCAAGAAAAAAATACATGGGAGTGTGAAGATGAGCACAAGTAAGAACCAGAAGGAGGATAAGAAAGTTGGTCAAAAGGGTCATCAGGTAGATGAGGAGGAAGACGATGAAGAGGACATAGATGGTCTTCTTATTATCTGATAGACTCATGAGCAGAACGCTGGAGATCGTTGTTTGGTTCTTCATCATTTTAATGTGTTTCTTCCTAAAAGTTTCCAAATTAATAAAACTGATGACAACAATGAAATGAAATGAATGATGGAATACAGGAGCACGGAGGGTGAATGTATAAAATATCGGATACTAACAGCGTCCGTCATTTTAAAGTCACTGGTTCTCCCAGGAGCTGAAGCCACAGCAGCCCAGACCTCTGCTCTGCAGATCCAGGAATAATATAATAAGGTCTCAAGACGCTCAATTTCATGCTAATTTATTGATTGTGGAGGATTTTACTATTTAATTTTTAACCAGTGAAGATTCATAATGCAATTAACGGGGTTATACTGGAAATAATATTAATGACATATCTTCAGGATAGGTCATCAGTATCAGGATATGGCCCCCGCCGATCAGCTATTAGGAGAGGCCGGAAGCTCTGAAGCCTCTCTCTAGGCCATGTGACATCACCGTACATTGGTCACATGGCCTAGTGGCAGCTCAGCCCCGTTGAAGTGAATGAAGCTGAGCTGCAATACTGAGCACAGCCACTATACAATGTGCGGCGCTGTACTTGGTGAGCTGCCAGGAGCTGGCCACAGCGGCTCCCTGGAACAGCTGATCGGTGGGGGTGCCCGGATTAGGACCCCTGCCAATGTGATAATGATGACCTATACTCATCATTATCCATTCCTGAATAACCCCTTTGATCATTTCCATTGGAATGCATGGACAGCAAAAGGCCTCTGTGGAAGAAATGTATATTTGACCCTTCTCATCGGAGCTGTCTTCTATCGTATTTCCAGTAAATATGAGCCATGAAATTCAGAAGTTTAGTCTCTTACATCAGACATCATATAGTGGATGACAACCTGTTTCTAACAGAGCTAGAACCAGCTCTGTACCTCACATGGATACAGAGACCGCCCCCCAGTCATTGCTCCAATATTCTTCTAGATTTATTTCAAGCTGACAGTTTAGGGGGTGTGCCCTTTCTCAAGGACTGTCCTCTGCAGCCAGTGGCAGTTAAAGGATAGAACTGAGCGTGTGTGTCCACCTCAGTGAGCAGGTCAGAGAAATGAGAAAAAGAGCGAACATCGGGTGGAGCTATACAGATCGATTTCACTGGATAACACAGTAGCTATAATATATTTTCCCACAAAAAATACCCGCCACATGTATACAGGTTAAAAAGGCGTGGTTGATCATATTTTGACCTTTACGCCTTTTTTATTTTTTAAATAAAACCAATTTTCCTGTTGTTTTGAAAGGGGTTGTGCAGTGGTTTAATACTGACGACCAATGATCAATATCAGATTGGTGCGGTTCCGACTCCTAGCACCCCTGCCCATCAGCTGAAGTGGTAGTAGCACGTCTGCGAGCGCGGCTTCCTCTTATTGATCTGGTCACTATAGACTAGCTCAGGCCTCCGATTTTCTTGGGTGCACTGACTGTGACTCCACTGCAGTATCAGGTCATTTTTACCTCTGCATTGCAGCTTCTATGACTAGTGCAGGAAAATATGCGGATGAACCTGGGCGCTGCCGAGGGATGACATCAAATGTGGTCAGTGGTTCCAACAGTGGTTTATTTACGTGTTTCAGGGGCGAAATACTTTACCATTTGTGTATTATTGTTCTGAGGAAAGGGGCATTTTTCCCCTGAAACGCGTAGACGAATAAACCACTATTGGAACCACTGACCATGTTTGATGTCATCCCTTGGCAGCGCCCAGATAAGAGGTTCATCCGCATATTTTTCTGCACAATTGACTTTACTCCAGCACCTTACCCAGTGGTGCAGGCAGGCACTCCCGTATGCTCGTCGGGATCAATACCTGCTGAACCTATAAAGTTGTTGTGACTTCATCACAACAAATTCCGGTAAGAGAACTACAATCATTTTGATTATTACATTGTGTCAGCAATACCACTCATGAGGCGCTATCTTCTCTCTATTTTCTCTCTCTGAGCTTCTATGGCTAACCATTGCTTTCCCAGCAGTCAGTTCTTATAGCAGGTCCCTGAATCTCACGTAGGCCGGACTACTGCACCACACACTATATGAATGAGCATCCTTTGAATGTACTCTGCACACACATGCACTAACAGGAACAGCTTTCCTGTCCTGTGACTTGAGGAGCTGCACAGTCTGGTCATGTGACCATAGGTCCTTCAACATCTGCATTCTGCTTCCATCTGTAGGTTACAACTGTAGACCAAGACTGTGTATTGAAAGGATTGCCTCATCAAGTGCATCTATTGAATGGTGCTTACTGAATGTAAAGAAGAAATTGACAGCAAGCAGAGATCTTGTGAAAAACTAAAATGCAAAGTCCATTAGAAAGTTACCGAATTATACAAGTACTAATCTTTATTTACAGTGGGGAAAAGTATTTAGTCAGTCACCAATTGTGCAAGTTCTCCCACTTATAAAGATGATATCGGCCTGTAATTGACATCATAGGTAGACCTCAACTATGAGAGACAAAATTAGAAAAAAAAAAAAAACAGAAAATCACATTGTCTGATTTTTAAAGAATTTATTTGCAAATTTTGGTGGAAAATAAGTATTTGATCACCGACAAACAAGCAAGATTTCTGTCTCTCACAGACCTGTAACTTCTTCTGTAAGAGGCTCCTCTGTCCTCCACTCATCACCTGTAGTAATGGCTCCTGTTTGTTATCAGTATAAAAGACACCTGTCCACAACCTCAAACAGTCACACTCCAAACTCCACTATGGTAAAGACCAAAGAGCTGTCGAAGGACACCAGAAACAACATTGTAGACCTGCACCAGGCTGGGAAGACTGAATCTACAATAGGCAAGCAGCTTGGTGTGAAGAAATCAACTGTGGGAGCAATAATTAGAAAATGAAAGACATACAAGACCACTGATAATTTCCCTCCATCAGGGGCTCCATGCAAGATCTCACCCTGTGGGGTCAAAATGATCACAAGAACTGTGAGCAAAAATCCCAGAACCACACGGGGGGACCTAGTGAATGACCTGCAGAAAACTGGGACCAACGTAACAAAGTCTACCATCAGTAACACACTACACCGCCAGGGACTCAGATCCTGCAGTGCCAGACATGTCCCCCTGCTTAAGCCAGTACATATCCGGGCCCGTCTGAAGTTTGCTAGAGAGCATTTGGATGTTCCAGAAGAGTTTTGGGAGAATGTCATATGGTCAGATGAAACCAAAGTAGAACTGTTTGGTAGAAACACAACTCGTCATATTTGGAGGAGAGTGAATGCTGAGTTGCTTCCAAAGAACAACATACCTACTGTGAATCACGGGGGTGGTAACATCATGCTTTGGGGCTGTTTCTCTACAAAGGGACCAGGACGACTGATCTGTGTACATGAAAGAATGAATGGGGCCATGTATCGTGAGATTTTGAGTGCAAACCTCCTTCCATCAGCAAGGGCATTGAAGATGAAACGTGGCTGGGTCTCTCAGCATGACAATGATCCCAAGCACACCGCCAGGGCAACGAAGGAGTGGCTTCATAAGAAGCATTTTAAGGTCCTGGAGTGGCCTAGCCAGTCTCCAGATCTCAACCCCATAGAAAACCTTTGGAAGGACTTGAAAGTCCGTGTTGCCCAGCAAAAGCCCCAAAACATCAGTGCTCTAGAGGAGATCTGCATGGAGGAATGGGCCAACATACCAGCAACAGTGTGTGCCAACCTTGTGAACACAGAAAACGTCTGACCTCTGTCATTGCCAACAAAGGAGATATAACAAAGTGTTGAGATGAACTTTTCTTATTGACCAAATACTTATTTTCCACCATAATTTGCAAATAAATTCTTTAAAAATCAGACAATGTGATTTTCTGGATTTCTCATTTTGTCTCTCATAGTTGAGGTCTACCTATGATGTCAATTACAGGCCGACCTCATCTTTATAAGACCATTAAGTTTCTCATTATACAATCTGCAAATGGGTCAATTAATAACAAACCAAGGATCCAAAATGTGTCCTATCATCATTAACCCTCAGACCTTTTCTTGAGACCCCGGGTGTACATAAAAAATAGCCGACCCTACAGCAAAATAAATGTCATCATTGTTGTTAGTTCTCAATAATCTCCAGCCAGAAATGAGGGTCGGCACTTACTTTTCTCTTCCCTCTTCCTGAGTTTTGCAGCAGAGAAGGAAGATGTGACCATTAAGCCAATTCCTTCTTATTTCATACTCCTTGTAGTATCTATATAGTGGATGAGCATGGTGCCGATCCTAGCGGTTCATGGGACAGATAGATGGGACCATCTAAACTGGGACACGCTGTTCAGTTACCTAAAAAGTTATGATTATGCTTGCTTTTGGTGTATATCCACTCCATGGTCCTATACGTTGTATACTGCTACAAGGTTTTCTTGTCTATGCACTTAGTCTATAATAAAAAAACCCTGGACAGGAGTCACCCCCTGTCCTGGTCCCTTTGCAGAGAAACAGCCCCAAAGAATGATGTTGCCACCCCCATGCTTGAAATGCTTCATACGAAGCCCCTCCTTCGTTGCCCTGGCGGTGTGCTTGGGATCATTGTCATGCTGAAAGACCCAGCCACGTTTCATCTTCAATGCCTTTGCTGATGGAAGGAGGTTTGCACTCAAAATCTCTCAACACATGGCCCCATTCATTCTTCCATGTAGACCGATCACAGTCGTCCTGGTCCCAGAGAAACAGCCCCAAAGAATGATGTTGCCACCCTCATGCTTTACAGTGCGTCTTCTTGTACCATTTATTTGTAAAGTTCTCCTCAGTGCGACCTTCAGGTCTTGGTTCATTAGCCTATAGATTAAGGGGTTGAGTAAGGGGGTGATTAGTGTGTACATCACAGTGGCTACTTGGTTCAAGGTAAGAAGATTACTTGTGTTAGGTACAAGGTAGATAAAAGTTATTGACACATAAAATATAAAAACTATAGTCAGATGAGACGTACAGGTGGAGAAGGCTTTACGTTTTCCATCACTGGAATGAATCTTAAAGACTGTGCTACAAATTCTGATATACGGGTAAAAGGTGGCAACAAAGGCCACGGTGCCGAGGAAGAACCCCAACAACTATTAAGACTAGAACATTGATGGAAGTATCAGTACAAGAAATCTGCAGCAAATGGGGCAGATCACAAAAGAAATTCTGGATAAAGTTGGGACCACAGAATGTCAACCTTCTTAAGCATAATGTATAAATGATGGGGGCGAGGAGACAAGAAGACCAAACCAAAGACACCATCTGAGTACAGGTGCTCCAAGACATGACCTGAGAGTAGTGAAGAGGGCGGCAGATGGCTACATACCGGTCATAAGACATGGAGGTCAACAAGAAAGCCTCTGAGCCTGCAAAATAGATGACAAAGAACATTTGTGCTATGCAATCTGGGAAGGAGATGGACCAATGTTGGGTGATGAGGTGAAAGAACATCCTTGGAGCAGTGACCGATGAGTAGGACATGTCCAAGAATGCTAAGTTTCCAAGAAAGAAATACATGGGTGTGTGAAGATGAGCACAAGAAAGAACCAGAAGGATGATAAGAAAGTTGGTCAAGAAAGTCATCTGATAGATGAGGAGGAAGATGATGAAGAGGACATGGATGGTCTTCTTATTATCTGATAGACTCATGAGAAGAACGCTGGAGATGGTTGTTCGGTTCTCCATCGTTCCAATGTGTTTCCTTCTAAAAGTTTCCAAATTAATAAAACTGATGACAACAATGAAACATTAGGAGACAGTGATGGAATACAGGAGCACGGAGGGTGAATGTATAAAATATCTGATACTAAACGCTAATAGCGTCCTTCATTTTATAGTCACTGGTTCTCCCAGGAGCTGAAGCCACAGAAGCCCAGACCTCTGCTCTGCAGATCCAGGAATAATGTAATCAGGTCTCAGGACGCTCACTTTTATGGTTATTTATAGCGGAGGATTTTACAATTTAATTTTTAACCAGTGAAGATCCACAATGCAATCAAAAGGGGTTACCCAGTAAATAATATTGATAACCTATTGTCAGGGTAAGTCATTAATATCAGATTAGCAGGGATGGGGGGGTCAAACACCTCCATGAGTGAGGTCACCATACATCTGTCACATGGCCTAGTTGCAGCTCAGCATCATTAATGTGGATGGGGCTGAGCTCCAATGAGAAGCAAAGCTGCTATACAATGTACAGTGCTGTGCTTGGTGAGCTGCCGGGAGCTGGCTGTAGTGGCTCCCTACGGCTCCCTAGCTGATCAGCGCTGGTGCCGGGACTCGGACCCTCACCGATGTGATAATGATTACCTATCCTGAGATAAGGCCTCTGAAGAAATGTATGTTTGGCCCTTCACTCCAGAGCCGTCTTCTTTTATATTTCCAGTAAACTTGAGCCATGAAATTCAGAAGTTTAGTCTCTCACATGAAATCTGATAGGACTTTAGGAAGCCGCTGTGAAGGTGGTCGTGAGCCTCCTACCTAGTGGACGTTGTGCAGCTGCAGAGGTTGTACATATGGTTTGTCTGTCCCTGGTCATATCATATGCTGAATCAATAGTGTTGGAGGCCAAGGAGGTACAACAAGAGTCTCAATCCCTACACCCTGCTACCCTCTTTAATGGTCTAACATAAACGCTATCTTATGTATTTCTGTCCAGGCCCTCTACATTGTACATTTCTAATAATGTTATGTAACTGTTTGACATGTAATGTGCCTGGTTCACCAGCAGGTGGCAGCAAACATGGCAGAGCTGTACTTTATAGAATGGAGCTAGCCATTCTATTCTAAACCCCCTTCTGGAGAGAGTGGGCTCGTCCTACTTCCTGCCGGAAGGGTGGGGACCAGTTAGAGCTTGTATAGTTTACCCCCAGCTAGGAGGAGGGAGTGCAGGGGCATGTCTCTGGTGGTCGTGCCCATGCCAGCCAGAGCACCCTAAGCTCTGCTGGCCATGGAGGCAAGAGCATCAGAAGCCAAGAGCATAGTCCTCTGGCAGAACCAAAGTTTGACTAAGGAGAGAGGTGCAGCATAAAAAAGAAGCAAAGATACAAAAAAAGCCTGTCAGTACAGCAGAGTCAGAGAAATAAAGGAGAGTTGAGTTTGCCTGCTAGTTTATGCTAAAGCCTGCTGGAACCAAGACAAAACATGAAAACTGTTTAAAGAAACGTTTATTCAAGTAAAGCTGCCCTTGAACTTCATCTCCCCAGAGGGGCCCTGGGGGGTGGCGTCTGTTGCAATTGGCATCACGAACAGGATACCACTTTTGTGCCTTGAAGGCCCCCTCTATCTGTAATTCCCCCATACAAGAGACTTTATACCATCTACGTATTGCTGGAGAGTGGGAAATCTGCATCAGTTGCAGCACTGTGGCAAAACATGGTTTAATCGTCCATCTTGGATTTGGGCATTGTGTGTTGAGAGGAAGACATCCACCCAGCAAAAGGGAGGGAACCTGCCCCCACAGAGGAACCATTCTTGCAGCAGATGGAACTAAAGTGCTCAGTACAAGTTCTCTGGAAGACAGAGAAACCAACTGTACCAGAAATACAGGAAGTATAAGAAGCAGCCATCTTGGAAAAGGGAAAATACAGTTCCTTCTTCCCTGGATCCTGAGATTCAATGTCCAGAGGTCTGAGTAAGTACTTCTGGGGAAACTAACCTTGCTGGAGGTTAGAGACTATAATCTGCCTGCCAGAGCATCATATTCCCCAAAATTGAGTAGTTGCAGTGACTCTTAAAGGAGCCACATACCAATTCTGCTGCTGTTATTCAGGCCCACATTTAAGCAATATCCAGTATCACAGAACCAGAAAGTGGAAATCCTGATTGGCCAGTTACAGGGAGCTGTGCTCCAGGAGGTCAAGTCTTGGCCTGGGCCAGAGCGAAAGACAGCTGAGCAGATCCTAGACCAACTCAGTACCACCTTTGTAACCAGGACCGCCTCCGAGCTTAAGATGCACTTCTTTGGAAAGTGGCAAAAGTCAATGGAGACTTTGCCCTGTTCATGCATGAAACCATGAACCTGAGGGACAAGACCAAACCCTCAGAGAGCAGTTTATTGAAGGTGTCCTTGAAAAATCAAACGTCAGCTGAAGATGCTGTCAGCTCAGTACCTGGATATCCCGTTCTTGGATTTCAAGGAGCTTGCTATCAGCATCCTGGGGGAAAGTCACCAGTCTGAACCCCCCCAAAAGCAAGAAGGCATGGCCCATACTCTGGCCTGCTGCCAGGTAGCTGAGCATGGGCTCAGGCGTTTGCCCCAGATGCCTTTGCTTCCCTGACTGCTCAAGTCTCTCTCCTAGCTTAGAATATGGAGAGGAGGAAGAAGCAACTACAGTGACTGGAACAGGAGCCCAAGGCTGAGAAAGAGACCTCCACACCAAGACACCGTCTTACACCTGGCCCTTGAGAAGATCAGCGCCGGCCGACCGATAGGTTGCCAGACTCGGGTATCGATATTCCAGAAAAAGCGTATGCCTGCATTGTCAGAAGCATGGACACACCGAAAAGGACTACTGGCAGTTAAACAGGTATCCCCATGAGGCCAAGGACCGCCCCTCGGGAGCAAGAATATTAGTTCCCAAAGATCAAGCCTTTATGTTTAGATATGTGGGCACCCGCCCTGTGGTTGAAGTTGGCATCAACGGAGTGAAGTTTCCTGCTTTAATCGATACTGGATCTTAATTGACTACCATCCATCAAGTAGCATTCGAAAAATGCCGTAACGGAGCCCAACTGACGCAACCCCCAGAATCCTGGCTCCACGTCATAGCTACTAATGTCCAACCAGTGCCTATAATAGGGTACATTACAGACGAAGATACCAACCAAACTCCCACACCAAGGTGTAGTCGTGATTCAGGTTCCAGAAGATGACAATTGCCCTGTGGTTCTGGGGATAAATGTACAACTGTTACAATAAAGTGCATGAAGCCTTAAAGAAAACCTTACTGATTTCACCCCCATAAAACAGACTATCCAGGTGATAGCCGCCCAACAAAAATTCAGCAATCAACAGGGCGAAATCTGCCATGTCCGCATCAAGGATGCTCAACCTAGCAAACTCCAGCCTGGAGCAGAGACTCTGATATGTTCCAAGACTTGCATTGGTATCCAAGGTCAGGATTACCAGGCCCTCGTGGAACCTCTACATCTACAAGATCATCCCATTGTCCTAGTCGTTAGGAGCTTGGTCTCAATGTCACAAGGAAAGGTACCCATACGCTTGGTCAATCTAAGTGATGTAGAATTAAAAAAGTACTATCCAGTGGCCTGTCTATATCACGTCCGTCAGCAGGATATCCTGGATCCCCTTACTGCTGCGGCCCAACAATCACTTCAAACAGCGGGTGCAGCCAAAGACCTGTCTGAGCAGCCCTGGTGGGCCAAACAACAGCCACCACCTCTGCCAAACACATCAAAGGTGTGCTGGACTTAGCCAAGGAACACCACCAAGTCTTCAGCAAACACCCTCCGGACTATGGTCAGACTCACCTAATACAGCACACCATTCCAACGGGAAGTCATCCTTCAATCAAAAAGAGATATAGGCCGGTGCCTCCTGCCATGTACCAGCAGGTGAAGAAGATAGTTCAGGATATGAAGACAGCTAATGTCATCCAGGATAGTCACAGCCCTTGGGCTGCCCCTCTGGTCCTGGTCCTGTGTGGATTACCACAAGATAAATAACATTACACACAAGGATGCTTACCCCTGCCACGAATTGAGGAGTCTCTGGCAGCCCTGGGATCCGCTTCTTATTTCTCCACCTTGGATCTAACCAGTGGTTATTGGCAAGTCCCCATGGCACCAGAAGATAAAGAGAAAACAGCTTTCACTACCCCAATGGGTCTGTTCGAGTTCCACTACATGCCATTCGAGCTGTGCAATGCCCCTGGGACATTTCAGAGACTCATGGAGAGATGTCTTGGACACAAAAACTTTGAGACTGTGTTGCTGTAGTTGGATGATGATCTACTCCTAGACCTACAAAGAGCATTTCCAGCACTTAGCGGAGGTGTTCCAGACTCTGGCCCAATATGGATTGAAAGTGAAATATCTGGGACATGTTGTGAGTGCGGAGGGTGTGAAACCGGACCCCGACAAGATGGCTGCAGTACAAAGCTGGCCAGCTCCTAAGACAGCCAAAGAAGTCAAGAGCTTTCTTGGATTTGCAAGTTACTACCGGAGATTTATCCTGCACTTCACTCAATTTACGGAGCCTATCCAGGAGCTTTCGAAATGTCATCCTAAAGTCTGTCAGAATGCTAAGATACCGGTAGAGTGGAATGAAGAGAGAGAGAGAGAGGCCGCTTTCCAACTGCTAAAAGAAAAACCTAGAGAGCCACCAGTCCTGGGCTACCCCGACTATGACCTGCCATTTTGCCTTGCCCTGGATGGAAGTAAGTACGTCTCAGACATTAGCCAAAAGTGAAAGAGTCATCGCCTATGCCAACAGGTCTTTACGAGAGCCAGAGCGGAATGACCAGAATTATAACTCTTTCACTGTCGCTTTCACTGTCTACACAGTTAATCTGCTGGCTCATTTGAGCACTGCATGCCTTGGAGCTCTGGAGATAAGATGGGCCTCTAGACTGGGGAACTTTGACTTCACCAAGTACCTGCCTGGCAAAACTAATCACAACGGGGAAGCTTTGTCTAGGCTACCTTCCAACAAGGAACTAATTCTACAGATGATAAGTGGGAAGACGTGGAAATGCCAATGTTCTAGCCCCGGTTTGCCCGGCAGGTAGCCCTACACACTAGGCATCAGGCCTGTGCTGTGGCTAAAGGGGAAAGACATGATCAGCGAGCCCCCCTTCATCCAATAGTGAGTAGGAGTCCTCTTAAAATCGTGGCCATCAACCACGTGAAACTGGAACCCAGCAGACCCGGGTACACTATGCTATGACAATCATAGACCACTACACCAAGTTCATTGTGGCTGTACCTATACAGGACTTAACTGCTAAAACTGTAGCTGCTACCATGTGGAAGAGCTTCATTCTGCCGTATGGGTTCCCTGAAAAGATACTCACTGATCAAGGATCTGCATTCGAGTCTCAGTTGTTCCTATGAACTTTGTGCCCTGTACGACTGCAAAAAACTGAGGACCACCGCATATCACCCTCAGGGGAATGGGCTGGACTTTGATCTACATGCACCATGCTTGAGTCCCCTCCCCACACGTTTCTTGGCCTGCTACGCAGCCAGTCAGCGTGCAGGGGGTTGCTGGCATTCACTGTAGTGCCGTAGCCATTGGCTACTGGCATTACAGTGATTGACTGGCCAGGAACGCGTCATCGGGTGTTATAAAGCACCTGATGACACGTGGCTCGGCTCAGTCTTAGTCAGGGAGAGCTGCTGCAAGGAGGGACAGATAGTGTACGGATAGAATTTGGCTAGGCAGGTTTAGTTTTTATTTTCAAAAGACCCAAAAGTCCTTTAAAGGACTATTGTTTTATCTAGCTGCAACATCTATTATTTTTGGGGAAAAATTTGCGCAAAATTGCCTGACCTTAACACCACCTGTGCTGCGTGTGCTGTATATCATTTGTGAATCCTAAATACCTGAGACATCCAGTGTATTTTTCCTGCCGATAATCAAGGCGACATTACCTGCGCTGCATCTGCTGTATAACGTTTGCGCAAGGAGGGACAGATAGTGTAGGGATAGGATTTGGCTAGGCAGGTTTAGTTTTTATTTTCAAAAGACCCAAAAGTCCTTTTAAAGACTATTGTTTTATCTGGCTGCAACATCTATTATTTTTTTGGCTACATTTGCGCAAAATTGGCTGACAATAACACCACCTGCTCTACGTCTGCTGTATAATGTTTGAACATCCTAAATACCTGTGACATTCAGTGTAATTTACTAACAATTTTTCCTCTAAAATTGGGCATATTATTGTCATTCTGTAAAAGTGGCGTAATACTCGGACAACATCGTTCCCAGCAGCGACTTTGGAGTCCAAGATGCATCCAAGATGCATCCAGACATCCTCCCCATGCTGTTCCCAAACCATTCCAGTGGTGTTTCCACCATTTTCTCACCTTTCCCTATGAAGCAGACGCCCTCCCCTCTTCAGAGCAGGGGGTGCCTGTTTAGTGCTTGGGTTCTCCCATTGACTTCCATTGTGCTCGGGTGCTCTGTAGAGCCGAGCATCACCTAGTGTTCTACCCGAGCACTTTGGTGTTCGATCAACACTAATTATTATTCTATTATTGTAGTATATTTTGTGCTATAAAATGTTTGCAATTAATAAAGATTATAAAATTATACTTCTACTTGATCATCTGAAAAGAAAAACTGAATAAAAAACAACTATATGAGTAGTGGTATATATAGAGACTGTAGGTCCCAGCACATTTTGCATGTGAATACATTATAAATGATGGGAAAAAATGTATATTTGAGGATTTTTTATTTTTTAGAGAAAATACTCCTATAAATAACAGTGACCTCAGTAGCTCACGGCTTACAATGTCTCCCGTACAAAAGGTCCTGGGTTCTAGATCTGGCAGTGATGATTTAAAAGTAGAGACAGAACAAAAGTTAAATACATAGGGTATCCCCTAACACAGAATATTGCCAATGCTTGGGGATACCCCTCCTCATCATCATAGGACTTCCATGGGACAGTAAAAATACAATACAGGCATACTGTGTAGGCCAGTGGTTCACCGGTCAGGATACTTACTAGTACTTAAAGAAGCTACCGTAAAGTTTGTGCCCTGTTAGAGAACTATCAGAAACCTGATGAACTCTGTGGATGTCTGCGTCCTCCACTGCAGCCTCCAGTATCAAGTCATCTTTACATCTGTATTGCAGCTTCTGTGACTAACCATTGCTTTCCCTGCAGTCAGTTCTTATAGCAGGTTGTCTCACCCTCTGCAAAACAGCTAATGTAGCAGGTCCCTCAATCTCACGTAGGCCGGACTACTGCACCAAACACTATATGAATGAGCATCCCCTGAAAGCACTCTGCACATACGTGCACGAATAGGAACAGCTTTCCTGTCCCGTGACTTGAGGAGATGGAAGAATAGGTTAACCAAAAAAAGTGGGGGATAGGAAAAACAACAAAGAAGCCCTGACTATCCTCTCAGATATGAACTATTGCCATCCACTACAAGGGGGCCCGACATTTGACTTCAAAAAGAAAATAATCAGGGTCTAATACAATCAGGGTATTCACAAAAAATCCTGAATAATCATGAAAGAAATTTCCTCCTGATTGAACACCCTTCCATTCCATATTTCTATTTCCTCCCCAAAATTCATAAGACCCTTGAGAATCCACCAAGAAGGCCGATTATATCGGGTATTAAAAAATTTCCAATGGTCTGACGATATGTTTTGGGTCACATTAGAAGTGTTGGCCTTATATAGTAACATTGTCCGCGAATTAGGGATTGGGGCAGTTGATAAAATTTTAACTACTGACCCCTGTATGCCCATAATACAAAATAATTTTATACTGGACTCGATCTCTTTTATTCTTCATCATAATTATTTTAATTTCAGCAATACTTTTTATATTCAAACAAGAGGAACAGCCATGGGGACGAAATTTGCCCCGTCCTATGACAATCTTTTTATGGGGGGTTTCGAAGAAGATTTTGGGCTTTTAGATCACCCGCATATCACATTTTATAAGCGCTATATTGATGACATAATCCTCATATGGCAAGGCGAACGGTACATTTTAGACCATTTTATTACAACTTTGAATACAAGTAAGTGGAACCTTACTTTTCCTGCTCATGTTGACCCAGTTACTGTTATCTTTCTTCATCTAGAACTATCCATCGTCCACAACAAAATGGAGACCAGTACAAAAAGCGTGGATGCAAATAGCTATCTTGACTATAAAAGTTGCCACCAACAGAAGTGGAAACGTAATATCCCTTATGGTCAAATGAGAAGGATAAGAAGGAATTGTTCTAGTGACAAAGTAATGCAGACACAATTGGAGATTTTAAAATCTAGATTTTTGGAAAAGGGCTACCCAAAAGATCTGATTCTAGACTCAATGAAAGAGTAAAGAAGGAGAACCAATCTGACTGCCTGTCCCCAAAGAAACCCCTTGAAAAAAGGGATTCCACCACAACCCCCCAAAAAGATAATGATAACAAGCACAAGTATAATTTCATCACTCGCTATAATTCATCACACCCAAAAATAAGGGAAATTGTGCTCTGGCATTGGTCCATTTTACGCAAAGATCCGATTTTGGGAAATGATATTACCACCCAGCCAAATCTCATATTCAGAAGAGCGAAGACTCTAAAACAACTCCTAGCCCCTCTTGCCCTAAGGTATGTAAGTTTGCCACCACCACGATCCAATCCTCAATACCCGACTTCCTGCGACCATGATATACAACTGGAGCCCTGCGACCATCATTCTGGGGACACAGGAGGCCAGACCTAATAGTCTACAAGCGACTTTGGCGGGGGAGGAGATGGTACAGGTGTCTTGAGCTTTATCCTGTACCTTCCTCGTGAAGTAAGCTTTTACTATTATTTATTTTGGTTTTATACCTACAATATTTTATAGCAGAAAAGTAAAAAAGTTGAGGCAGCACTCCGGTCTTTCGTGTAGAAAAAGTGAATTTATTTCACCCAATTGCAACGTTTCAGCTCTTCCATAGAGCCTTTGTCAAGCAAACAAAATCAGTGCCAAACAAGTATATATGCACATGTGATACAGCTCATAATTAAGTATAATTGTGTGCAATCAAGAGATGGTTACAACAAAACAAAGGTATAAAAACTTTAAAAAACGATGATCAAATGTATAAAGTGCATAGGTGAACATTATATAAATGTACAGTTAACTCTACATTTATATAATGTTCACCTATGCACTTTATACATTTGATCATCGTTTTTTAAAGTTTTTATACCTTTGTTTTGTTGTAACCATCTCTTGATTGCACACAATTATACTTAATTATGAGCTGTATCACATGTGCATATATACTTGTTTGGGCACTGATTTTGTTGCTTGACAAAGGCTCTATGGAAGAGCTGAAACTTTGCAATTGGGTGAAATAAATTCACTTTTTCTACACGAAAGACCGGAGTGCTGCCTCAACTTTTTTACTTTTCTGCTTTCTCGATGTGGACCTTGATTCCGGGGTCCTTGAGGAGTTTTGCACCCGGCACGGAGTGCTGCTATTTCCCTACTACTTTGAATACAATATTTTATATATATATATATAATTTTATATACGTTTTTGCCCACCCACAACTCCTGTGTGGTGTGGGGGTTTTCCCCCAAAAGATATGAGTTTCAGTACAGCCTGCTGTCATTTCCCCCTTGCTGCGCTGAACTTTGTGGTGCAGGTGTTGCTCTGACGTGCTGAGGAGGCAGTGGAGGAAGAAGCAGAGTAGAAGGCAACAGTAGAGACTGAGAAATGTCCAGCAATCCTCGGACATCTGCCAAACCGCTTTCCACCTCGGGCCCAGCCACCACTACAATTACCCAGTAGGCAGTTAGGGAGATATAATGTCCCTGCCCGTGATCACTGGTCCACGTGTTGGTGGTTATGTGGACCTTATCACTGATGGCGCTGCGCAGCGCACACTTCATTTTTTCAGCCACTTGTTCGTGCAGAGCAGAAACAGCCCGCTTGGAAAAGTAGCATTGGTTTGTAACCACATACCGCAGGAAAGCCACCGTCAGTAAGATTTTAAGACTGTCCGTCTCCACCAGATGGAATGGCAGCATTTCGAAGGCCTAGAATTTGGAATTGTCGGCATTCAGGGCCTTGGTTCGCAGGTGGGTGGGGAGGTACTTCCTCTTTCTCTCCATTGTTTGGGGGATGGACAGCTGAAGGCTTCCATGAAACAGTGTGGAGATGCTCGGTGACACTAGTGGTAATGCTGTCACATCCTCACTTTGAGGGGTGGCAGGTGGCCCTGTCGCTCCAGAGGGGGAGGAAGAGGACCGAGACCGCAACAGAAGAGGGAGCAGGAGGAGCCTCTAATCTTTCAGGGTTCTTTAGGTGTGTACTCCACTGCAGCTCGTGCCTGGTCATGCAGGTGGTGATCAGGTTTAGTACATTTATGCCTCGCTTCAGGTTCTGACTGCACAGAGTGCAAACCACTTGTGTCTTGTCGTCAGCACATTGTCTGAAGAACTGCCATGCAAGGGAACTGCTTTGAGCTGGCTTTGATGTGCACTATTCCTTGGCGCATTGGGCAGTAGCAGGCATACTGGCTGGGGGCTGCTCTGCTTTTGCACCCTGCTCCCTCTTTTGCTGAGCGGCTCGTACTTACACCGTGTGCAGAATTATTAGGCAAGTTGTATTTGAGAGTATTCTTTTTATTATTGAACAACAACTATGTTCTCAATCAACCCAAACTCATAAATATCAAAGCTTAATATTTGTGGAAGTTGGAGTGGTTTTTTTTTAGATTTAGCTATCTTAGGAGGATATCTGTTTGTGCAGGTAACTATTACTGTGCAGAATTATTAGGCAACTTAATAAAAACCAAATATATACCCATCTCACTTGTTTATTTTCACCAGGTAAACCAATATAACAACACAAAATTTAGAAATAAACATTTCTGACATACAAAAAAAAAAAAAAAGTGACCAATCTAGCCACCTTTCTTTACGATGACACTCAAAAGCCTTCCATCCATAGATTCTGTCAGTTGCTTCATCTGTTTACGATCAACATTGCGTACAGCAGCCACCACAGCCTCCCAGAAACTGTTCCGAGAGGTGGACTGTTTTCCCTCCCTGTAGATCTCACATTTTATGAGGGACCACAGGTTCTCTATGGGGTTCAGATCAGGTGAACAAGGGGGCCATGTCATTATTTTTCTTCTTTTAGACCTTTACTGGTCAGCCACACTGTGGAGTATTTGGATGCATGTGATGGAGCATGATGCATGAAAATAATGTTTTTCTTGAACGATACCGACTTCTTCCTGTACCACTGCTTGAAGGAAGGTGTCTTCCAGAAACTGGCAGTAGGTCTGGGAGTTGAGCTTCACTCCATCCTCAACCCGAAAAGGTCCCACAAGTTCATCTTTGATGATACCACGCCCATACCAGTACCCCCCCTGGCGCTGAGTCGGAGGGAGCTCTCTGCCCTTTACTGATCCAGCCTCGGGCCCATCCATCTGGCCTATCAAGAGTCACTCTCATTTCATCAGTCCATAAAACCTTATTAAAATCAGTCTTAAGATATTTCTTGGCCCAGTCTTGACATTTTATCTTATGTTTCTTGTTCAGAGGTGGTCGTTTTTCAGCCTTCCTTACCTTGGCCATGTCTCTGAGTTTCGCACAACTTGTGCTTTTGATACTCCAGTAACGTTGCAGCTCTGAAATAGGGCAAAACTGGAGGCAAATGGCATCTTGGCAGCTTCACGCTTGATTTTCCTCAATTCATGGGCAGTTATTTTGCGCCTTTTTTTTCAACACACTTCTTGCGACCCTGTTGGCTATTAGCCATGAAAGGCTTGATTGTTCGGTGATCACGCTTCAAAAGTTTGGTAATTTCAAGACTGTTGCATCCCTCTGCAAGACATCTCACAATTTTTGACTTTTCAGAGTCTGTCAAATCTCTCTTCTGACCCATTTTGCCAAAGGAAAGGAATTTGCCTAATAATTAAGCACACCTTATATAGGGTGATGATGTCATTAGACCACACCCCTCTTCATTACAAAGATGCACATCACCTGATTTACTTAATTGGTAGTTGGCTTTCAAGCCTATACAGCATGGAGTAGGACAACATGTATAAAAAGGATGATGTGATCAAAATACTCATTTGCCTAATAATTCTGCACACAGCGTATATTCTTGTACATAGGAGCAGTATTATAGTAGTTATATTCTTGTATATAGGAGGCAGTATTATAGTAGTTATATTCTTGTACATAGGAGCAGTATTATAGTAGTTATATTCTTGTACATAGGAGCAGTATTATAGTAGTTATATTCTTGTACATAGGAGCAGTATTATAGTAGTTATATTCTTGTACATAGGAGCAGTATTATAGTATTATATCTTGTACATAGGAGCAGTATTATAGTAGTTATATTCTTGTATATAGGAGGCAGTATTATGTAGTATATTCTTGTAATAGGAAGCAGTTATAGTAGTTATTTCTTGTACATAGGAGCAGTATTATAGTAGTTATATTCTTGTACATAGGAGCGTATTAATAGTAGTTATATTCTTATAGCATAGGAGGCAGTATTATAGTAGTTATATTCTTGTAATAGGAGCAGTATTATAGTAGTTATATTCTTGTACATAGGGCAGTATTATAGTAGTTATATTCTTGTACATAGGAGCAGTATTATAGTAGTTATATTCTTGTAAATAGGAGGCAGTAGTTATATTCAGAGCAGTATGATAGTTATATTCTTGTACATAGGGCAGTATTATAGTAGTTATTTCTTGTACATAGGAGGCAGTATTATAGTAGTTATATTCTATGTACATAGGAGCAGTATTATAGTAGTTATATTCTTTGTAATAGGAGCAGTTTATAGTAGTATATTCTTGTATATAGGAGGATATATATATGTAGGAGCAGTATTATAAGTTATATTCTTGTACATAGGAGCAGTATTATAGTTATATTCTTGTACATAGGAGCAGTATTAATAGTAGTTATATTCTTGTACATAGAGCAGTATTATAGCAGTTATATTCTTGTACATAGGAGCAGTATTAGTAGTATACATAGGAGCAGTAGTTTCTTGTACATAGGAGCAGTTATAGTAGTTATATTCTTGTACATAGGAGCAGTATTATAGAGTTATATTCTTGTACATAGGGCAGCAGTATTATAGTAGTTATATTCTTGTACATAGGAGCATATTATAGTAGTATATATTCTTGCACATAGGAGCATTATTATAGTAGTTATATTCTTGTATATAGGAGCGTATTATAGTAGTTATATTCTTGTAATAGGAGCAGTTTTATAGTAGTTATATTCTTGTACATAGGAGCATAGGAGCAGTATTATAGTAGTTATATTCTTGTACATAGGAGCAGTATTATAGTAGTTATATTTGTACATAGGAGCAGTATCGTATTAGTAGTTATATTCTTGTACATAGGAGCAGTATTATAGTGTTATATTCTTGTACATAGGAGCAGTTTATAGTAGTTATATTCTTGTCATAGGAGCAGTATTATAGTAGTTATATTCTTGTACATAGGGGCAGTATTATAGTAGTTATATAGGAGGCAGTATTACTAGGAGCAGTATTATAGTAGTTATATTCTTGTACATAGGAGCAGTATTATAGTAGTTATTTCTTGTACATAGGAGCAGAGCAGTTATATTCTTGTACATATTATAAGTAGTTATATCTTGTACATAGGACGTATTATAGTAGTTATATTCTTGTACATAGGAGCAGTAGTTTATATTCTTGTACATAGAGCAGTATTATAGTAGTTATATTCTTGTTAGAGCAGTATTATTATAGTAGTTATATTCTTGTACATAGGAGCAGTATTATAGTAGTTATATTCTTGTACATAGGAGCAGTATTATAGTAGTTATATTCTTGTACATAGGAGCAGTATTATAGTAGTTATATTCTGTACATAGGAGCAGTATTTATAAGTTATATTCTTGTACATAGGAGCAGTATTATAGTAGTTATATTCTTGTACATAGGAGCAGTATTATAGTAGTTATATTCTTGTACATAGGAACAGTATTATAGTAGTTATATTCTTGTACATAGGAGCAGTATTATAGTAGTTATATTCTTGTACATAGGCAGTATAGTAGTTATATTCTGTACATAGGAGCAGTATTATAGTAGTATATTCTTGACATAGGAGCAGTATTATATAAGTTATATTCTGCACATAGGAGCAGTATAGTATAGTAGTTATATTCTTGTACATAGGAGCAGTATTATAGTAGTTATATTCTTGTACATAGGGAAGCAGTAATTATAGTAGTTATATTCTCTTGTACATAGGAGCAGTATTATAGTAGTTATATTCTTGTAACATAGGAGCAGTATTATAGTAGTTATATTCTTGCACATAGGAGCAGTATTATAGTAGTTATATTCTTGTACATAGGAGCAGTATTATAGTAGTTATATTCTTGTACATAGGAGGCAGTATTATAGTAGTATATATTCTTGTACTAGGAGCAGTATTATAGTAGTTATATTCTTGTACATAGGAGCAGTAATATAGTAGTTATATTCTTGTACATAGGAGCAGTATTATAGTAGTTATATTCTGTACATAGAGCAGTATTATAGTAGTTATATTCTTTGTACATAGGAGCAGTATTATAGTAGTTATATTCTTGACATAGGAGCAGTATTATAGTAGTTATATCTTGTACATAGGAGCAGTATATATAGTAGTTTATTCTTGTACATAGGAACAGTATTATAGTAGTTATATTCTTGTACATAGGAGCAGTATTATAGTTAGTTATATTCTTGTAATAGGAGGCAGTATTATAGTAGTTATATTCTTGTACATAGGAGCAGTATTATAGTAGTTATATTCTTGTACATAGGAGCAGTATTATATAGTAGTTATATTCTTGTACATAGGAGCAGTATTATAGTAGTTATATTCTGTACATAGGAGCAGTATTATAGTAGTTATATTCTTGTACATAGGAGCAGTATTATAGTAGTTATATTCTTGTACATAGGAGCAGTATTATAGTAGTTATAGCATTTAGGCAGTATTATAGTAGTTATATTCTTGTACATAGGAGCAGTATTATAGTAGTTATATCTTGTCATAGGAGCAGTATATAGTAGTTATATTCTTGTACATAGGAGCAGTATTTATAGTAGTTATATTCTTGTACAATATAGTAGTTATATTCTTGTATACATAGACAGTATATAGTAGTATAGTACAGTATTATAGTAGTATATTAGGAGCTTAGTAGTTAGTTATTTTTGTACTAGGAGCAGTATTATAGTAGTTATATTTCTTGTACATAGGAGCAGTATTATAGTAGTTATATTCTTGTACATAGGAGCAGTATTATAGTAGTTATATTCTTGTTAGAGCAGTATATAGTAGTTATATTCTTGTACATAGGAGTAGTTATATATCTTGTACATAGAGCAGTATATAGTATATAGAGCAGTATTTATATCTTGTACATAGTATAGTAGCAGATATAGTAGTTATATTCTTGTACATAGGAGCAGTATTATGTAGTTATATTTTTGTACATAGGAGCATATAGTAGTATATTCTTGTACATAGGAGCAGTATTATGTAGTTATATTCTTGTACATAGGAGCTGTATTATAGTAGTTATATTCTTGTACATAGGAGCAGTATTATAGTAGTTATATTCTTGTACATAGGAGCAGTATTATAGTAGTTATATTCTTGTACATAGGAGCAGTATTATAGTAGTTATATTCTTGTACATAGGAGCAGTATTATAGTAGTTATATTCTTGTACCAGTATTATAGTAGTTATTACAGTATTATAGTAGTTATATTCTTGTACATTAGGAGCAGTATTATAGTAGTTATATTCTTGTATATAGGAGCAGTATTATAGTAGTTATATTCTTGTACATAGGAGCAGTATTATAGTAGTTATATTCTTGTACATAGGAGCAGTATTATAGCAGTTATATTCTTGTACATAGGAGCAGTATTATAGCAGTTATATTCTTGTACATAGGAGCCGTTGTGAAAGAACGGCTCAATATTTTAATAGATAGCAAGTGAAAAAAATTTTTTTAGCCCAAAATGAGTAAAATGTAATCTTGTCCTGCGCAAACCACCTCCCACAACCACCCCGGTGGGGGAAAGGAAAGAAAATGGAGCTGAAAATATAAATAAATCAATAAAACATTTATTGTAAACTGAGGATTAAAGATGCCATGTGAACGGCGAAGAGTAATAATTTTCTGTTCTTAACCATCCAGAGTTTCCAGTATGCCTCAAATTTCAAAATTTTGATCTAATTTTTGCCCTAAGTTTTTCTAGTTTTAAATTTAGTGTAACAGACCACGTCCAAGCGGTCACATGCGGTGGCTCACTAGGTAAGAACTGTTCAAAATCTCCAACTAGTAAAAAATAGTTTATTAACCACTACGATTTTTCCTAAACTAATTTGTCTTTGCATATCAAGGCTCAGGACACATAACCAGGGACATAAATTAAAATTAATATGATAGATCTTAATAATTACTATATTTTTAACTCTAAGATGCATAAAGCAGGGGGGGTAGTCAGTGTGTCTTATGGGGCAAATACTAAACTAATACTAATACTAAATACTAAACTAGTATTTTATTATTAGTAGTATTATTACTTCTATTATGGATGTACTCATTAGTACTGGGGGAACGGGAAGCAGTGAATCCAGCGCTCCCCAGACTTTACAATGTTCAACAGCTTTACTTGAATAATTTGCATCCGTGCAATCAGACTTTCTCTTGGTTTCAGCAGTTTGGGCATAAACATGAAGGGAAACTTGAGTATTCTCCTTTATTCTGCTTTATCACTCTGTCTCCCTCTGCTGTGCTAAACTGGGCTTTTGTCTGGCACCTGGACTTTAGGACTGTTCTGGTACCTCTGGAGTGTGGACACCCTCGCAATATTCTGTTGTAAACTGATAAGGAGTCAGTGTGCTCTATGAGCTGCTTGTCACTGAGGAGACTTCTGCTGCAGGAGGAGCTACATCTTTACACATCTGCATCGGACATGTCTAGTCAGTCTTGGTGATTCTCACTTCTTGGGGGAGAGAGACAAAGAGCAGCTGCAGGGCCACAGAGTGAAGTGAAAAATGTCTGGAATGGAAAAGCAAAAGGGGTCCAGTTTCAGCCAGACCTCGAGCTCTAAAAAAAAGGAGAAGGTGGCTCAGGGCAGTAGTGCCAAAGGACCTGTAGCTTCAACTTGTAGTATTCGTAATACTTGGCCGTTGTTCCACCAGGCTAACCCACCAAGGAGCAAAATTATAGTGGAGGAGAAAGTGGATGAGGTAGTGGAGTGGATGGCACGCTCATATCAGTCTCAGCCGGATGATCTGCTGTCATCTGCTGATACAGTATCCATATGTAGCCAGGGGTCAGACTCAGAGTGTTCCTCCTGCTCCACCATTCCTCTCCAGCAAAGCCCGTCATTTTCGTATGCAATTTGTGCGCACATGCGTACGTGTTCACAGAAGTTGTGTGCCTTTTAAAACTGAACGTTGATAATTAGTGCGTGAATGTTTGCTAAATGCCACATAATAACGTATATTTTGTATGCAGATTCAACGAATAGATTTGTAGAATATGCAAATTTTATGAAAAGTTCGACGAATGTCTTTATGGTAAGTGTATAATAAGTCCTGGGCAGGAGTCATGTGCGTCTTCTTGTGTCATCTACATGTAAAGTTCTCCTCAGTGCGACCTTCAGGTCTTGGTTCCTTAGGCTGTAGATTAAGGGGTTGAGTAAGGGGGTGATTAGTGTGTATATCACAGTGACTACTCGGTTCAATGTAAGAAGATTACTTGTGTTAGGAACAAAGTAGATGAAAGTTATTGATGCATAAAATATAAAGACCACAGTCAGATGAGACGTACAGGTGGAGAAGGCTTTACGTTTTCCATCATTAGTGCGAATTTTAAAGACTGTGTTAAAAATTCTGACATACGGGTAAAAGGTGGCAACAAAGGCTACAACACCAAGAACCACCCCAACAACTATTAAGACTAGAACATTGATGGAAGTATCAGTACAAGAAATCTGGAGCAAATGGGGCAGATCACAAAAGAAATTCTGGATGACGTTGGGACCACAGAACGTCAACCTTCTTAAGCATAAAGTATAAATGATGGGGGTGAGGAGACCAGAAGACCAAACCAAAGACACCATCTGAGTACAGGTGCCCCATGACATGACCTGAGAGTAGTGGAGAGGGCGGCAGATGGCTACATACCGGTCATAAGACATGGAGGTCAACAAGAAAACCTCTGAGCCTGCAAAATAGATGACAAAGAACATTTGTACTATGCAATCTGAAAAGGAGATGGACCAATGTTGGGTGATGAGAGCAAAGAGCATCCTTGGGGCAGTGACCGATGAGTAGGACATGTCCAAGAATGCTAAGTTTCCAAGAAAGAAATACATGGGTGTGTGAAGATGAGTAAGAACCAGAAGGAGGATAAGAAAGTTGGTCATGAGGGTCATCAAATAGATGAGGAGGACGATGATGAAGAGGACATAGATGGTCTTCTGATTATCTGATAGACTCATGAGAAGAACACTGGAGATCGTTGTTCGGTTCTCCATCGTTCCAATGCGTTTCCTACCAAAGGTTTTCCAAATTAATAAAACTGATGATAACAATGAAACATTAGGAGACATTGATGGAATACAGGAGCACGGAGGGTGAATGTATAAAATATCTGATACTAACAGCTAATGGTTTCCTTCATTTTATAGTCATTGGTTCTCCCAGGAGCTGAAGCCACAGAAGCCCAGACCTCTGCTCTGCAGATCCAGGAATAATGTAATCAGGTCTCAGGACGCTCAATTTCATGGTTGTTTATAGCGGAGGATTTTACAATTTAATGTAATTTTTAACCAGTGAAGATCCACAATGCAATCAAAGGATTTATCCAGTAAATTATATTGATAACCTATTGTCAGGATAGGTCATTAATATCAGATTGGCTTGGTCCAACAACCGGGACCTCCGCTAATCAGCTGTTAGGAGAGGTCAGGAGCTCCGTGCTTGAGGTCACCATGTGAGGTCACTATACATCTGTCACATGGCCCATTGATGTGGATGGGGCTGAGCTGCAGTCCAGAGGAAGCTGCTATACAATGTAAGGCGCTGTGCTTGGTGAGCTGCCGGAAGTTGGCCGCAATGGCTCCATAGAACAGCTGATCAGCGCTGGTTTCCGGGACTCAGACCCCCACCGATGTGGTGATGATAACCTATCCTTAGATAACCCCTTTATTCATTTCCTGGGGAATGAACAGCAAAAGGCCCTTCCCTCCAGAGCAGTCTTCTTTTGTACTCTCAGTAAATATGAATTTCCTTGCATTTTGTGGTAAGGAATCAGATTTTTTTCTAAAATAGCTGCTGCACATGTTACAAGGAGGAAGTAAGAATCCTTGGGAACAGGGGATCACCCATAATGCCGTGCAGCCAGCCAATGAGCAGATAGCCAGCCTCTGTGATGTCACAGCCCTCCTCCTGCCCGGTCTCCACCATTTTTCAGTGAACTTAGTGCAGGGACAGATGAGACAGGCGATAGGGAGAGTGATTAGGAAACACTGGGCACATTTATTAATACCGGCGTTTTAGACGCCGATCATAATAAACCACTAAGCTGGCGGTGGTTCCGAAGAGTTATGAAGAGACGCCGCTTCCAAGCGGTCTCACATTTAGATCTTTTTCTATGCCTGAAACAGGTGTAGAAAATGGTAAATGAGATGGACTTCCCAGCCCCTCCCCTTCCCCACCCACGTCATGCCCACTTTTTGTAGAGGTGGCGTGAGCAGGGAGAAGTCGCAAATTGTGGTGCAACTTACCGCTTACTAAAGGCGTATTTCAGCATCATAAATTACTCCCTTTATTTACAAAATATTACTATTGAGAAGTTCAGGGTCAGCTTATTGATAGTGTAGGGATATAATAGGGAGGCTTTATCCATACTATAGGGAGAGTGCAGGGACAGCTTAGAGACAGTGTAGGGATATAGTAGGGAGAGAGCAGGGCCAATAGAAGAGTGTGAAGCCTGGGTAATAGGAGCTATTCTATTACACCTTTGCTGCACTAATTGGGGTTACTAACAGTGATCTATTACTACAAA
Organism: Rhinella marina; assembly: GCA_900303285.1. Taxonomy (NCBI): domain Eukaryota; kingdom Metazoa; phylum Chordata; class Amphibia; order Anura; family Bufonidae; genus Rhinella; species Rhinella marina. The sequence goes on along the minus strand of ONZH01024770.1, from coordinate 23,927 downwards.
TTTTAGGCAGTTTGCATTCTTTGATACATCAGTAATTCCAACAATCCTGAATTCTGTTATTGGGGTGAAACTGCGGTCTGATACTACAGAATTTGGGGTGTTCACATTCTTTTTTATATAAGTAAATTCATTCATCTTTGATTCTGGGGTGGAATTGCTGCCTGATACTATACATTTTAGGGTGTTTACATTCTTTTATATATAAGTAAATCCATTTATCCTTAATTGTGTAATTGAGTCAAAGCTGTGGCCTGACACTACTGCTATTTTACAGTTACTGTTACAGTACAATATATCTGACAGACAGGTGCCAGGCCCTTCTAAGGGAATGTGCAGTGGCGAAAATGTTTCTGGAACTGGGAAAGGAGCAGCAGAAGAAGGGGGGCGGTAGCAGTTTGGTGCCCTGGAGCAGGAGTACTTTGAAGTCTTCATATTTGTGGACATTTGCCTGTTTCACCCATGCAAAGTTATACACTTCTTACTTTATTTCACTTGAAATTGTTAATTTACACTGTTTAATACTGTTTAATTGCATTTTATATGTTGTGATATATATCCTGTTCATTTGCTCTGTATTTGCTCTGTATTTGCGAGGCTCTGTGGAAAGGGTTAATGAATACTGGAAGACTTTTCGGACTTTGAATGAGAAGCTGGTAATTTTCCACAGCTGCCATAGGGTTAAGAGAAGACCATGTTTGGAGGGAAAAAGCCAGACTTGTTTACCACCAAAACCAGACAAACTGACCTTGTGACTGTCTGGTTTAGCTCTGTTGTTATGTCTGGAAACTTGCTTTTGTCTGGAAAAACTGCTGTGTCATTGCCATTGAGTATCATTGAAGCTCTAATGTAAGTCTATACCAGATGGGAGTTGTAACATTGTACCTGTTTGTGCTGAGCTTCTCCACTCCACCCCTCCCACTAGAAGGTTCCAGTCTAGCTAAAACTGTATATAAGGAGAGCAGTCAGAGCCCCTAGTGTTCTGCAGTTAGGGACCAGTGCTTAGAGGGGAGAATCATGCCAGACTACTGAGTGACCAGAAGAAGATGTCGAGATGGGGAAGATGAGCCACATGAGGCAGCGGCTGAGCCGGCAGGGTAGTATTGCGGCCATGAGTTAGCAGGGTGGCAGCAGTGTGAGGTTGGGAGCCAAACGTGCCCGGGGTAGACCGTCTGCAACACAAAAGCCTACCTGTCCGGAAAGAACTAGCGGTGCAGGGGTTCACGGAGGCAGCAGGCAGTCAGCGCCATACTTGGTGGTGTGGGAATTTTTCATCAAGCCGCCGGAGGACGCCAACGTGGCCATTTGTAGAATCTGTGGGCAGAAGGTGAAGCGTGGCCGGGGAAAACCGTGGCGCTGATGTTGTGGTACAGCCTGACTCAGCAACCACTGTATCACCCAGTGGCATGCACCCCTTCTCCAGCAGTCAAGGCTCCCCCACCTCAGCAGAAGGGAGCCATGTTTCCTTCCCATCATCTTCCCATCACTCATTTAGTAAGCAATTGATCACCGAGACGATTGTCAAGATACAGCAGTATGTGTGCACTCATTCAACAGCGCAGAAGCTGAACGTGCTCCTGGCCAAGTTACTGGTACTGCAGTCCATCCCTTTTCATGTGGTGGACTCTGCACCTTTCAGAGAACTGACGGCTTGTGCCGAGGATAAGAGTCCCAAGTCATCATTACTTCTCCAAAAAGGCAGTATCAGCCCTGCACACATATGTAGAACAGGAGCTGGGCCAGTCCTCGAGCCTGTCGGTGCCTGCACCACACACGGCAGCGCCGATGTGTGGAGCAGTAACTACAGTCAAGGACAATATATGTCCTTTATGGCCCACTGGGTAAATGTGGTTCCGGCCCAGTCACACCAGCAACTTGCTCAGGTGACGGCACTGCTGCCTCCATGTTCGCAGGCTGCGAGTCCTGTGGCAATGTCCTCCTGACCTTTGTGACGATAAATCAAGCGTGGATCAGCCAGCATTTCCACAAGCCAGTGCCTGCTGCATCAGACTAGATCATTCAGGGTGCCACACCCAAACTTTGTGAAAAGAGACCAGTTTCTTCTGGCCACCTGCTTCAGCCACTATTCTGATACTGCCTAATGCCACATACCTGCTGCCATGTTCTCCTACTGCCACCCACCATCTTGTTCTGTTACTGCTGTTGCCCCCCACCTCCCCACTCTGTGACTGACCACTATGTTGACTCATGCCACTAGTGTCCCTGTTTGGCCTTGTGGACATCACAATTTATTTTTCCCTTCTTCTGATGTCAGAAGGACGGTAAAATGATAAAACACCGACAGATCCTCAATTTGGAGCAGCCGTAAGGATCATGATCTGGAAGCCAAAAGCAGGAGAGGGTACAAAACACAGAAGACATGCAAATATTATATTCACAAGTCATCTCTGTTTTGGATCCACTCCTGTTTTTTTTTTTTTTGTTGCTTTAGCAATAGTGATGGATTACTGAGCAAATGCTGACAGAGTGAAGGCGGAGGCTCAACAGACAGGATCCGTTTTTTGGGGTTGTTCTTATGATAGATGACATTCTTGTACATAGGAGCAGTATTATAGTAGTTATATTCTTGTACATAGGAACAGTATTATAGTAGTTATATTCTTGTACATAGGAGGCAGTATTATAGTAGTTATATTCTTGTACATAGGAGCAGTATTATAGTAGTTATATTCTTGTACATAGGAGGCAGTATTATAGTAGTTATATTCTTGTACATAGGAGCAGTATTATAGTAGTTATATTCTTGTACATAGGAGCAGTATTATAGTAGTTATATTCTTGTACATAGGAGCAGTATTATAGTAGTTATATTTAGTACATAGGAGCAGTATTATAGTAGTAATTCTTGTACATAGGAGCAGTATTATAGTAGTTATATTCCTGTACATAGGAGCAGTATTAATTAGTAGTTATAATTATTGTACATAGGAGGCAGTATTATAGTAGTTATATTCTTGTACATAGGAGCAAGTATTATGAGTAGTTATATTCTTGTACATAGGAGCAGTATTATAGTAGTTAATTCTTGTACATAGGAGCAGTAATTAATAGTAGTTATATTCTTGTACATAGGAGCAGTATTATAGTAGTTATATTCTGTACATAGGAGGCAGTATTATAGTAGTTATATTCTTGTACATAGGAGCAGTATTATAGTAGTTATATTCTTGTACATAGGAGCAGTATTATAGTAGTTATATTCTTGTACATAGGAGGCAGTATTATAGTAGTTATATTCTTGTACATAGGAGCAGTATTATAGTAGTTATATTCTTGTACATAGGAGCAGTATTATAGTAGTTATATTCTTGTACATAGGAGCAGTATATATAGTAGTTATATTCTTGTGCATAGGAGCAGTATTATAGTAGTTATATTCTTGTACATAGGAGCAGTATTATATAGTTATATTCCTGTACATAGTATATATATAGTAGTTACATAGGAGCAGTATTATAGTAGTATAGAGAGCAGTATTATAGTAGTTATTTCTTGTACATAGGAGGCAGTATTATAGTAGTTATATTCTTGTACATAGGAGCAGTATTATAGTAGTTATATTCTTGTACATAGGGCAGTATTATAGTAGTTTATATTCTTGTACATAGGAGGCAGTATTATAGTAGTTATATTCTTGTACATAGGAGCAGTATTATAGTAGTTTATATTCTTGTACATAGGAGCAGTATTATAGTAGTTATATTCTTGTACATAGGCAGGAGCAGTATTATAGTAGTTTATATTCTTGTACATAGGAGGCAGTATTATAGTAGTTATATTCTTGTTACATAGGAGCAGTATTATTAGTAGTTATATTCTTGTACATAGGAGCAGTATTATAGTAGTTATATTCTTGTACATAGGAGCAGTATTATAGTAGTTATATTCTTGTACATAGGAGCAGTATTATAGTAGTTATATTCTTGTACATAGGAGGCAGTATTATAGTAGTTATATTCTTGTACATAGGAGCAGTATTATAGTAGTTATATTCTTGTACATAGGAGCAGTATTATAGTAGTCATATTCTTGTACATAGGAGCAGTATTATAGTAGTTATATTCTTGTACATAGGAGCAGTATTATAGTAGTTATATTCTTGTACATAGGAGCAGTATTATAGTAGTCATATTCTTGTACATAGGACTACCAGAGAGGCCAGTGCTTTTCCCTATAGTGTGCAAGCATGACGATCTCTGATGTATTGCAGGGTGGTCATAACCATGGAAACGAGCAGTGTATAATGTGATGGAAAAATGAATCCAGACAGGAAAGGAGGCAATATGGAGAATCACAATACATTAGTAAGTGGCTTGTATTTACTTTTCCTACACGATAAATGTAATTTGCTGAAGTGAGAGGATCCCTTTAAAAGAGGTTTGCAGCAATTTATATTGATGACCTATCTTCAGGATAGATCCTCAATATCTGATCGGCAGAGGTCCAACATCTGGCATCCCCACTGATCAGCCATTTGAAGAGTAGACAGCGCTCCATAAGAGCACCCCTTCCTGTTCAGAGCTCGGACTGTGTGCAGTGTAATGACAAGTCCTTGTTCTATTCACTTGAATGCAGTGAGTGCTTGTTCTTAGGTTTCTTTTGCATCTGCATTTTTAATTCAGGTTTTGAGATCCGGCAGAGAATCTCAAAACCTGAATTGAACGGATCAGTTTTGTGTTCTTTCATTGTCAATGAGGACAAAACCGATCAGTTTGCATCAGTTCAGTCTCATTTTGGGGCCGGACACAAAACCTACGCAAGCTATGATTTTGTGTCTGTTTTTCAAAACTGAACTAACATGATCAGGCTTGAAAATCAATGTAACTCAAAAGGTGCCTGATCCGTTTTTTCATTACAGAAAAAAACTGATTCAGCGCCCATTGACTAAAATTAAACTGATTTTAAACTGATTTTTATACCTGATCAGGTTTGTTTAGTTTTGAGTTAATACAACTGGATCTGGCTGAAACTGAGCCATCAGGATTTATTACATGGAACGGATCCTTCTAATTCAGTTTTTGAGATTCTCTGCTGGATCAGAAAACCTGCATTTAAAACGTAGATGTGAAAGTAGCCTTACACCATGCTGCCGTTCCACGGGAGACGGGGCACACATTGTAAAGACAAGGAATTGGTGTTTGCATGGAGCACCCCCTCCTCTTCAAACATATATTGATTACTTATCCTGAGGTTAACAGCCGGGGGTTTGTCCTTGCATAGTTTGACACCAGCTGCACTGATTGGACAGAGTCACACACACCCACTACTGGTAACGCCCAGCAGTACCTTTACTGCAGACTGCTGGCAATGTATTTGTAAACTTGTAGCAGGAATAATACCGGAATGGCACAACACAGAGTCATAAGAATGGATACTCTAGAACTGGTATTAAATGAGGAATGAAAGTAGCTCATGTCAGGAGAGGGGAGAGTTCCTCTTTAACCCCCTGACCTTCTTTTCTTTAGAACCCAAGGTGTACATAAAAGGTAGCAGATCCTATAGCAAAAATACATCTCCCTAATATTGTTCATTCCCAATTCACCATCCCCAGCAGGACAGGAGGCTCAGCACTTTCATGTCTCCTTTCTGTATTTTGCGGCAGAGAAGGGTGAAGTCAACCTTGAGCAGATTCCTCCTCCATTGCTAATACTGTCGTGTCTATACAGAGGCTGAGCATGGTGCTGATCCGAACTGTTCATGTGAAAGCAAAATGGGGCCATCTAAACTGGGACCTCCTGAGCTGTGTGTCCTTGGTTTTGGTGCCTACACCCTCCATGGACCTCCATGTTGTACCCTGCATCCTTACTTCTGAATTTAGAAAATGCTGCTACAAGTCTATAATAAGTCCTGGGCAGGAGTCATGTGCGTCTTCTTGTACCATCTATATGTAAAGTTCTCCTCAGTGCGACCTTCAGGTCTTGGTTCCTTAGGCTGTAGATTAAGGGGTTGAGTAAGGGGGTGATTAGTGTGTATATCACAGTGACTACTTGGTTCATTGCAAAAAAATTACTTGTGTTAGGAACAAAGTAGATAAAAGTTACTGACGCATAAAATATGAAAACCACAGTCAGATGAGACGTACAGGTGGAGAAAGCTTTACGTTTTCCATCATTGGTGTGAATTTTAAAGACTGTGCTAAAAATTCTGACATATGGGTAAAAGGTGGCAACAAAGGCTACGGTGCCGAAAAGAACCCCAACAGCTATTAGGACTATAACATTGATGGTAATATCAGTACAAGAAATCTGGAGCAAATGGGGCAGATCACAAAAGAAATTCTGGATGAAGTTGGGACCACAGAAGGTCAACCTTTTTAAGCATAAAGTGTAAATGATGGGGGCGAAGAAAGCAGCCGACCAAACCAAAGACACCATCTGAGTACAGGTGCCCCAAGACATGACCTGAGCGTAGTGGAGAGGGCGGCAGATGGCTACATACCGGTCATAAGACATGGAGGACAACAAGAAAGCCTCCGAGCCTGCAAAATACATCACAAAGAACATTTGTGTTATGCAGTCTGGGAAGGAGATGGACCAATGTTGGGTGGTAAGATCGAAGAGCATCCTTGGAGCAGTGACCGATGAGTAGGACATGTCCAAGAATGCTAAGTTTCCAAGAAAGAAATACATGGGTGTGTGAAGATGAGCACAAGTTAGAACTAGTAGGATGATCAGACAGTTGGTCAAGAAGGTCATCAGATAGATGAGGAGGAAGACGATGAAGAGGACATGGATGGTCTTCTGATTATCTGATAGACTCATGAGAAGAACGCTGGAGATCGTTGTTTGGTTCTTCATTCCTCTTTGAGTCTTTAAATTTATCAATCTGAGAAAACTGATGGCAACAATGGAACATTAGGAGACGTTGATGGAGTATAGGAACGCAACAGGAGAATCTCTCAGCTCTGATGTAAAATTGCTGATCTGAGAGTTGAGGGCGTCCTTCATTTAAAACTCATCAGTTCTCCCTGGAGCATAAAACACAGAGGCCCAAACCTCTGCTGTAGACATCCAGAAATAATATAATATATACTAAGAAATAATATAATTAGGTCTCAAGACACTCATTTTAAAGGTTGTTTATAATGTAGGATTTTGCAGTTTCATTTTAACCAGTGAAGATCCACAATGTAGAGAATGTGTTATACTAGGGACACTGTCCACCTACGTCTGTACTCTATGGTATCTAGCCTGGGGCTCAGATTACAGGAGCGCTGGCCAATCACAGGAAATGCTGGCACTTCTGGTGTGATGACGTCACATAGGTCTCGTGACTTTGGGCGTCCTGTTTGACTTTAGTGCAGCCTATATGGGCGGGCAGCTGCTGGTGAATAAGGTCTTCTTGTTTTCATTGCATTTGTTCTGGTGACTGCTGACCTCGTTTGGATTTCTCCTTGACGTGGCTTCTTGGTATTGACCAGGTTTTGGTATCGTATTGCTATCTAGTTCCGATTTTGGCTCCGATTGTCTCTCCTGGTTTTGACCCTGTCTATTGGTTATTGTTTTGTTCACCGTTTCTGGTGTATTTCCCTTCCACTGGTCTTTTATTATGTTTATTATTTTTGTCCTTGCTTTTCTCCCTGCATAGACCCCAACATTTAGTCAAGTAGGGACTGTCGTCCAGTTGGGGGCCCTTGTTTAGAACAAAACTTGCAAATAGGTAGGGACAGTGGTGCGGGTGGAGTTCAGGGCTTTACTGTTCCCTACCATGGAAGAATTGCTCTTTGGTCTCCCCTTACATGGCACCTTAGTAGATAGTAGGACGCTGCTTTCAAAAGGTTTGTCTAGCCACTTGAAATTTTGTGAAAGTCATTTTACTTGTGCTAACCAACTCACAGACCAGAAATCCCGCCGAAAGAGCACAGGAGAAAACTATGACTAACAGTTTGGATTCACAATCAAACACACTGACAAGAAGCACTGCATCTGGGCAAGGCCAGCATAGCTGGTGGTCTAGAGTCCAATGAACACCTAAAAAAATTGGTGACAACCGGGCAGCCTGCAAGCTGAAAACCGAATGCAGCCAGCCATTGTGTACACTGATACTGACAGACCCATGTGAACCGCATAGGCCACCAGCATCTCCTCCAAGGCCCCCAGCCATCCAGCTACAACCACCTAATTGGCTACTGGCATCTGATATTCACTCCAAAAAATTCAAAATAATCCCCCTTCCCCAATCGTACATCTGGAAAACAATAAAAAGATTAACATAATAATAGGCATTGCCGTATCTCAAAATGCCCGAATGATTTCTATTATTAAAGTGCCATTCATACCATGGGGGCGCTAAACATATGAAGGGGGGTGCACATACATGATATAAAACAAGTACAATTAGCATGAACAAGATGAGTTACAAATTGCTACAGAAGGAGAGAGGACCCTGCCCGTGAGGGCTACAATCTACAAATAAAAATATATTAAAAATATATACTCCAGTCCTGGGGGTATCTGCAAATGTCTGTTATGTATTGGTATTGTTATGTCTTTTCATGTGTTTATGCATTTTTTTTCCAGCAAGACGAGTTATGGTTGGCAGGAACAGGGTTAACCACTCTTTTCTCCTCTTCTTGGTAGAAGTGGGCTGGTCCAGCTTCCTGTCAGGAGAGGGAGTTCCAGTCCAGACAGCAAGGAGTGAGGAAGCACATGGCAGAGCTCCAGTTCCCAGGAACCGTATCCCATTCCCCTGTGAGGCCAATTCTTCAAAGGGATATTTATTCTCCTGTGAGACCAACACAGACCAACAGAATTCAGAACACAGCTTCAAGAAAGCATTAGTGTAAGAAGACAGCAGAGTGATCTGCAAAATTACAATTTTCCAGACACTGCTGAAAGGTGAGGGACTACAGCTCAGACACCATCACCCTATCACTAGGCCAAGACAACTTCAAGCCTCTATTACAGTGGGCACCTACATCCAGAAGTGCCTTCTAGTGCTAATCAATTGCCCTCAAACTAGCTACCATACCTTCTCCATGGTGCCAGAAACTGCACTTTGTACTTAATTCTGCCTGGATCTGCCACAAGTTATATTATGCTCTGTTATTCTTTCACTTTTGGCCTCATTCTTCAATCTACACTGAACGGAACTGAACCCCAGAGAGCAACAGCCTGAGGGCGTACACCATGACAACACCTCATCAGGGTCACCATCACTCCCACCTTCTACACCGGCTCCTCAGGGGCTCGCTGCAACGCCACAGCCCATGGCTTGGTTTAACAGCTTCAGTCTCCCAGTCATACGTGTGGAACAGACTTTAGGGTTTCTGTCTTAGGGTCTGCACCCCACAGTAGGCACTGTAGATAAGTTTTGTGAGAATTGCACGCTTCAGCCAGGGGCATAGCTAGCTCAAAACATCCTGGTGCACATCCCCAAACATTGTGGTCACTGTACATTCAACTGTATTACCAATAGTTCCCTGCACCGCCATATATCACTCTTATAGAACAGTGGGCCTGAAGCCTATTAGTGGTTGCCTGCATGCTGGCATGGGATGCGTGATGACATCATCAAAAGTGCCTATGTACGAACGCAGGCAACAGAGGCCAAGAAGAGACAACAGGGAGCGAAAGTGAGATATTTGAGTTTTTTGTTTTTTTGTCACATTCCATACTATCTGGTATCTTCAGGGGGTTATAACCACTGGGGCACCGCTTGGGCAGTGGCATGGCTTATATTTTTTTTTTACAATGTTCACCTGACAGGGTAAATCATATGATATTTTTATAGGTCGTATATTTTTCTAGTGATGGTCTCGGGTGGGAGATGGGATGATATGAAGTTACCATTGGTCCCATTTTAGGTACATAGTACTTTTTGATTGCTCTATATATATTATGCTTTAGTGGTAATAAGGCCCCTCTATAGTGCCCCCAGTAGTTATAATGCCCACTGTACTTATAGTGCACCCCTATAGTGCTGACCCCTCAGTTTTATGTTCGCTCTAAAGTGACCAAAAAACGAAACAAACCAAACTCTCAGGAGAGTCCCGTTCCATGCTCCCTGTGGTGTCAGTTGCCTGTGTCATCACGTGACCCACAGCAGGCAGATGCGATGATGTCACCGCTTTGCGACTACCTGCTCTGCCTCATGGGCTGCAAGACTAGTGGCCTATGAGAGTTATTTATGGTGGGACAGGAAACCATCAGCTCCTGTGCAGTGCTACACAACTGTATCACCATTCTGAAGATGACAATACAGTTGTATCTATCGGCCACTACATCCAGGGCCCCTGGGCAAAACATCAAGGACCCAAGCCCTAGATGTTTTGGCTTAGTGACACCCCTGCAGCAGGCAGACCACTCTGGCACCAGTTCATCTGGCATTTGCACTGGCACTTGCATTGGCACTGTACATGTCTGAAAGGGGTTAAAATGGGAACTTCAGTAGTCGTCATGTTACTTACAGCATCGACGGCACAAATCCAGTGCTCCAGACCTGGGGGTATCTGCAATGTTGTTACATATTGTGTTATGCCTTGTTTCTGCCGTGTAGATCAGCATAGAAGGTATGGTTGGCAGGAACAGGGTTAACTACCCTGTCTTTCCCCTCTTAGTAGGAGTGGTTTGGTTCTATTTCCTGGAGAAGGGGAAGTCCAGACAGAAAGGAGATAGGAAGCACATGCCAGAGCTTCTACTGCAAGGGACTATATCCAGTTCTCCTGTGAGACAGTCATTCCAGAATCGAGAACACTGCTTCCAAAAGCTTAGACAGTGATCAGCAAAATCACATCTTTACAGACACTGCTGCAGGTGAGGGACTACAGCTGAGACACCCATCGCCTAGACCACTTCCAGAGCAATCTAACACCACACCTGTATCACACTGTCACACATAACCAGCCACCATACCTCCTCATCTGGTGACTGTAAATGCACTTTGTACCTACTACTGTGGGATGTTCTACAAGTTATATTTTGCCTAAGTAAAGATAGACATGTATACGTTCGCTTCTGGCCTGATTCTTTAAAGGGAATTTCCAGGAAGTCCATGTGACTGATGAACGTGACATCACAGGGCCTAGACAAGGCTTTGGCTCTACTCCTGAATGGTGCTACTGATAACTGATCAGCGGCCTTCGCAGGTGTCAGATTGCCACCAATCAGATACTGATGACCTATCCAGAGGACAAGTCATCACAATATTGAAAAACACCTTTAATGAATGTAAAAAAATAGAAAAAAATAAACATACTTAATATTGCTGCATCTGTAACACCCAATTCTATATAAAAAACCCCACAACATTATCTACCCCATTAGCAGAATGGTGTAAAAAAGAAATAAAAATGGTGCCAGAAAAAACAATTTAGCTCACTTTGCCTCGCAAAAAGCATATCGAGGAATCAAAAAGTACTATGTACCCTAAAATGGTACCTCGCCCCACAAAAAACGAGCCCCCACACAAGAGCATTGATTTTAGAGGAAATTGAGGGAGAAGTTTAACAACAGATGACAACCTTGGATATTTACATTGCACTGCCTGAGCCCTAAGGGGTTAAATGAAGCCTGCAATTTCAGTGTTTTTGAGTAATTTTTTGGAGAGGCTGCAGCGCAGTAAGTAACAAGATCCCGGTTCATCACTGGAGCCTCGTTCTGTGCGGAGCTTCTGGCGTTAATTGTAGGTGTTGATTTTCAGATATATTTGCATTAATTGGATGGGTTATTTATATCCACAGGACTGAGATGGCACAGGCTTGGGAAAGGGAGATTGTCCCCCGAAACGTCAGTACCAAGCGCCTTGGTACACCGACTTTCTACCTCTCATGTGGACTCCCTTTCAGAGATGGACTATCTTAGCTGATAAGTATATGGCAATAGCGCAGCACTTTTTCATCTATGCACTTCCTATGGACTTCTATGGCATATTGGTTTTAGGATTTATGTTGTAAACAATGAATTGAAATACATATGAAAGTGGCCCGAGTCGTTATACTGAACCCTGCCGGGCCCTGGTCTGATCAGGCCAAATGTCACTGTAAAACTGACTTTACACTACACTGCAATAGATGACTATTGCAGTGTACTGTACAATCATCAGACCCACTCGATTTTCAAGAACCAAATGGAACTTGGTAAAAATAAAAAAAAATAATATATTAAAAAAACCTCAAAAAACAAAAAATAAATTGTTTTTCCCATAACCACTTATTTATAATTGGTAAAAAAAAACAAACGAAAAAACAAACAAACTAGACACAATTGGTATGGCCGCATCTATAACAACCTGATCTATAAAATTATGCAACTTATCCCATGTGGTGAATGTCATAAAGAAAATAAATAAAATAAAAACAATGACAGAATTGCCATTTTTGTCAACAAAAACAACAAAACAACAAAAACTTCAATTAGAAACAATTGCTTCATCCCATAACTGCTCATTTATAATTGATTAAAAAAAAATAAACATAAACTAGAATCAACTGGTATGGCCGCATCTGTAACAACCTGATCTATAGAATCACGTAATTTATCCCACGTGGTGAATGCCATAAAAAAATAAAAATGAAAAACAGAATTGCCATTTTTGTCACCTCAACTCCCCCAGAAAAATGGTATAAAAAGATATCAAATAGTCATATGTACCCCAAAATGCCACCAATAAAAACTACAGCTCGTCCCACAAAAAACAAGCCCTCAGACAACTATATTGGCAGAAAAATATAAATGTGCTGGATGTTAGAATATGCCAAATACAACTTTATTTTAATTTTAAAAAGTGATTTTATAATGCAAGAGCAGTATTTCATGAAAAAAACGACATTAATTTGGTATCGTCAGAATCGTATCAACCCACAGAAAAAAGTTATCATATCCTATATACCTCATGGAGGACAACATTAAATAAAAAAACAAACAAAACAAAACTGAATTTTTGCCCGTATCACCTCCCAAAAACAACAAACAATAAATAAATAAATAAAGAAGCAATCAAAAGGCATATGTACCCCAAAATGGTACCAATAAGAACTACAGCTTGTCCCACAAAAAATGAGCCCTCACACAGCCCAGTCAAAAAAAAAAAAAAAGGCTATGGTCCTTAAAAACAATTTTAGCAAATTCCATGTTAGAAGATGATCCCGATGCCGCTCCTTCCCGTCTGAGCGTGCTGTGTATAAAAAATCGTGGAGGCATTTTCCCTGTTACATCTTGTGAAAATGAAAAACTTGGGGCTAAAGCCACATTTTATTGGAATCTTTTTGACAGCCAAGTGTTTCTAAATTCTATAAAATACTTTTTGGACGATGACGCACTCACTGCACTTTTCTATATAAAGTCCTGGAGGGGTGTAGTTTCCAAAATGGTCACCTTTTGAGAGTTTTCCTTTCTAGGGGTAACTCAGAATCTCTTCAAATTTGACATGGCACCTGAAAACTATTCCAGCAAAATCTGCCCTCCAAAAACTATATGGCGCCCCTTCCCTTCTGAACCCTGCCGTGTGCCCATAGAGCTTTTTACAACCACATATGGGGGGTTTTATGTAAACTGCAGAATCAGGGTAACGAATGTTGAGATTTGTTTTGCTGTTAACCCTTGCTCAGTTACAAGAACAAATGGATTCAAATGGAAAATCTGCAAGGAAATAAAAACTTAACCCTTCCACAGGAATTAAAGTAAAATGAAGGTGAACAATGTTTCTGAAAATCAGTTTTGAGTATTTTGAGGGGTATAGTTTCTAAAATTGAATTGTTTATGATGGTTTCTATTATGTAAGCCCCTCAAAGTGACTTCACATCTAAATTGGACCTTAAAGTTGGTTTCGAAAATGTTCTTAAAAATTTGAAAAATTGCTTCTAAGATTCTAATAAGATAAAATGACAAAGTGAAGATGACATGAAGCAGACATATGGTAAATATTAATATAACTCACAAAATAGTTATCACTATCTGTTTTAAAAGCAGAGAAAATTAAAATTTAGAAAATAGAAATTTTTCCAGATTTTCCGTACATTTGGGATTTTTTTTTTATCATTAAAAATATAACATGTCGACCCAAATTTATCACTAACATGAAGTACTATGTGTCACCAGAAAACAATCTCAGAATCACTAGTCCAACATTTTGTCCAAACTGACTTTTGTTGGAAGGGGCATAAGAAATCTGATGTTGCAGTCTGTTTGGGAACACTGTCCAACCGAAAAAAAAAGGAGAGAAAATGATCCTGGGAGATCTCAATTTCATTAAATATTCAGGTCAGTTGGGTCGAATTTCCTTGTACCTGAATAAAGTTTTCTGACTGGTTCGTTAGAATCAGACCTGGAGCTAATTTCAAGATATTGACTCATCTCTAGTACGGACACTCCACTGGAGGCCGTCTATCCCTCTGTGATGCAGCTGTTTCTTTAGATGCAAACCAGTTCTTTTGGAAGGATGTCCCCCTCACAGATGTCAGACTGCTGCCCCAGACACCATATACAAGAACTTCCTCAAAGACGACTCTGCACTAAGTGTCAGAACAGGAACAACTGTCCTCTCCTGAGAATTGAGGACCTTCACAGCCTGGTTGACCACAGGTCCTTGAACATCTGTTGCTCAGCACTTGCTTTTCTTTTTTCCTTACCATATTTTGCAGTAGAGGAGGGGGAAGTGACCCTTCAGCCAATTCTGTTTTTATCATCTATAGGAGGAGGAGCACAGTGCCGATCTCAACTGTTCAAGAAAAGGCAAGATGGGACCATCTAAACTAGGACCCCCTGCTTATGTGTCTCCAAAGAGCTGATTGTGGTTGTTTTTGGTTTGTATATACCCCAAGTGACTTCCATCTTGTACCCTGTGCTTTTAGTTTGTAGCAGCTTTTCCAAAATTTTGCAGGTTTTGTCTATACACAAGTCTAGGAGTAAGAGTCATGTGCGTCTTCTTGTACCATCTATATGTAAAGTTCTCCTCAGTGCGATCTTCAGATCTTTGTTCCTTAGGCTGTAGATTAAGGGGTTGAGTAAGGGGGTGATTAGTGTGTATATCACAGTGACTGCTTGGTTCAATGTAAGAAGATTACTTGTGTTAGGTACAAGGTAGATAAAAGTTATTGATGCGTAATATACAAAGACCACAGTCAGATGAGACGTACAGGTGGAGAAAGCTTTACGTTTTCCATCACTGGTGTGAATTTTAAAGACTGTCCTAAAAATTCTGACATATGGGTAAAACGTGGCAACAAAGGCTGCAACACTCAGAAGACCCCCAACAACTATTAAGACTAGAACATTGATGAAAGTATCAGTACAAGAAATCTGGAGCAAATGGGGCAGATCACAAAAGAAATTGTGGATGATGTTGGGACCACAGAAAGTCAACCATCTTAAACATAAAGTACAAATGGTGGGCATGAGGAGACCAAGAGACCAAACTAAAGACACCATCTGAGTACAGGTGCTCCAAGACATGACCTGAGAGTAGTGGAGAGGGCGGCAGATGGCTACATACCGGTCATAAGACATGGAGGTCAATAAATAAACCTCAGAACCTCCAAAATAGATGACAAAGAACATTTGTGTTATGCAATCTGAGAGAAACATAGACCAATGTTGGGTGATGATGGCAAAGAGCATCCTTGGGGCAGTGACCGATGAGTAGGACATGTCCAAGAATGCTAAATTTCCAAGAAAGAAATACATGGGTGTGTGAAGATGAGCACAAGTAAGAACTAGAAGGATTATAAGAAAGTTGGTCAAAAGGGTCATCAGATAGATCAGGAGAAAGACTACGAAGAGGACATGGATGATTTTCCGATCATCCAATAGACTCATGAGAAGAACGCTGGAGATCGTTGTTTGGTTCTTCATGTTTTCATATGTTTTTTCTTCATAAAATTTTCAAAATCAATAAAACTGACGACAAAGAAACATTAGGAGGATTTGATGGAATATATGAACCCAACAAATGAACATTTCAGCTCAGATATAAAATATACTAACACCTAATGGCATCCTTCATTTTAAAGTCATTGGTTTTCCCAGGAGCTGAGGCCACAGAGGACCAAAGCTCTCTTCTGCACATCAAGGAATAATGTAATCGAGTCTCAGGACGCTCAATTTCATGGTTGTTTATAATGAAGTATTTTTGTGTTTTCTTCTTAACCAGTGAATATCCACAAAACTCAGGTCTCTGGCAAATGCATTGAGTCATGTCATATGCAGAGCAATATAGTGTTGGGGGCCATGAAGAAGTGAGGCCCAAAGTTAAAAGTTGTGCCTTTCCCCTTATTGTCTATAGTGTACGATTTTATGGTTTTATTTTAGCTGGTAATTTTCAGGGGCTTCCATGGACAGGTATGACAGTATGTTTGGACCCTCTCCCCAGAGCATTCTTATTTTGTCTTTACAGTAAATTTGAGCCATGACTTTTATTATCTTAGGAAGCTGCTGTGAAGGTGGTAGCGAGCCCCTTACCTAGTGGACATGTCTGAATGCAGAGGTTGTACATATGGTTTGTCTGTCCTTGGTCATTTCATTTTCTGAATGGTGAGGGACTACGGCTAAGACACCCATCGCCTAGACCATTAGCAGACCAATCTAACACCACACCTGTATCACACTGTGGACCCCTATATCCACAAGCGACATTTAATTGCCACATAACCAGCCACCATACCCCTCATTTGGTGACTGTAAATGAACTTTGTACCTACTACTCTGGGATGTGCCAGAAGTTATATTTTGCAGTAAAGATAGACATGTATATGTTCACTTCTGGCCTGATTCTTTAAAGGGAATTTCCAGGAAGACCATATGACTGATGAACGTGACATCACAGGGCCTAGACAAGGCTTTGGCTCTACTCCTGAATGGTGTTACTGACAACTGATCAGTGGGCTTTGCAGGTGTCAGATTGCCACCAATCAGATACTGATGACTTATCCAGAGGACAAGTCATCACTTAAAAAAATATTGAAAAACCCCATTAATGAATGTAAAAAAATAGAAAAAAAAAATAATCATATTTGATATCACCGCTTCTGTAACACCCAACTCTATTAAAAAAAATAACAAAAAAACATTATCTACCCCATTAGCAGAATGCTGTAAAAAAGAAATAAAAAAGGTGCCAGAGAAAACAACTTTGCTCATTTTGCCTCGCAAAAAGCATAATATCGAGCAATCAAAAAGTACTATGTACCCTAAAATGGTACCTCACCCCACACAAGAGCATTGCTGGAAAAATATAAAAATATGGCTCTCAGAAAATTGTGATACAAAAGGTTTTTGTTTTTTTTTTGCTCTATACAATTATCACATGATCTACCCCGTCAGTTGAACGCTGTAAAAAATTTAAAACTATGCCAGAACAGAAATCTTTTAGTCACCTCGCATCCCATGACTCATAATATCAAGCAACTTGTAGGATAACAGGCCGAACTGGATGGACAGATGAAAATGTTACTATGTTACTATGTAATCTACAGTCATGGCCAAAAGTTTTGAGAATGACACAAATCTTCTATTTTCACATGATCTGCTGCCCTCTGGTTTTATGTGTGTTTGTCAGATGTTTTTATCACATACAGAAATATAATTGCAATCATATTATGAGTAACAAAAGCTTATATTGACAGTTAGAATGAGTTAATGCAGCAAGTCAATATTTGCAGTGTTGACCCTTCTTCTTCAGGACCTCTGCAATTCTCCCTGGCATGCTCTCAATCAACTTCTGGACCAAATCCTGACTGATAGCCGTCCATTCTTGCACAATCAATGCTTGCATTTTGTCAGAATTTGTAGGTTTTTGTTTGTCCACCCGTCTCTTGATGATTGACCACAAGTTCTCAATGGGATTAAGATCTGGGGAGTTTCCAGGCCATGGACCCAAAATCTCTGTTTTGTTCCCTGAGCCATTTAGTTATCACCTTTGCTTTATGGCAAGGTGCTCCATCATGCTGGAAAAGGCATTGTTGATCGCCAAACTGCTCTTGGACGGTTGGGAGAAGTTGCTCTCGGAGGACATTCTGGTCCCATTCTTTATTCATGACTGTGTTTTTAGGCAAGACTGTGAGAGAGCCGATTCCCTTGGCTGAGAAGCAACCCCACACATGAATGGTTTCAGGATGCTTTACAGTTGGCATGAGACAAGACTGGTGGTAGCGCTCACCTCGTCTTCTCCGAATAAGCTGTTTTCCAGATGTCCCAAACAATCGAAAAGGGGATTCATCAGAGAAAATGACTTTCCCCCAGTCCTCAGCAGTCCACTCCCTGTACCTTTTGCAGAATATCAGTCTGTCCCTGATGTTTTTTCTGGAGAGAAGTGGCTTCTTTGCTGCCCTCCTTGAGACCAGGCCTTGCTCCAAGAGTCTCCGCCTCACAGTGCGTGCAGATGCACTCACACCTGCCTGCTGCCATTCCTGAGCAAGCTCTGCACTGCTGTTAGCCCGATCCCGCAGCTGAAACACTTTTAAGAGACGGTCCTGGCGCTTGCTGGTCTTTCTTGGGCGCCCTGGAGCCTTTTTGACAACAATGGAACCTCTCTCCTTGAAGTTCTTGATGATGCGATAGATTGTTGACTGAGGTGCAATCTTTCTAGCTGCGATACTCTTCCCTGTTAGGCCATATTTGTGCAGTGCAATGATGACTGCACGTGTTTCTTTAGAGATAACCATGGTTAACAGAAGAGAAACAATGATGCCAAGCACCAGCCTCCTTTTAAAGTGTCCAGTGGTGTCATTCTTACTTAATCATGACAGATTGATCTCCAGCCCTGTCCTCATCAACACCCACACCTGTGTTAATGGAGCAATCACTGAAACCATGTTAGCTGGTCCTTTTAAGGCAGGGCTGCAATGATGTTGAAATGTGTTTTGGGGGATAAAGCTCATTTTCTAGGCAAATATTGACTTTGCAAGTAATTGCTGTTAAGCTGATCACTCTTTATAACATTCTGGAGTATATGCAAATTGCCATTATAAAAACTGAAGCAGTAGACTTTGTAAAAATTAATATTTGTATCATTCTCAAAACTTTTGGCCATGACTGTATGTAAGTCCATAGAAAGTGCATAGATTTTAAACATGCTGTCCTATTGTCATATACTTATCAGCTCAGATACAGGGTTGCCAACCTAAATTTTTCTTTTTTCTGGACAATTTATCAAAAAATCCCAGTCAACATTTTTTACGGACAAATTGGAAAACTATAATGAACTATAAAGAAGTAATACATGTCTACAGATCACATACTAAGGGCTCATTCACACGGGGGTTGTGTGTCCGTGCCCGTGCTACGGACCGCAAATTGTGGTCCGCAGTGCACAGGGACCTACTGTGGTCCTTCCGCATGCGGATCACGGACCCATTCACTTCAATGGGATCCGCGATCCCAATCCGACTGTTCGCACCACAAAAACATAGAACATGTTCTATGTTTTTGCGGTGCGGAGGCACGGACAGAAACATCACGGAAGCACTCCGTAGTGCTTCCATGGGGTTCCGATCCGTGCCTCCATTAGGCACCGCACCGCATTTCCATGATTGCGGACCCATTCAAGAGAATGGGTCCGCGATCAGTGATGCAGAGTTCACACGGCCGGTGCCCGTGTATTGCGGACCCGTCGTATGCGGGCCACAATACGGGCACGGCCACACAACAGCCGTGTGAATGAGCCCTAACACTGAAAACATTGCTAGAGTTTACTGTGAGGTCTAAAAAGCTGACAATTACAATCAAAGTGAACTGCTAAAGTACCATCAACCTCCAAATAAATTACGGACACATCTAATTTTTGTTACAGACACTGCAAAAAAGTTCCCTATTTTCACGGACTGTCGAGGAATTTCTGGACGGTTGGCAACTGCTCGGATAATCCATCTCTGAGTCCACATGAGGTCATTTTTACAAAAAAGGAGGTACAAGAAGGTAAAAAATATGAGGCTAGTGTTGTGAGGCACTTTTTTGAGATGAGGCATTTCAGTGTTTTTGAATAATTTGGAGTAGCTGCAAAACAGTGGGGGCTCTGGTGGAGGGACGGTTTTAGTGTAAAACTGAAGAAAAGTTATCTTGTTTTAACTGTTTTTTTTTTTTTGCAAGTAACAAGATCCCAGTTCATCACTGGAGCCACATTCTGTGCAGAGCTTTTGACGTTAATTGTAGGTGTTGATTTTCAGATCTATTTGCATTAATTGGTTGGGTTATTTATATCCACAGGACTGAGATGGCACAGGCTTGAGAAAGGGAGCGTGTCCCCCGAAACATCGCAGTGAAGCGCCTTGGTACACCGACTTTCTACCTCTCATGTGGACTCCCTTTAAGAGATGCACTATCTGAGCTGATAAGTATATGGCAATAGCACAGCACTTTTTCATCTGTGCACTATCTATTGACTTCTATAGAATATTGGTTTTAGGATGTATGTTGCAAGCAATGAATTGAAATACATATGAAAGTGAAAGTGGCCCGAGTCGTTATACTGAACCCTGCCGGGCCCCGGTCTGATCAGGCCAAATGTCACTGTAAAGCTGACTTTACAATACACTGCAATAGATGACTATTGCAGTGTACTGTACAATTATCAGACCCACTTGATTTTCAAAAAGCAAATGGGACTTTATCCCATAACTGCTCATTTATAATTGATTAAAAAAAATTAAACAACATAAACTAGACACAATTGGTATGGCCGCATCTGTAACAACCTGATCTAAATCATGTAATTTATCCCACATGGTGAATGTCATAAAAAAATAAAAAGACAGAATTGCCATTTTTGTCACCTCAACTCCCCCACAAAAAATGGAATAAAAAGCGATCAAAAAGTCATATGTACCCCAAAATGGTACCAATAGGAACTACAGCCCGTCCCACAAAAAACAAGCCCTCAGACAGCTATGTTGGCAGAAAAATATGAATGTGATGGATGTTAGAATATGCCAAATACAACTTTATTTTAATAAAAAAATAAAGTGATTTTATAATGCAAGAGCGGTAATACATGAAAAAGCTACATTAATTTGGTATCGTCAGAATCGTATCAACCCACATAAAAAAGTCTCAATCTCAATTTTTGCCCACATCACCTCCCAAAAAAAAAACAAAACAAAACAAGAAGTGATCAAAAGTCATATGTACCCCAAAATTGTACCAATAAAAGCTACAACTTGTCCCGCATAAATGAGCCCTCACACAGCCCAGTTAACAAAAAAAGAAAGAAAGAAAAGGCTATGGTCCTTCAAAACAATTTTAACAAATTCCATGTTGGAAAATCCCGATGCTGCGCCTTCCCTTCTGAGCGCGCCGTGTATATATCGTTGGGGCATTTTCCCTGTTATACCATGTGAAAATGAAAAACAGCCGAGTGTTTCAAAATTCTCTGAAATGCTTTTTGGGAGAAGAAGCACTCACTGCACTTTTCTATAAATTCCTGGAGGGGTATAGTTTCCAAAATGAGTCACTTTTTGGGGGTTTCCTTTCTAGGGTACCTCAGAATCTCTTCAAATTTGACATGTCACCTGAGAACCATTCCAGCGAAATCTGCCCTCCAAAAACTATTTGGTGCCCCTTTCCTTCTGAGCCCTGTCGTGCACCCATACAGCGGTTTATGACCACATATGGGGGGTTTCTGTAAACTGCAGAATCAGGGTTATAAATATCGAGGTTTTTTTTGCTGTTAACCCTTGCTGAGTTACAAGAAAAAATGGATTAAAATGGAAAAATCTTGAAAGCAATATAAAATTCATTCATTGTACTTTAATCCTGTGAAAGGTTTAGCAATGTTTCTAAAAATCTGATTTTGTTTGTAATTTGAGGGATATAGCTTCTAAAATTGGATTGTTTATGGTGGTTTCTATTATGTAAGCCCCTCAAAGTAACTTTACATCTGAATTGGACCTTAAAATTGGTTTCGAAAACGTTCTTAAAAATTTGAAAAACAGTCTAATAAGATAAAATGACATTTACAAAGTGAAGCCGACATGAAGCAGACATATGGTAAATAGTAACATAACTCACAAAATAGTTATCACTGTCTGTATTAAAAGCAAAGAAACTAAAATTTAGAAAATATAATTTTTTTCCAGATTTTCCATACATTTGGGATTTTTTTTAATCATTACAAATATAACATATCGACCCAAATTTACCAATAAGACTTCTTTCACACGACAGTATATTTTGGGGGATCCGAGCCGCATATTTTGCGGCTCAGATCCAGACCCATTCATTTCTATGTGGCCACAAAAGATGCGGACAGCACACCGTTTACTGTGCCGCCTCCGTTGCTCCGTGCCACGGCCCCGCAAAAAGAATAGAACCTGTCCTATTCTTGTCCGCAATTGTGGGCATTTCTATGATATCCCCCGCATATGCGATCCACAAATTGCGGAAAGCAAATGGGCCGGTATCAGTGTTTTGCGGATCCACAATTTGCGGACCGCAAAACACAATGTTCATGTAAAAGAAGCCTAACATGAAGTACTATGTGTTTGGGAACACTGTCCAACAGAAAAAAAACAAAGGAGGAGATCTCAGTTTCATTCAATTTTCAGGTCAGTTGGGTCGAATTTATTTGTACCTCAATAGAGTTTTCTGACTGGTTCGTTAGAATTAGACCTGGAGCTAATTTCAAGAAATCGACTCATCTCTGGTACTGACACTGACTGGGATCTCTACTGGAGGCATCAATCCCTCTGTGATGAAGCTTCTGTAACAAGCTGTTTCTTTAGATGCAAACCAGTTCTTTTGGAAGGATGTCCCCCTCACAGTTGTCAAACACCACATGCAGGAACTTCCTCAAAGACGACTCTGCACTACGTGCCAGAACAGGAGCAGCTGTCCTCTCCTGTGAATTGAGGACCTTCACAGCCTGGTCAAGTGACCACAGGTCTTTCAACATCTGTTCCTCAGGACTTGTTTTTCTTTTTTTCCTTACCATATTTTGCAGCAGAGGAGGGAGAAGTGACCTATTGTCTATAGGAGGATGAGCACAGTGCCGATCTCAATTGTTAAAGAAAAGGCAAGAGGCAAGGGACCATCTAAACTAGGACTCCCTGCTTATGTGCCTCCAAAGAGCTGATTGTGGTTGTTTTTGGTGTATATACCCCCAGTGACTTCCATCTTGTACCCTGTGCTTTTATTTTGTAAATTTTGGAAAAGCTGCTACAAGATTTTCTTGTCTATGCACAAGTCTAGGAGTAGGAGTCATGTGCTTTTTCTTGTTCCATCTATATGTAAAGTTCTCCTCAGTGCGATCTTCAGGTCTTGGTTCCTTAGGCTGTAGATTAAGGGGTTGAGTAAGGGGGTGATTAGTGTGTATATCACAGTGGCTATTTGGTTCAATGCAGAAAAATTGTTTGAGTTAGGAACAAGGTAGATAAAAGTTATGGACGCATAAAATATAAAGACCACAGTCAGATGAGACGTACAGGTGGAGAAAGCTTTACGTTTTCCATCACTGGTGTGAATTTTAAAGACTGTGCTAAAAATTCTGACATACGGGTAAAAGGTGGCAACAAAGGCTATGAAACTCAGAAGACCCCCAACAACTATTAAGACTAGAAAATTGATGAAAGTATCAGTACAAGAAATCTGGAGCACATGAGGAAGATCACAAAAGAAATTGTGGATGACGTTGGGACCACAGAACGTCAACCTTCTTAAACATGAAGTACAAATGGTGGGCATGAGGAGACCAAGAGACCAAACCAAAGACACCATCTGAGTACAGGTGCTCCAAGACATGACCTGAGAGTAGTGGAGAGGGCGGCAGATGGCTACATACCGGTCATAAGACATGGAGGTCAATAAATAAACCTCAGAACTCCCAAAATAGATTACAAAGAACATTTGTGTTATGCAATCTGAGAGAGACATGGACCAATGTTGGGTGATGATGGCAACGAGCATCCTTGGGGCAGTGATTGATGAGTAGGACATGTCCAAGAATGCTAAATTTCCAAGAAAGAAATACATGGGTGTGTGAAGATG
>ONZH01024769.1:0-55312 GCA_900303285.1 Rhinella marina | reverse complement strand
TTTGGGGCCTTCTCCTTCAGCCTCCCCTTCCCCCGCCTCTTCGCCTGCACCTTCACACTCCTCGTCCCAACAACTGTCCATCTCGCAGGCGTTCGACCGCAGGCGGAAGTACGCCTCGAGTCACCCCCAAGCCCAAGCCTTAAACTGCCACATCTCCAAACTGCTGGCCCTGGAGATGTTGCCGTTTAGGCTTGTGGAGACGCAGGCCTTCCGCGACCTGATGGCGGCTGCCGCACCTCGCTATTCCGTCCCCAGACGCCACTACTTTTCCCGGAGTGCCGTCCCCGCCCTGCACCAGCACGTGTCGCGTAACATCAGGCGGGCCCTGAGGTACGCAGTCAGCGCAAAGGTCCACTTGACCACCGACTCGTGGACAAGCGCTTGCGGCCAGGGACGATACATCTCTTTGACGGCACACTGGGTGAATGTAGTGGAAGCGGGGACAGGGTCGCAAACAGAGACGGCCTACCTACCACCCCCGCCCAAGATTGCCAGCATGGGTTCTGATAAACCCCCCTCCTCCTCCTCCTCTGCCTTAACATCGCCCTCAGCCGCTAGCTGGAAGCGTTGCAGCACTGGCGCGGGGAGACGTCAGCAGGCGGTGCTTAAGCTCATCAGCTTGGGCGACAGGAAGCACAGCGCCCCAGAGGTGAGGGACGCCATATTGCAGCAGACGGAGATGTGGCTGTCGCCGCTGCAGCTAGGACCAGGCATGGTCGTGTGCGATAACGGCCGTAACCTGGTGGCGGCTCTGGAGCTTGCCGAACTCAATCACGTACCATGCCTGGCCCACGTTTTTAATCTGGTAGTCCAAAAATTTCTAAAGACTTACCCCAACCTGGCAGAGCTACTGGTGAAAGTGCGGCGCTTGTGCGCTCACTTTCGGAAGTCAACTGTAGCTGCTGCTAGCTTAAAAAAACTCCAGCAACGCCTCCATTTGCCTGAACATCGGCTGTTGTGCGACCTGCCCACTCGCTGGAATTCCACCTATTCCATGTTGGCCAGGGTGTGTGAGCAGCAGAGAGCATTGATGGAGTACCAGATTATGAATCCACGCGTGCCTCCAACTCAGCTCCCTCAGTTTGCCAACCACGAGTGGCCATGGATGGCAGACATATGCGATGTACTGCGTATCTTTGAGGAGTCCACCAAGAAGGTCAGCAGCGAGGACGCTATAGTGAGCGTAACCATCCCGCTCCTATGCGTCCTTAAAGAATCACTCATCGCAATAAGGGAGAACGCATTGCACGCAGAGGAGACGGGGGTAGGAGGAGACGCAACGGAGCTACACAGTCAGACCACACTTTTGTCTGCTTCACGGTGGCAGTTGCAGGAGGAGGAGGATGAGGAGGACGACGTGGAGGTGGCTGTGGAAGAGGAGGAGGATGCTGGTGGCGAGGGTAGCAGTCAGGCTGTGTGCGTCCCATTGGTTCAGCGCGGATGGGGCGGAGAGGAGGCGGAAGAGGAAGAGGAGGAAATGGCAAGTGATCCTTCTGGTGGGGGCAGTGAGGTCATGCCTATTCAGAGTCTGGCACACATGGCTGACTTCATGCTGGGCTGCTTTTCCCGGGACACACGTGTTGTCCGGATAGTGGAGAACAAACTGTACTGGGTCTTCGCACTCCTGGACCCCCGGTATAAAGATAACGTCTCCTCTTTTATTCCGGTAGAGGAGAGGACAAATCGATTGCTGGAATACCAGAGGGAACTCGTGCAGAACATGATGGAGATTTTCCCACCCACCATCGCTGGCGGCAGAGAGGAGAGGGTCTCCCAGAGTCCCACAACATCGATCAGGCCCACAGCCACCAGGGGAACACTCTCCAAGGTGTGGGACACGTTCATGGCACCCCCTCGTGCAACTTCCATCACTGCGGGGCCCGCTATCAGCAGGAGGGACAAGTATCGGCGGATGTTGCGGGAGTACCTGGCAGACTGTAACCCTGTCCTCCCCGATCCCTCGGCATCCTACACTTACTGGGTCTCCAAGTTGGACACGTGGCTGGAACTGTCCCTGTACGCCTTGGAGGTGCTTGCCTGCCCTGCCGCCAGCGTGCTATCAGAAAGGGTGTTCAGCGCAGCCGGGGGCATTATAACCGATAAGCGCAGCCGCCTGTCAACCGACAGTGCCGACAGGCTGACGCTAATCAAAATGAACAGCAAGTGGATTGACCCGGACTTTGCTTCTCCAACAGTGGAAAGCAGCCAAAAGTGAAGTGCCATCTGTATGAAGTGCCATTTCCTCCTCCACCTCCTCCTCCTCCTCCTTAACCGCCGTAGAATTGCTCCGTAAATAAGAAAAATTTATATATTTATGGCTCACCTCTTGGGCCTCCACAAAATGTTTAAGAGGTGTCACCTCTTGGGCCTCCACATAATTTTTAAGAGGTCTCACCTCTTGGGCCTCCACAAAATGTTTAACTGGTCTCACCTCTTGGGCCTCCACATAATTTTTAAGAGGTCTCACCTCTTGGGCCTCCACAAAATGTTTAACAGGTCTCACCTCTTGGGCCTCCACAAAATGTTTAACAGGTCTCACCTCTTGGGCCTCCACAAAATGTTTAACAGGTCTCACCTCTTGGGCCTCCACAAAATGTTTAACAGGTCTCACCTCTTGGGCCTCCACATAATTTTTAACAGGTCTCACCTCTTGGGCCTCCACAAAATGTTTAACAGGTCTCACCTCTTGGGCCTCCACAAAATGTTTAACAGGTCTCACCTCTTGGGCCTCCACAAAATGTTTAACAGGTCTCACCTTTTGCGCCTGCACAAAATGTTTAACAGGTCTCACCTCTTGGGCCTCCACAAAATGTTTAACAGGTCTCACCTCTTGGGCCTCCACAAAATGTTTAAACAGGTCTCACCTCTTGGGCCTCCACAAAATGTTTAACAGGTCTCACCTCTTGGGCCTCCACAAATGTTTAACAGGTCTCACCTCTTGGGCCTCCACATAATTTTAAGAGGTCTCACCTCTTGGGCCTGCACAAAATGTTTAAGAGGTCTCACCTCTTGGGCCTCCACATAATTTTTAACACGTCTCACCTCTTGGGCCTCCACATAATTTTTAACACGTCTCACCTCTTGGGCCTCCACAAAATGTTTAACAGGTCTCACCTCTTGGGCCTCCACAAAATGTTTAACAGGTCTCACCTCTTGGGCCTCCACAAAATGTTTAACAGGTCTCACCTCTTGGGCCTCCACATAATTTTTAAGAGGTCTCACCTCTTGGGCCTCCACAAAATGTTTAACAGGTCTCACCTCTTGGGCCTCCACAAAATGTTTAACAGGTCTCACCTCTTGGGCCTCCACAAAATGTTTAACAGGTCTCACCTCTTGGGCCTCCACATAATTTTTAACACGTCTCACCTCTTGGGCCTCCACATAATTTTTAACACGTCTCACCTCTTGGGCCTCCACATAATTTTTAACACGTCTCACCTCTTGGGCCTCCACATAATTTTTAACACGTCTCACCTCTTGGGCCTCCACATAATTTTTAACACGTCTCACCTCTTGGGCCTCCACAAAATGTTTAACACGTCTCGCCTCTTGGGCCTCCACAAAATGTTTAAGAGGTCTCACCTCTTGGGCCTCCACATAATTTTTAAGAGGTCTCACCTCTTGGGCTGCACAAAATGTTTAAGAGGTCTCACCTCTTGGGCCTCCACATAATTTTTAACACGTCTCACCTCTTGGGCCTCCACATAATTTTTAAGAGGTCTCACCTCTTGGGCCTCCACAAAATTTTATCAAGGTCTCACCTCTTGGGCCTCCACAAAATTTTATCAAGGTCTCACCTCTTGGGCCTCCACAAAATTTTTAACAGGTCTCACCTCTTGGGCCTCCACAAAATTTTATCAAGGTCTCACCTCTTGGGCCTCCACAAAATTTTATCAAGGTCTCACCTCTTGGGCCTAAACAAAATTTTTAACAGGTCTCACCTCTTAGGCCTCCACAAAATTTTCCATGAGCCTCTGGCCAGCCCACGGCCTCTTCCTGCCTTTTGCAGTCC
The DNA here is from genome assembly GCA_900303285.1 of Rhinella marina. NCBI lineage: Eukaryota > Metazoa > Chordata > Amphibia > Anura > Bufonidae > Rhinella > Rhinella marina. Next base: position 51,300 of record ONZH01024769.1, on the reverse strand, counting down.
TACGCATCCCTCAACATCCCCACTGCTTTACCTGCTAGACATGACACTGGGCCAGGTCGGGTCACTGACATCTCAAGCGCCAACAATTTGGGCATTTTAAGGCTTCTGCATGTGTTTGAGTTGTTTTTACATTTTAAAGAAGACATGTCTGACCACATCTCACACACACACACAATGACAATTAGGGGTGGGGTCTATTTGCTTTCCCCTTTGCCTATGCCATCTGTGGTTGTCATAGGCAACGTGATTTTAAGGGGTACAGAATTTTATCTTCTTTTTTGTCTAGTTTGGCTTGGGGTCCATGGCAATGTAGAGGAAAGAAGGTTTCCTTGTATGGTCTCACTTTACAGAGAGGTTACATTGTCTTTGGAGTGTATTGTTGAGAGGCTGTGATAGTGGCGTAATAGTGCGACTTGGGCGCGTTATATGCACCCAGACATGCTTCCCCTGCTGTCCCAGTTGCATTCCAGCAGTGTTGGCATCCTTTTCTGAGGTTTCAGGGTGGACTTGGTGACCTCCAAGTGGTCGAATTGAGATTTCCAAGTGGCGAGCATTTTTTTCCCATAGACTTTAATGGGATTCGATATTCGGTCGAATAGTCGAATTTCGCGGTCTATTCGAATCGAATTTCGAACTTTCGAATATTTCACTACTCGCTCATCTCTAATAACAAGTTCAAACAGGTGCCATTACTACAGGTAATGAGTGGAGGACAGAGGAGCCTCTTAAAGAAGTTACAGGTCTGTGAGAGACAGAAATCTTGCTTGTTTGTAGGTGACCAAATACTTATTTTCCACCATAATTTGCAAATAAATTCTTTAAAAATCAGACAATGTGATTTTCTGGATTTGTTTTCTAATTTTGTCTCTCATAGTTGACGTCTACCTATGATGTCAATTACAGGCCTCTCTCACCTTTTTAAGTGGGAGAACTTGCACAATTGGTGGCTGGCTAAATACTTTTTTTTCCCCACTGTAGCTCTACAATGAGCCATGTAAAAGTCCCCTTAGCATATACAGTTCAGTCACAGATTTTATGACCACCAGCAAATATCCAGAGTGACCGCAGGGGCAGCAGCTAGACAGGCTGGAAGTGACTCAATAAGGTCCTGGTAGGTTGGTATCTGGAGCCATGCTGACTGCAGTGCATCCCACAGCTGCTGGAGGGTGCATGAGGAAGGATCCATAGAGCGAACACAACAACCAAGGTTGTCCCACAGATGCTCAATTAAGTTCAAGTCTGGGGAATTAGGGGGCCAGAGTAGTTCTTGGGAGTCTTGGTCATGCTCTTCCAACCAATGTCAAACATTTCTAGCCATGTGACATGTTGCGTTGTCTTGCTGGAAGATCTCATCCGCCCCAGGAAAGACAATCATCATGTATGGATGTACGTGATCTGCAAAGATGTATTCATAACCAATCATTTTAGAGTGCCTTCCACATGGATGAGTGGAACCCAGAGAATGCCACGAAAACATTTCTCAGACCATAACGCTGCCATCACCAGTTTGTCGTGTAATAATTGCAGGGTGTTTGTTCCCTGATGTTTCCCACCTGACTCGCTAGCGTCCATCTGTTCAATGAAGCAGAAAACATGACTCATTGGAGAAGGCAACCTTTGCCAATCAACAGAGGTCTAACCTCTGTCTAACCGCAAAAAACTGAAGCCTTTTCTGCTGATGCAACTTCGTTAGCACACAAGCAGTGACCATCCATCTACTTTAGAGCCCCATTGTTTTAGAAAGACATGTGGCAGCCCCATTGTTTATTTTGGTGGTGAGCTGCTTCACTGTAGCATGTCCATCCATCCTCGTACACCTTCATAACCACTGATTACCTCTCACATCAATGGCACGTGGTGCTCCGCAGTTTCCACATTGCTTATTCGCAATGGTGCTTACACTTTCACAATAACAGCACATGAACCATTCACAAACTGCAAAGTTTCAGAAATACTGCCACCCTTGGACTGACAGGCACTAATTATCTCTTGCAACTCTAATAAATCACCTCTTTTACCCTTGACAGCAATGAGGGATATGTGTGCAGACAGCCTATCAAACACCTTATATACCCACCAAGCCAGCTCACAAGTGAGTTCTTTCATGAGCTACACAATGCTGACATGAAGAGTAAGGCCTAATTCAGACATCCGTGGAGCACGGTGGATGAACACCCGGACCGTTTGTATCACTTTACAGCGGCAGCCTCACGAAGCGCATAGCGTCATAGCAACCAATGATGCCCTCAGAAGGAGCATGGTCCGGGTTTTCACTGACCGTGCTCCAGGGATGTCTGAATTAGGCCTAAGAAGTGGTCATAATAATGTGACTCGACTGTGTAAGAGTTCATTAAATAAGCTGCACATCTACTGGCTGTCTGGAATAATGTCTATGAATTGTCAGGCAGCCAATAGGTAAAATCCATTCACTGACTGAACAGACCTAGCAATCCTGGCAGCATGACATTCTCTCAAGATGAATGAAATTTATGTTGAACAGCATCAAAGCCCTTCAGTTTCTAGAGGCATAAAATGCTCAGCAATAATAGCATTTCACATTTCTTTACATTTCTAAGTGTTTTTCCCAAGTATACATTGAGACATTGCTTAGAAGTGGATTGAAATAACATTACATGGAAATGCTGCTTTAATAAGCTGACTTCAGTTAAAACTGCTTTGATAAAATATATATCAATAAAGATAAAAGGGCTTAGACTTACTAGTGGCTGGAAGAGAGACTGCTAGCCACATGCTGCGCATTCAGAAAGTCTTCACACCCTTTCACCCTTCTCACATTTCATTATGTTGTGCTAAAATAAAAAAAATCACGTTTTTCCCCATCATTCTGCACTCAATACCACATAATGAAAAAGTGAAAACAGAATGTTCTAAGTCTTTGTTAATTTATTGAAATGGAAAAATCTTGCATTGACCTAAGTATTCAGACCTTTAACTCAGTCTTAGTTGAAGCCCTTTTGGCAGTGATTACAGCCTCCAGTCTTCTTGGGTATGATGCAAGAGTTGCACATCTGAATATGGGGATTTTCTGCCATTCTTCTCCTAAAGCTCTATCAGGGTGGATAGGGACTGTCAGTGGACAGATATTTTCAGGTCTCTTCAGAGGTGTTCAACTGAGTTCAACTCAGGACTCTAGCTGGGCTACTCGAGGACAGTCACAGAGTTGTCCCTAAGCCACTCCTGTGTTGTCTTGGCTCTGTGCTTAGGACCAGAACACTCTGGATCAGGCTTTCATTAAGAATATCTATGTACTTTGCACCATTCAGCTTTCCCTCAACTCTGATTGGTCTACCTTTCCAAGCCACTGAAAAGACACCAATGTAGGTATGGTGGCTCTGCCTCAATGATAGATATTGTTTATATTTATATTATATGTAAGATCAGTGCAATCATCAGTTGCAGAAGAATAAAGCATTAAAAGCAGTTTTCCAGATTTTTTTAAAACGTGTTTTATAATTTCTGCTACAGCCTGAGGTACATGTGGAAAAATCCATACTCACCTGCTCCCCGCCACTGTCTTCCAGCTCCCAGGCCCTTTTCAATGGGATTCCAGTTCCCATCTGTAGACTTCTGGATGGACGATGTCTACATTCATCTCCTCCCTGCATCTGGAAGACCCATGACGACAGCAAGGGAGTCGAAACGGAGTGGCAGAGAGCCGATGAGTATGGATTTTTCTACAAGTACCACAAGCTGGGGTGGAAATTAAAAAACAAAAAGCAGCTAGGAAACCCCTTTAAAGGTAGATGTATTGGCAGGGGTTCAGCATGGGGATGGGGCAAAGTACATTCTAATCATAGTGATTATGAGAACCCCAGTGGGCACCTTAGTAGATGACAATGCATTCCGAATGAGTAGGAGCATGTGCTTCTACATTATTCAGGAAGAGTAAAGGCAGGTTTACACTTCCCGATTGTTGAGCAGATTATCAGGGATGAACATTTATATGAACACCCTTTCCCGATAATCTGTGCGTCAAAAGGTCCCACATTTTGCTTGCTCATCTGATGAAATAACGTTGATGTAGACAAGTAAGTTATTGTTTATGGGCACCAGACGGTACAGTCTAAACAGCACTTTGCTGCCCAGAAACAATGCAGCTGTTATGAGGACAAGCGATAGCAGCAGCCACTAGTGGCCCTCATACTGTGGAAGTGATCGCTGCATATAAATGCAGAGCTCCACCTTCACCAAAGGAGCAGCCAACTATCAGGAAGGAATGGTTCCCTCCCGATAACTGGCTGCTGGTCAGCACATGTAAATCCAGCAAAAGAGGTTGAGAACAGTATAATGAATTGGATTCACAGTAATTCCTTAACCCTAGTATGCATGACATCAGAAATCTACACATTTACATAACACGGGCCTTTTAAGATTTTTTCCTTCTTCGCTTTGTAAGACACCATTGTTGATTTGTTGCTGAAACCAAAGACACCATCATAAAGTGCTCGCTGTGGATTGTTCTTCATCACCGGATAAATATCTTGTCGATATGGCTTCATAGTACCAACAACTGTAAGATCTTTTTCAAAGAAAAAATTGCCCAGCTCAACATTAGTAACGTAATTGTCCATTGTTATGTTTCTACCTGAATTGTAAATTGGTATAGCAAGTGTCTTTACAATGTGAGAACCTAGATCTTTCTAAACTGGAGCGCCAACTTCTTTTCTACAGTAAATAAGCCCATTCATCCCATAATAATTGACAGAATCACACGTCCATATTTTCAGTCCATACTCGGCTGGTTTACTAGGCATATATTGAATAAACTTGCAACGTCCTCTGAAGGCTACAAGTTGCTTATCCACTGTTACATTATCACTAGGATTCTCACGGGTGGGATTTAAATTTTTAACAACAGGTTCCCTACTCAATGGTGGACATGTGGCGTCATGACACATATTTACATATACATCTCATATATGCAACACACATACATATAAATACACCCTATGCATGGTACACATACATAAATAAACCACATATACACTACACACACATACCACCAAACTTTTAAAAAGCCTAAGGAGCTAAACTATGGAATGGAAGGGTTCATCTACAGCTGCCAGCCGGTTCTGTAATTTTAACAACCAGTTCTGTAGAACCTGAGGGAATTGGCTGAATCCCATGCGTGAGGATTCTCGAGTATGGTACAATTCTTGATATAAATATTCAAAATGTAGCTAATAGGTGCTATTTGATCCGTTTACAACCTTGAAGGACGGGTTCGCTTATCATCAAATGGAAGGCTTCTCAGAATATCCTTATATCTATTCACTGACATTGTTGCTTTGTAGTATGGATCAGAATGTGGGTCCAGAAATAATTCTCTGATAGGAACATCACAAGATCTTTGACACCCTGCCAGAAGTGTAAGTCCAATATGAGCATAAAGTTCCTCTTTTGAGATACTTTTTCATAAGCAATTCGTCGTCCTTCTAAGTTTGAACATAAAACCAACTCATCATGATGTCATGGCTATGTGACGTTGGGAAGGAGGAGTCAGTCTTCCTCCCAAGATCACATGGCCATGACATTATGTGCAGTAATCAAACTATACTGTGATGTGAAGGTTTCTTTCACATTAGCGTTATTGCTGGATCCGGCAGGGTTCAGCAATAATGCTTCCGTTACTGATAATACAACCGTGTGGATCCATAATGAACGGATCCGGTTGTATTATCTTTAACATCGCTGGGACGGATCCGTCATAAACTCCATTGAAAGTCAATGGACGATGGATCCGTTTACTGAGTGTGTCACACCGAACGGATACGTCCCCATTGACTTGCATTGGGGGTCATGACAGATCCGTCTTGGTGCAGATACCCAGGGCAGAGAGCAAACCGCAGCATGTTGCGGTTTGCTCTCCGGTCTGGAGACGCAAGTGAACTGAATGGAATGCTTTTAGGAGCATTCAGTTCTCTTCAGTTCAGTTTTGTCCCCATTGACAATGAATGGGGGCAAAACTGAGGCGTTTTTTTCCGGTATTGAGCCCCTATGACGGAACTCAATACCGGAAAAAGGCTAGTGTGAAACTAGCCCAAATATGTTGCTTAGTGATGTTTGTTCTAAAGACAAAAAGAAGTAACATGAGTAAACTACCCACAACCTAATTACCTGTGCTAATCTGATAACAATATACCATAATTGACATAGGATGGGTTTTGTCTCTAAGGCCTGTATTACACCAACAGATTAGCTGACCAATATCTTTCCAATCAGACCAATAGTTGGTGTGTATAACACAAGATCTGTGTGTGTAAAAAGCCATCGGTCAGAAATCTGTAATACTGTCCTAAGGGTACGGCCACAAGGTCAGGTTTCTGCATGCAGTTTTGGAAGCCAAAACCAGAAGTGTATTAAAAAAAAGTTGTATCTGCCCTTTACATTTTCTCTCCTGTTAAGCTCCACTCCTGATTTTGGCTTCCAAAACTGCATATAAAAGGATGAACATGTGGCAACAAAGTACCAGCAAAGTGCATCAGACTAATCTCATGTGCACTGCTTTTTTTTTCTTATGTGTGGAATCTGCAGCCTGTCAATTGTCCTGGTTTTTCTGTGCAGACTTCACCCTTTTCAATTGAAGGGTTAGATTTACTGCAAAACAGCATCAAATCCCCACCAAAAAAACACACAAAAAACACATGAAAACTGCAATAAATAGTGCAGATTTATGCATTTTTTGTGCAGTTTTGGTACGAATTTCCTTCAAATTTTCTAAACACAAATCTGCACCATGTGCAGCCACCCTTAGGTTACATGCACACACTGTCAGTTTTTCACGGCCAGTCTGCATTCAAGTTTGGATCCATTTTCTGGCTGTTTTGTATCCATTTTTCATGGCCGTTACCAACCGATTACATAATTTTTATTTTCATGCTCACTTGCATTCCGACACTGTGCTCTGACAAACCAGCAGTAAAATGCATTGAAATGAGTCCTCTCCACCATGTGCATGAGCCCAGGAGTCCTCTCAATGCATTTTACTGCTGGTTTGTCAGAGCACAGGTGATCAGTGGGTGCCGACACCCGAGACCCACACCAATCAGCTTTTTAAAAAGACATTGATGCTTGCATTAGCGCTGTGGCCTTCTCCATGGGCAGACTGGGGGCTTAAAGGGAACCTGTCATCTCCGAAACACCCCCTGCACTAGAGTAAGCGGTGTATAGTGTAAGTGATGCTGAATCCGAATATGTACGTTTTATCTACATACTCACTTCCATTCTGACGCTGTGCTCCCACAAACCGGCAGTAAAATGCACTCACTGGACTCTTCTTTGAGTCCTCTCCATTATGTGAGTGAGAACTGGAGTCCAGTGAATGTATTTTACTGCTGGTTTGTGGGAGCACAGCGTCGGAATGGAAGTGAGTATGAAGATAAAACTTACATATTCGGATTCAGCATCACTTACACTATACACCGCTTACTCTAGGTCAGGGGGTGTTTTGGAGATGACAGGTTCCCTTTAAAGCAGCCCTAGGAAAAAAAACCTAAAAGAAGCCCCATCTTATGAATGGATCTAAATTGACAGAAGACGAGGCAACAAAAGTAGGCAGAGGCATCACAAATAGGCAGGGTCAACAGAAGTATTCGGGGTCAGCAATATCGTAGTGCAGCACAAACCGAGACCCCAGCAGAACCAAGTACTGCAGTGCAGCACAAAATACTGCCTTCCCTGCTGCAGTATTCAACTGTATTACTGCCCTGAGGACAGAGATACAGTTGAATTCAGTAGGGTACCTGTGGCCACCAACCAGGCCATAAGTTCCTGATGCTTCTCGCATTAAATACTATTGAGAGCATAAGATATCCAGCTGATGGATTAGGTATCCAGCTGATGGCCATGATGAAGGTTCGGGCAGCCTCCTGGACATCGGCCCATTGGGAAATTTCCTTGTAGGGTCCCTGCCCTTCTCTTTGCTCACCAAGCACAGTGTCATCCATTTAATAGCAGCTGTGCTTGGTATATCGCAGCTCAGCCCCTTTCCCTTCAATGTGGCGGAGCTATGCCTAGACCATGTGGCCAAAGAATATGATGTCACATGGCCTACGGAAAGCTGCTAGAAGCCTGAGGTGCTACTGTGAGTGCCAGTACCTGCTCAAACAGCTGATCAGTGGGGGTCATGGGTGTCGGACCCCCACCGATCAGATGCTGATGACCTATTCATAGGATAGGTCATCAGATCAGAAAACTTGTAAAAACCTTTTAAGTGTATATATTACAAGTTTCACTGAGTCTTGTCCAACATAACTATATATCAATCTGCTCAGCTCCTCCTGCTCTATTACATGCTGCCTGCAGATTGCACTGCATTTCATGGTGACAGTTTCTCTTTAAAGGGGTTGTCTTGAGTGTTTTACACTGATGGCCTATCCTTAGGATAGGTCATCAATATCAGATCAGCCGGGGTCCGAGTCCTTTGTAATTGCATGTAATTAAAAAGTTAGTATAGACAGTGAGTTATTCAATAAAATCTATTTGTATAGTGCCACCTGATGTTTTTTCTTATTTCTCTGTCCACTTCGCAGAGGTGGATGCAAATGCTCACTTCCATCCTTCAACTGCCTCCTGAGCTGTGATAGGAAGAGAGAGAGAGAAAGAGGCAGAAAGGACACACACCCTGAACTGGACCAGCCCCCTGAGCTGCCAGCTTGAAATAAAAATAGCAGAGCAATTGGAACAATGAATGGGGAGATCTCTCGATCCATCTGAGGTACCGGGCTGGTTCTAGCTTTGTTACAAGTACTGTATGATGTCTGATTTTAAATGTTTACATTAATCATGGGATAACCCTATTAACTTAGGATGAAAAGTGCAAGGGTAAAGGTCCTTTTCTTATCCTTGTTAAGTGCCGTATACGTGTTTTCGTTTGTCGTCAGCACATCCCTCAGCTGTCTCTGAGTCCATCGGACACAGAGACAGTTGCCTGTAATGATGAAGCAGGGAGCCATCCACTCCATGCTTCACCATTCATCTCAGTTGCCAGTGTTCCCCAGCAAGCAGCAGGATGCCGTCACACATCCCACTGCTGGGCTGTATAGGAGGAGAGGTGCCAGCCCAGGAATCAGCCTGTGTTCCTCCTACACAGCCCAGCAGCACGATGTGACTGTATCCTGACAGCTGCTGGGGAGCGCAGGGTGAGCTGTGATCATCGAAGAAACTAGGTAAGCATTTTTTTTTACTTTCTGCAAAGGGCCTAACTATTGTGAAAGGGCACTTATGGGCATAACTACTGTAAAGGGGGCACATGTGGGCATAACTTTTGTGAAGGGGGCACTTCTGGGTATAACTACTGTGAAGGGGGCACATATCTGGTCATAACTACTATGATGGTGCACATGTAGGCATAACTACTGTGATGGGGGCACATGTGAGCATAACTACTGAGAAGGGGGCACACGTGGACATAGCTACTGTGAGGGGGCACAATGTGGGCATTGCTACTGTGAGGGGCAAAATATGGGCATTGCTACTGTGAGAGGCACAATGTGGACATTACTACTGAGGGGGCATATTGTGGGCACAACTACTGTTAGGGGCACCATGTGGGCATTGCTACTGTGAGGTGCACAGTGTGGGCACTAGTACTGTGACTGAGCACAATGCGGGCATAACTACTGAGGGGGCATATTGTGGGCACAACTACTGTTAGGGGCACCATGTGGGCATTGCTACTGTGAGGTGCACAGTGTGGGCACTAGTACTGTGACTGAGCACAATGCAGGCATAACTACTGTGTGTTTGCATAAATTAGGAATATTTACTATGTGGGGGCATTAAGGGGACTGAGGAAACTGGGTGTGTATGTTTTGGGAAGAGTTAAAGGCATGCCCTAGTATGAAAAGTTTTGTCTTGGTGCCACATGTATCCTTCTTTGTGCTTTTCAAGAGTTGGTTGGTATGACTATGGGGGCATAACTACTGTGTATGGACACCTACAGGGAATTCGTACTGTGTGGTGGCTCTAATGGAGCATTATACTGTGAAGAGGGCATAACTACTGTGTGGAGCACAATGGGGACTGGGCAGAATTTGAGGTGTGGCTTGGTGTAAAAAACATCCCGCTATGCACACTGCTGATATTGTCCCTCCTTGGGCTTCTCAAAAGTTGGGGGGTATGCCTGTGTATACTATTATGTCTGCCATGGATACTATTGTATGCTTTACTACATTTCACGCTATTAATCTGCCCATTGTTCTCCTTACTGTTGACTCTTTGGCAGTGACTCGTCTAAAGTATTTACAAGGTGTTCTCTCTCCTCATTGTTTAGTAGTGTTGGACATGGTATATGTCTGTCACTGGGCCAGGCACCACACCCTGCTGTATGTATGCAGTCTCCTGTGATTATTTACTAATCAGAGCCCTCTGCACCATTTCTGGAATTCCCCAACATCCTTCTGAAATGCAGCCTTGAAGGCCGTATCCTTTTTATACACCATCCTTTGCTCCAAGACATTGCCAGTGAGTGCACTGCTCATTGAAAGATGTAAACTTAAGGTCCCTTTACATCAGGGGCGGATTGGCCATAGACCTTACAGGGAAATTTCCCGGTGGGCCCGCCTCACGGCCGGCCAGTGGAAGTTTTTGTAGATGTATTTTGTGCTGCTGGCAGTATTTTGTGATGGACTGTGGTATTTGGCTCTGTTGGGGTGGTATAATGTGCCACAATATGGTATTGCTGGCCCTGCCTTCCATCAATTTGGACCAGACTACAAAACGGGGCCATTTTTAGTATTTTTTCCAGGGCCACTTTAAGTTCCCAGTCCACCCCTGCTTTACATGGGCCAATTCAGCAGGAGATTGTCGGGAAAGAAGTGTTCCTTCCCAGCAAGCGCCTGCTCATCAGTGAAGGTGATCTCCTCCATAGTATGGGGATGAACTATCACTGATGCCATCGCTCGTCCCCATACAGACTCATTTGCCTGCAGCAGAATGTGGTTTAGATGCCATGATCTGCTGTCACCAAACAACGATTTAGGTGCCTACACAAACAACCAATTACCTGACAAAGAAGCGTTTCACTCGTTCATCGGTTATGTCCCGGTTGCGATGCAGCCTCGCTGTGGCTGAGCATCGCATGGCCGAAGCAGGCTCTTAGTAAACTGAGACCACGCTGTTTAGTTGGTCTGCATTGCTAATGGCCGCTCAGCATCTTCCATTTACAATGCAGACTAAACTAGTTAACAAGAGCCAGTGCGGCCGCGTCACAACTACTTCGCTGTGCGGTCATACCGTAATTCCCCACTTCTTGAAGCTGCTTTTTTTTCTCTTGAAATTACAGAGTGGTCCACGAAAAACCACATATCCCTTGTGCGGTTTGTACATGATAATGAAAGAAGAAAATACTTAACCCATTACATGAGATGCTGAAGGTGGTTTCCGCCCGCGGCTATGCAATGTTGTGCCCATCTTGTCTTGCTCAGGAACATCTTCTGTAACACCACATGTTCCAGATTCTGGATATGAATTTCAATTTGCTCTTTCGGTTTTGGCACTGTCTGGGGATTAGTTTTATAAAACCTACCCCTCAGGTGACCCCACACACTGTTAGGTTTGGTGACCGTGGAGGCCACAACCCATTGCTCACCATATGTTCCTCTAAGAATAATCAAAAAATATTGGACCCATCATCCGCATACCCATAGCCACACACCAAACGGTGATTCTAGAATCATGAAGAGGCGGTTAGTGACCGCAAAACTAATTGTTCTGCAAATTAACACACCATGTTTACTGCTTTTTGCTGGAATGGAAAGGTCCGGAAATTGACCAGTTATACAGTCTTGTGCATCTATGAATATTATTGTGTATACATAGGCCTCCACTCTCGAATACGGCATGTTGGACACACATCCATCACTACTGCCCTCCGTAAACAGCACCACTCGACTGGCAAGGAAGGAGAAGATGACCCTACTCATCTCTTAGGCCTCTTTCACACGAGTGTGACGGATTAGGTCCGGATGCGTTCAGGGTGCATTCAGGAAAACTCGCACCATTTTGCAAGCAAGTTCAGTCAGTTTTGTCTGCGATTGCGTTCAGTTGTTCAGTTTTTTTCCGCGCGAGTGCAATGCGTTTTTATGCTTTTTTCACGCACGTGATAAAAAATTGAAGGTTTACAAACAACATCTCTTAGCAACCATCAGTGAAAAACTAATTGCACCCGCTTCAGGTTACAATACGTTTTTCACTGAAGCCCCATTCACTTCTATGGAGCCAGGGCTGCGTGAAAAACGCAGAATATAGAACATGCTGCGTTTTTCACGCAACGCAGAACGGATGCATGAAAAAAAAAAACGCTCATGTACACAGACCCATAGAAATGAATGGGTCAGGATTCACTGCGGGTGCTATGCGTTCATGTCACGCATTGCACTCACGCGGAAAACTCACTTGTGTGAAAGGTGCCTTATACTGCTCTGGTAAAATGAAAGCTGAGCTCTGATTGGTTGCTGTGGGTTTTCTGGTAAGAGGCCTGATAACCATTGTCCTGTACAAACCACACAAGGAAAACAGGGTTCTGCTTTTTGTGGCCCACTCAGTATATAAGGCCTCCACTGGACAGTTTCACACACAGATTTGGTCTGGCGATATTCTGCCACTAAAACTAATTGCATTTTCCCCTATAGAGAAGGGGATTAAAGGGTTATTCTCATCTTAGACAATGGGGGCATATCGCTAGGATATGCCCCCATTGTCTTATAGGTGCGGGTCCCACCGCTGGGACCCGCACCTATATCCAGAACGGAGCGGGGAGCGCTGCGCCTGGAGGACCCCAGGTTTCCGGGGGTCCGGCCACCACCAGGCGCAGCTCCCCGCGCCGCTCATAGAAATGAATGGGAGCCGGGCCGTGCATGCGCGGTGCGCTCCCATTCATTTCTATGGAGCCGACGGAAGTAGCCGAGCCAGCGCTCGGCTATTTTCGACGGCCACATAGAAATGAATGGAGGGCGGCTGCGCATGCGCAGTGCGCCCTCATTCACTTCGGGGGCTCCGTTCTGGATATAGGTGCGGGTCCCAGTGGTGGGACCCGCACCTATAAGACAATGGGGGCATATCCTAGCGATATGCCCCCATTGTCTAAAATGAGAATAACCCTTTAAAAAAAACACACCTGTAAAAACAATAAAAGCTTAATTTAGAAAAAATCCACTTGGCAAAAAAATGCATGTAAGGGCTCGTTCAGATCACCGTTAGGGATTCCATTCAGGCTATAACGATGTTATAACGGAAAATAACGGAATCCCCAGGACGGACATCAAAACGGACAACTTTAAGAGGCATTCGGTTTTGATCCGTCATAATAGAAGCCTATGGGAAAGCATAACGGATCCGTCTGGTTGCCGTTATGCTGGACGGAAAACAAAGTCCTGTCAACAGGACTTTGGTTTCCGTCCAGCATAACGGCATCCAGACGGATCCGTTATGCTTTCCCATAGGCTTCTATTATGACGGATCAAAACCGAATGCCTCTTAAAGGTATCCGTTTTGATGTCCGTCCTGGGGATTCCGTTATTTTCCGTTATAACAATGTTATAACGGGAAGCCTGAACGGAATCCCTAACGGTGATGTGAACGAGCCCTAAGTCGTGCATTTCATATTTTCCACAGGCAGTCAGCTGACATTTGGAGTTTTTTTGGACATTTTTACCACAAAACCCATTTTTACCAAAAAGTGCACAAAAAACACCACAAATACATATGTGCTTAAGGCCGCTATACAAACAATTTTTTTCTGGTGTTTTTTGTGCACTAGAAAAAAAGAAAGAATCTGCTTGTGTTTTTTTTCATACCGCATGTGTTTTTTCAAAACAACTGTGTGAACCACATCTTTTGTCAGTAGTTTTCGTCCCTATAGAGGAGATATCAAAATGCCGTAAAAAAACACTAAAAGCTTCAACATGCTTTTAAAAAAAAGGTAGAGACCCAAAAACACCACCTAATTAACACAAACACCACTAGCAAAAACAAATAAAAAAAACTGCATGTGTCCTGTGTTTCATATTTCCCACCACAGACCTTCAGCTAACATAGTCGCACAACAAATGTCGTCATGTAGCCCTAGCCCTGTGATGGCTAACCTCTGGCACTCCAGCTGTGGTAAAACTACAACTCCCAAGATGTACACTTGCTTGGCTGTTCTCAGAACTCCACAGAAATGAATGGAGCATGCTGGGAGTCATAGTTTCACCACAGCTGGCGTGCTGGAGGTTAGCCATCACTGTCCTAACATAAAGCTTAAAAAGTGTACAAAAAACTGTCTGAACTTGCCCTAAAGGGGTTGTCCAGGAATCCTGGGGCGTGGAAAACTGGGAATGAGATAACGCTAGCAAACACACACTTGGATGTGGTAGGTTAGCATACCTCTTAACTTTGGAAATGGAGAAGGAGGGACAAATTGTGCAGCGTGCGAAGCTCATCGCTACAAATATTTTTGGCACTAGGCCACGCCTCTAACTCCACCCAAAACATAACTATACACCTAATTCCACCCAGACCCCTTACTGCCCCACATAGTAATTATTCCCCAGTTATGTGCCCCCAGTAATATGCCCAGCTGTGCACCCAGTAATATGCCGTCATGTGCCCACTCCCAGTAGTATGCCCAGTTATGTGCCCCCAGTAATATACCCACATTGTGCCCCCAGTAATATGCCCAGCTGTTTCCCCAATAATATACCCAGATGTGCCTCCATGTAATATGCCCACATTGTGCTCCCCAGTTTATGTTGTGCCCCAGTAATACGCCCATATTGTGCCACAGAAAGTTTTAAAAATAAACACCATATACTTACCTTCTTCCTTGCAGCAGCATCATCAGCAGGACATCTTCTGCTCTAGTCTGGAGGAGGGCGGAGCTAAGGCTGACTGTCGGCTGGCCCCGCCCAGACCAAAGGTATGGAGAGCATGCAGGGGGTACAGGAGGGATGTTGGATAAAGCAGTGAGTCGATGCCGGCTCTCTGCTTTATCACCATACAGGCAACTGTCTCTGCGTCCTATGGACACAGGGACAGCTGCCAGAAACCGGGACATAGCTCCCCCGTACCAGGACAGCCACTGCAATCCGGGATCCTGCTGGATCGCGGGAGGTATGGTTAGGCCTCATGCACACAGCCGTATTTCTCGTTGACGTCCCATTCATTTCTATGGGGCCACGCACATGTCAGGGTTTTTTGCTGATACGTTTTTTCGTTCTGCCAATCATAGAACGTTGCGGTCCATTTGCAAATAAGACTAGCCCTTTCTAGTGATGGGAGCGAGACAGACACGGCCATGTGCTTGAGGTCTTCGCATGAAGTAAGGATGAAGGGACTGGTAACATCAGGATGAGACTACACAGGGCTTGTCTGGAGTCCGAGTTGCTTCCTTTTCCATGATGCACTTCTGATTGGCTGGGGGTGTCACTTATTTACAACCCTGCCTTGCGATAAGAATCCGATTGGTTACTACTGACACCTTTCCTATATGCCTAAGGATCTTGGCGGATCCAACAGTAATCCCATGACATCACTGATCTATGAAAATACGTCAGCATTCTTCCTAGCAACCAATCAGGTCACTACTTTCACTTCAAAAGTAAACTCTGGATGATGAAAGCTGGAATTTGGTTGCTAAGGGCAACACTAGGGCTCTTTAGAGCAGTTTTCATGTATTAGGTCTTTTCTATGGTCATCTATCTTACTTTGCTGACTGAATGCCAGCTATTGTTCCCTGTTATCAGCCGGCTGGATGTCCATTCATGGTCTCCTCCACTATTCGTGACCTTTACCTGTGTGTCTCCTATCGCCCTCAGCCAGCTGCTCAGAGTGTACTACAGGCAGTAACGGTTTGTTTCCGCTCTGCCCGGTTCATAACAGGTTAAAAAGGGCCAGTTCCACCGTTTCTTAAACGGATACGACTTGCTTTATACCACAGGGAGGGGAGGGCTTCGCTGGCGGCTATTACACTGCTGAAACCAGACAGGACAACTGTGAGAGGAGGGGTAAAAAACAGACAGCTGTCCACCATGACTAAGCTATGACGCTGCCATGTTGTAAGAGTTGAAACGTGCAGTACTAGGCCCCGCGCCCCGGGGTACAACAGTCAGCAGCGCCTCCATTGGCTACGGCGGCCCACGTGACCAGTGTAACGAGGTGTGGGAGGGTGTTTCGCCTCCGTCAGCAGTAGGGCTCAGCTCCGCCCCCTGGCGGTGTATAGACACAACGCTCTCTCTCACACACAGGAGACACATTCGGGGGGCGAAGCGAACAGTCATCGCAGGACCTGCGGGGGACACCGGGGACTTATCAGCGGTCACTTGTGGTACGGTCTTCGGCGAGGAACACCCCGGATTACACGGCGCCTCCGGGAGGAGTTAAAGAGCCCTGCTGTTGTTACTGTTAGCAAACAAAGAAGAAGGCAGAGCTGAGCCGCTGTGAAGACGTCCTCCCCGCCCGGCTGTGGCCTCAGAGTCTAAAACGTAAGCCCTCCGTGTGTGTCCGGTGGGATGATGTGACGTTGTGTGCGCCAGCAGAGGAAGGGTTACAGCGGCGCACGGGGAGCTCCTTATATGGCGGCACAGCCTGGCGGAGGGGGGAGCGGGCGCCGCGTCACTTTCTGAGGGGCTCTTTGTTGTTGTTGTGGGGGGGCACACAAAGAACATGGACACCCGGTACGTGGAGGTGGCTGCCATGTCTTCCTGTCCAATGACTCAGTGCTTTTACCTAGGCCTTTGGTGTCCGGGGGAGGAGGGAGGGGGTGTAACTACAACTCCCAGCCTGGGGTAGTTCTCTGCCTGGGCTTCCTGTCTCCATGCTGGAGCTGCTTCTGCCTCCTTTGTCTCCAGGCTCCTCCTCCTCTTTGTGTCCAGATCCTGCCACCTCAGGCCGTGTGTCCTGTCCCCCTAATCCGCAGCCCGGCTGTCATCATGGCGGCCGCCTGCTCCTATTGTCTGTGATCGGCCATGTCTATATGATTATACAGTGCCATGGTACCAGTGAGAGCCACAGCTTGTGCCACCTTGCCAGCTGTGTGACTGCTGGAGGAACAGAGTGAAGGAAGAGGGCATCTCAAGGACTTATAGTGACTCCTAGATTTCTTCAGTTTCATTGGTGATGACTTTAACCCCTACTTTACTGTCTTCTGATTGGCTTCCATGTCCGGTATGGCGTGTTCCCTCCCATGCTAAATATAACAGGGCTCCCTGGAGTGTTAGCTGGGAATGAGCTGTCCTAAGGCTACTTGTGTAACCTTGCCACCTCACTTCCCCAGAAACCTGGTGTCATTTGACTCACTGGTGAGGGAACACCCTCTGACGGGTCGGTTGTATCATACTAGCCTGATCCAGCTTGGCACAGGAGCGTTACACCTCCCCCGTTTTACGTAAGTTGCTGAGCGAGTTCTTGGGATGTCTGTTTAAGGTCAAGGAGGTTGTCCTCCAGCCGGGTGACGTCGATCTCCAGGAAAACAAAGGTGCTTTCTGTGAAGGTTCTATATAGCGTGACCTGGGACCCATTTCTAGGAAACATGGAAGGGTAGGCGACGTCGTGACGCTAAAAGGGTTAACGAGAAGTGATCCCTGCTAGATGTGTGGTGGTGCCACCATTCTGCTGACCTCTGTTGGCAGCGTGTGGTACAGTAAGCGGAGTCCTGGCGGTGTAGAGCTATATATAGCGGCTGATTTCAGAGGCCCCTGTTGACGAGGTTTTGTGTGTCTGAGCTTGCAGATCCGCCAGCCTGTCACATTGCAGCCTTGTGACAGGCGGAAGCTAATGTTCCCAGCCCCCCCCCCGCCAGCTTCTGAGAAATATTAAAGCAAGGAGGGAGCGTGCTGTTATTGCACTAATAGGGTGGGGATGGGCAGAGCAGCCCGTAAACAAGATCGCTTCTACTACACGGCTATTTAAAACACGGAGCGGAATGACTTTGCACGCGGGTCACACGGCGTGACGTCTGCCAGGGTTGGCTAAAAAGCAATGTTTAAGATCAGCAGGCTGAGAAGGTAATTATCCCCCAGGGACTGGAGACGACTTCACTCCAGAGTCTTACGGCGTGTGCAGACATGCTTACTTAAAATTCAGTTTTGCCTGAGGGGATAGGCTTTTCCCCCTCCACCCACTGTACATCTCGGCCAGTTTTGGATTCCGGTATTGACTCCTTCTTGGGGTTCATGCACACAAACGGACTTTGTTTCTTTTTATTGTCCGCATCCAGAATCCGTTTTTTTTTTTTTTTTTTTTTTTTTTTTTTTTTTTTTTTTTTTTTTTGTGGGTCACTTCAGTGGGTTCTGTCCTGGCCAAAATATAGAACATGTCTTCTTATTGTCCACATTACAGACAAGGATAGGACTGTTCTGTTAGGGGCCGGACGTTCTGCAAAATGCCCTAAGCATTTTGAATACTGGGTGGGTGATGGCCCATTGGGTCTTCATACTTGAGAACATCCAAGGCCTGTTTTACAAAGTGGGAATCTGCCAAAAGAAACTGTTTCTCGGCGCGTTTGTCAAATTGCTGCAGGATCACCACCAAAGACCATTATAGTTCTTGGGGCCGGACGGCATTCTGGCAGCGTCCAAATGCTAGTGTGCAACTAGTCTAAGGGTTCATGTTCACATGAAGGGTTTTTGGAGCAGTTTCACACCTCTTGTTGAAGTTGAGAACTGCAGACACAGAATCCATCAAGAATGGATCTCGCTACTTTTTTTTTTCTTTCTACAGCTCGGTTTTTAAGATCGATGTGTGAATTCACATAATTCCCCATCTCACTCCATGGAGAAGATATACGTGTGTTTTTGGGGCGGCCAATTCCTTGTCTAAAATCCGTCGTGTAAACGTATCCCAACGGTGGTTGCTATGAGGGCTCTGATTAGATTAGATGTGAGCCAGAACAGACTAGTGGAAGAGCCTGCCGGATTTAGAAACACAACTGTGAAAGGTGGGGGTGTTGGACACTATGAGCAAGAGTTTTGACCATTAGGTCACGTGGAGGCGGCTGCTGAATTTGTGGCACGTGTCTGCGTTTTTTTGGGGGTTTTTTTTTGCCCCAGATTTTCAGTTTGATGTGCTGTGGATCAGAATCCAGCTATAAATTCTTCTGTGGCCATGTCCTAAGTGATCTTCTGACCGGTCACCAGGCATTAGTTGCTGTAATGGACATGGATAAGACACGTCTGGCAGGGGGTCCTATTGAAGTTCTTTCTGGTCATTCTGGCTCAGGTGACAACACTATGGTTTTTGTTGGATTAGGAGATTATTAGTAAGCTTTCTGTAGGCAAGTCTGTCTAGCCGATTTACCTTTCAGAGGTTTTAGAAAGCAGGATGATCTCCTTTGTGGGTCCAGTTGTTGTGGTTTTTCCACATAAACAGATTAGGTTGAAGTGTCCCTTTATGTTCTTGCCACTTTATAGAAGAGGACAACTCCAGGACTGTCATCCTCTGGTGTTTGGGTTGTTATAGACTTGTCTAATATTTGTGTCTAAAGCTGACCAAATTCATTAGGTAAATGTCTGCTGTACCCGGGGTTGGGGGGCTGCCTCTGTCTTCTGGTCAGTGCCCCACAGCAAAATCATGGAGCTCTTCTTCTTTAGTTTGACAGCCTGGGGTTTTTGAAATTTCAAGTGCAGACATACTGACCCGCCTGCAGAGCTGTGCCCAAAGCAAGGCCTGACAGAGAACCTCTCAGAATCCCATATACTGCAATGGTATTCCTTCAGAAGGCAGGGATGCCCAACCTGCGACCATCCAGCTGCTGCAAAACTACAACTCCCAGTATTTCTGGACGGCGTACAGCTATTAGGGCATGCTGGGTAGTTTTGCAACAGCTAGAGGGCCGCAGTTTGAGTGTCCCTGTCCTAAGGCTAGTTTCACCCTAGCTTGGGACATCTCCAAAAGGCTGTTCTGGCAAGGAGCAGCCTACCGGATAACTGCTGTACACTACCTGACACCTGCCAGGTCCCATTGAAAATGATGGGGACTGGCCGTAATCTGGCAAAGATGTCAAGAATCGCCCAGGCGACAACTGCTGCGAGTCTCAGAATATTTGCCGGGTTGTGGCTAGATCTCTGCCGGTCCACCTCATAGTCAATTGCGATGCAGTAGCTTCTGGCAGTTCCGGAATGGAGCCTGCCGGATCTAAAAGCGCTAGTGTGCAACTAGCAAAGGGGACTAAGTTACAGTGGAAAATATGTATTTTTGTTAAATTTAAATCGCCCTCTTTCCCCCTACTTCACATCTATAAAAAATAAACACAATAGGTATCACAGCAGCTGTAAGTATCCAAATTGTTGAAAAATACAAAATTATATTCTTATGTGGTGTATGCTTTAACAGAAATAAAAATGTGCAATTTTTTGATAACTGAATATTGTTATCAAAAAGTCTTATGCACCCTTCCCCTTCAAAAAAACTAGCCCCCACAAAGCTCTGTAGACTGAAAACTAAAAAAAAAAAGTTATGGGTGTCTGGAAATGGAGATGCAAAGCTATTTTATTTTTTCTAAAGTAGTAAAAAAAAATAAAAACGATATCAATTTGGTATTGCTGTCATCTTACTGCTCCACAGACTAAACTCATAATTTTTAGCATATATGGGGTAATTTATCAAACTGGTGTAAAGTAGAACTGGCTTAGTTGCCCATAGCAACCAATCAGATTCCACCAACATGAAATGTGAAATCTGATGATCTGATCTATGGGCAACTAAGCCAGTTCTACTTTACACCAGTTTGATAAATGACCCCATTAATAAATGCCAAAAACCATGGCAGAAATGTGTGTGTGTGTATATGTATATATGTATATGTATGTATATATATATATATATATATATATATATATTTATTATTATTCTCACATATTTTTTTTCCTGGTATAGTGAATTCAACAATGCAGTTAAAAAAATCAATTTGACCCGCAAAAATTAGGCCTTCGCAAGGCTGTGAATAGAAAAGTAAAAAGTTGTGGGTCTCAAAGGGGAGGGGAAAAATCGAAAACTCCTGTACTTAGGGGTATAACAACCTGTTTTGCTATCTTGTATTGCACAGCTTAATGTTGAGAAGTCCTGATATTCATGGGCGCCCACCTTCTGATGATTATGGTAGGGAAAAGCTGTCACCCAGCTGGCGGTGCGGGGACTCAGGACTTGTCAGCAGCAAGAGCATAAAACTGATGACAGATTCCCTTTTAATTTTCTATCAGAGTATCTTTGTAAGTATGATCGCCTTCCATCATTGATACCATTTTCTCTTCTGTCTTTCTACAGCATAGAAAACAATGGCTCAGCAGACAAATCAAACCCAAGGCCCTATGCTCTGCAACACGGGCTGTGGCTTTTATGGGAACCCTAGAACAAATGGCATGTGCTCTGTGTGCTACAAAGAGCATCTTCAGAGGCAGAACAGTGGCCGGATCAGTCCAATGGGTAAGTCCCGTACTACATCCTTATTAAAATGAGCCCTCGCGGACTGTGGAGACTCTCCTGCTTCTTTTCTTAATGCGAAGCTGCTGCACAACTGGATTGAGAGTGGAGTTGTCACTGGTGCTGGTGGCTTCACTTGTGAGGCAAATCTTAAAGGGGTTGTCTGCTTTCTATGCTCAGGATAGGTCATCAATATCAGATCGGCGGGGGTCTGACGCCTGGCACTCCACTTATCAGTTACCTTCTCTGCTCTGTTTACCTGCCAATCTCAGCGATCGCAGTGGTGAGCAGGTGTAGTCACAAGTATGGCGTCCCCATTCACTTCTGTTGAAGTGAATGCCACAGAGCCGTCCCCTAGAAGTGAATGGGGACGCCATACTTGTAATTGCACCTGTTCACCACTGCAATTGCTTCGGCAAGCGGCTAAACAATAAAGAGAACAGAGCTCTCACCTCTTACAGCTGATCGGTAGGGTTGCCGGGTGCCTGACGCCCCCGCTGGTCTGATATTGATGACCTATCCTGGGGATAGGTCATCAATAGTAAAATCACTTCAATCATCAATAGTAAAAAAACAGACAATTCCTTTTTGCAACTTAGTTCCACTTGCAAAATCCTGTAATAATAAGAACATAACTTGCGCCACTCAGATCCCACCTCTCTACACGTTCTTGTGGCTCCTCCTGTGTGGTGGCAGTGGTCGTATTTGCTGTACAGACTTATGGGGGCGCTGTTGTCAGGTATTGTGTGATGCAGCTGGAATACTTGCTATACTTACTCCCAAGTAGAAGATCTACAGAACACCCGATTCCAGGAATATTACATTTCTTGGAGCAAGTTCTCCATAAGTCTTGCTAAACTTGGAATTTTTAGGGTTTTCTTTGTTCAATCAGACCTTAAATGCTTGAAATGCTACACATTTTTGCTGATTTTACATCTTCTCTCAAGCCCTCTCTGAAGGGTAGAGATAATTCTGGACGATCTCTCCCCTTCAGAGTAAAGTTGAGCATATTGAGAACTTATCTCTTGGTAAGATATGGCCACACAGAAACTCTTGTGTAAATCCTCCAGTCTTTCTGTAAGTTCTGAGGCACAACACACTACACTTGAGCAACTAGAAGTAAACTGGGGCAGAGAAGGTCTAGATTCTGACATTGTCATGTATGTTGTACTATTTCCATGAAGATCATTTCTGAAGCATACAAAGATGTTGGACAAGTGGGCACCAAAGCTGTAGCATTGTATCTGCTTCTTCGGTCATGGGTCAGACAAGCCCTCTTAGGGTTCTTCTGTGGTAGCTGAGATTCCCCTCACCCTCAATATCCAGAAACTGGATTGTTCTGGTCATGGCCATGGTCGATGGAAGAATGTCTGAACATAAAGTGACTTCAAACCCAGCAATCTACCCAAAGGGTCACAATCTTCTAATTAAAGGGAACCTGTCGCCTCTACTATCTGCTCTTGCTGAGGGCAGTGGGCTGTCACTTCTGGGTGAGGGCGATGAGACTCATGGCCCTGCTTCCTGCCCTTGTCAGCTTTCTTTCTTGCGTAGGAATGGGAAAGAAGCCTGCCAGTCATGGGGATGGCAGGGCCAAGTGACTCCTCGCAGTGCTGGTGCTCGCTGCCAGGTTCGGCCTGTCAGTATTGTAAAAGTACTGAATGTCAGCGCAGAAGTGAGTGAGGGCAGCATAGTAGAGGTGACAGGTGCCCTTTAAAGGGAATCTCTCCAGTCCAGCTGCAGGCAGCATGTTATAGACAGATTACACTTCATTTTCAAGGCAACAGGTTCCTTTTTTTTTTTTTTTTTTTTTTTTTTTTTTTTTTTAAAGTAATCTTTCACCAGTTTTATGGTGTCTTAACTGAGGACAGCAGCACCCAGTGACACATTGCCCTGGCTGTTTATCTGATAGTCATGATCCGCTGGCTGTCCCACCAATCTGCCTCTGAAAACAGTAGTGAGAAAACTGTCAAGGGCGGAAGGTTGTGACTATCAAGGCTGCATAAAACTGGTGATGGGTTGTCCCATTTGGGACATTTATGGCGTATCCACATATTATGCCATAAATGTCCGGTAGGTGCATGTCCCACATCTGGGACCCACTGCTGTCTCCAGAGTGGCCCCGTTCAGGTCTATTGAAGTGAATGGAGAGACCCAGACATGTGCGGCCAACCCTATGTTCCTGGTTGGGTGCGATGGGAGTCCCATTCTGGAGAAGGGATGGGGAAACGCACATATGAGACATTTATGTCACATCCTGTGCATATGTCATAAATGTCCCAGATGGGAATACCCCTTTAGAGTTGGTAATGTGATGTTTTTGTGACGCATTACAGGTGTAATTAAAAGCAACAGTTTGTAAGGCTAAAAAAAGACATCTGTCCATCCATTTCAGCCTGTTATCCTGCAAGTTTAAGCAGAGGAAGGCAAAAAGAAGTAGAAGGACTTAACTCAGGCAATCAGAATAACTCCCTGGATCAACAACCCCTCTCTAGTAACTATAACCTGTAATATTATTACCCTCCAGAAATACATCCAGGCCCCTCTTGAACTCTTTTAGTGAACTTACCATCACCACCTCCTCAGGCAGAGAGTTCCATAGTCTCACTGCTCTTACCGTAAAGAATCCTCTTCTATGTTTATGTACAAACCTTCTTTCCTCCAGACGCAGAGGATGTCCCCTCGTCACAGTCACAGTCCTCGGGATAAATAGATGATGGGAGAGATCTCTGTACTGACCTCTGATATATTTATACATAGTTATTAGATCTCCCCTCAGTCGTCTTTTTTCTAAAGTAAATAACCCTAATTTTGATAATCTTTCTGGGTACTGTAGTCCACCCATTCTACTTATTACTTTAGTTGCCCTCCTCTGAACCCTCTCCAGCTCTGCTATGTCTGCCTTGTTCACAGGAGCCCAGAACTGTACACAATACTCCATGTGTGGTCTGACTAGTGATTTGTAAAGTGGCAGGACTATGTTTTCATCACGGGCATCTATGCCCCTTTTGATGCAACCCATTATCTTATTGGCCTTGGCAGCAGCTGTCTGACACTGGTTTCTGCAGCTTAGATTTCTGTTCACTAAAATTCCTAGGTCCTTTTCCATGTCAGAGTTACCCAATGCTTTACCATTTAGTATGTACTGGTGACTTGCATTATTCCTTCCCATATGCATAACCTTACATTTGTCAGTGTTAAACGTCATCTGCCACTTCTCTGCCCAAGCCTCCAGTCTATCCAGATCCATCTGTAGCAGTGCACTGTCCTCTTCTGTGTTAATTACTTTACACAGTTTAGTGTCATCTGCAAAAATTGATATTTTACTGTGCAAGCCTTCTACAAGATCATTAATAAATATATTGAAGAGAATAGGGCCCAATACTGACCCCTGTGGTACCCCACTAGTGACAGTGACCCAATCTGAGTATGTGCCATTAATAACCACCCTCTGTTTTCTATCACTGAGCCATTTACTTACCCACATACAGACATTTTCTCCCAGGCCAAGCATTCTCATTTTATATACTAACCTTTTATGTGGTACCGTGTCAAATGCTTTAGAAAAGTCCAGATGTGGGGGTGATCTGCTTAAAGAGGATGGTCAGTATGCATATCCTAATATATCGGTATGCTGGGAACTGCATATCTATCAGGCCTTCTCATGGAAGGTGAGATTTGCTCCTGTAGTATCAGTTTTTCATGTGCACCTTGGGAGAAAAACCTTGTTCTCTTTCCCTTGTCTTACATTTGGATTCGCCAATGTGACCCACGTGCTGCAAAACACACGGATACTCATTCCCGTCCCAACAGCTGCTTTACTCTTTACCTTCAGTGTGTAATAAAAGTCCTGTTTTGTTTTTTGTTTTTTCTCCTCTCCTTCCTTAAAAAAATGGTAATGTGCTAAGACCAGTACATTTATCAGTAATTAAAAACATACTATTACACATCAGGAATCTATATTAACCACCTATAGCAGGGATGGCCAACCAGCGGCTCTCCAGTTGTTGCAAAGCTACAACTCCCAGCATGCCCAGACTGCCTACAGCTATTGGCCTACAACAGGGCATGGTGGGAGTTGTAGTTTTACAACAGCTGGAGAGCCGCCGGTTGGCCATCCCTGATCTATAGAGTTAAAACCATTCTATCTAAGGCCACTTTGACATCTGCGTTTTGAAAACTGGCAGGGTGTTGCAGCCGAAGTTCACCGTATCCAGCATTGTCAGATGATGCCTCAAACTGCCAAATCCCCGTAGACTAAAATGGGGTCCAGCTGCTTTCCAGAATAAATGCTGGCTTTCAGACGGACAAAGTCCTGCCCTCACAAAGTTTTTTGTCCTGCTGAAGGCTAACATTTCTGCTGGAGAGAGGTCAGATCCTGTTGTAGTCTGTGGCAGTGTTCCTCAACTCTAGTCCTCAGGGCCCACCTGTCGGTTGTGATTTAAGAAGATCCCACAGAATGAATACCTGTGGTAACTCCAGATGCACTGACACTAGTGATATCACCTGCTCAGTACTAAGGAAATCCTGAAAATATGGCCGGCAGGTGTTCCCTGAGGACTGGAGTTGAGGAACACGGGTCTGTGGGGATTCGGTGGTTCGAGGCATTATCTGGCTATGCTGGATGCGGTGAAATCTGGCAGGCTGTTCCTCTGCGGATGTGAAAAAGCAGCCTAATATGCAAAATATACTGGAGGTTATCAATAATGCTGTCATATCATAGGGTCCTTTTACACAGGCAGATATTCAACCACATCAGCATGCTGTCATACAAGGATCTTTGGTGCTTCTATCGAGTGACAAGCGAGCGTTTGCATGTTTGTTGTGTGATCTGCGGCACGTTTACATCGTGCAATGGTCGGCTGGGTGACTCTTCCCAAGTATAGGCCCATGTAACAGGACCCAACCTGTCAGCTCTACAGACGTGTGTGTGTTTTTTTTGTTTGTTGTTTTTTTTTTTTTTTTTTTAATACATACTTGTATCCCCTGTAACAAGTGTGGAACATCATTTGAGAACTCTGCATCTTGTCCTTCTGCTATTCTTCCTAGAAATTTATGAATACATTGACCTGCTGAGCCACTGTCTGTGGTGATAGTACCAGACACTGGAGAAACGCATTCACAAGGAGAATGGAAACACCCGGTCAACTTATTCATACAATTCCAGGAAGAGTAACATAAGAATGGCACCACAGAATATGGTTCTAAGAAAAGATTTAGCATTTCACAAGACTACAAGTGGTTACGAAAGCAGACATGTCAGAAGTGGTGCCATGTCCTCTTTCAGGCACAGCTTCAGTTATAAAAAAAAAATTCCATAAATAGTATGGGTGAATATAAGAAACTTTGTAATATATTGTGTTAAAGAAAAATGCTTCTATCTGCTTTTGTCAGGCTGATTTGCGCTTCCCGGCTTTTAACCTGGACCTCTATGGAGGAAGGAAGTGGAGGCTACAGGATGAGAGATGCACAGTTTTCTTAGCTTTGCTACACTTGGCACTTTTGACTCCACCATATCTAGTAGGACACGGCTCTACCACTGTCCAGAATGAGCTAATAAATCAGTTGCTAGCTGACAGCAGTCCCCTAATCCCTCCTGGCCTTCCCTAGACTTGTTTTGTCTGTGAGGCTGTGTGAAGAGAAGAAAGAGGAAACCTCCCTGAGATGCCTAAGAGAAAGCATTATGCTTTAATAAAGATATATTACAAAGTTCCTTATAGTCACCTGTGCTATTCATTTCTGAAAATGTGTTAATAATTGGAGGTACACTTTAAATCTGTGGGTCAGTTGTATGGCATTGCCAGGCACTGCCATCCAACCAGTACAGGCTGTAGAAGACTGGTTGAACTGGCCTGGTGGCATTCTTAGGTGAAAATGGGCCTCCTGAATCCTCCCTGCTGGCAAATGGCAGTAAAAAGAGGGATGAAACATTGTATGTTTACCGTGCCCGATCAAAGCCTTTTGTTATAAACTACATACACCCGAATGCTGTACATACCTGCAGAGCCTTACTGTGAAAGTAAGCGGAGTTCTTTTCTCCTTGATGGTCATTACTCAAATGCAGTTTCCTGTGGTAATGGAGTGTAATGATTGTGCACACATAAGCTAATGACGGCCTTTTGTACTCCCTGTAAATGGTGTTCTGGATTGTGTGATAGTCATTTGAATACCGGTGCTCACATTGTAACTGATTCACTAGAGCGGGCCGTCCATTCTAGACTTTCCACACACGTAAGCTGGGAGATGTGAACTAGCAATGGCCTGAAGAATGTGCCTTATTTGTTTCATCCAGGAGCAGCCAGTGGTTCAAGTAGTCCTACCGCAGAAGCTGCAGCCATACAGAGAGTAGAAACTGCACTAAACAACTGTGAGAGCGATGTTGGCAGCCCTACTGACAAATCCAGGTAAATGGGGGAACCTTCCGTCTTCAATGTGAGATTACTGGTGCCTACAGATGGGAATGTGTGCGTGTAGCCTTGTCCAGTGCACCGGGCATGTCTGCTTAACAAGCCTCCCATGCCCGCGTTTATGCTGGATCTATCCGATACTGGACAGTGTGGGACATAGCGTTCATCATTTTAACGTAATTGATGTTATTCTCTAGATAAAAGTACAGTTTGTTTGGCTGCTCCTGTGTCCAGTATTTATATTGACAGCAATCGGAGGTCTTACCAATAGTTAGGAGCTGGAACACAGAGTTGTCTAGTCAGTGAATACCCTTTGATTACATGGAACTGGAAACTCCTTTGAATGAATGAGTTTTGTCTTTACAAATCTTGAATAGATTTTCTTAGCTCCTCCAGTTTCATACACGTGATGCATCAAGTCCAGTCTGTCTCTCTGAAATCTGCCCATTTGAATGTGGCTACAGGGCATTTCCTTTCACCTAGTTCTACCTTTTTCCTCTTAGAAATGTGGCTGCTTTACCTGTGACCCAGCAAATGACAGAAATGAGCATTTCAAGAGAAGATAATGTGACTTCTCCAAAAACAGAGTCCTCAGAACCAGGTATGTTTCCAGTTTAGATTGTGTCACTATGTGAAGGTCCCTGCTGTAATATCCTCTGAGCACGTTGTTATAGACGTCTTCTGTAGGAAAGGCAGGACCTCATTTCAGGATGGTTCAATTTTACTCTACAGATTCCTTTACAACTAGACAAAGCATGGTATATAGTTTTAGCCACCCTTTAAATTAAAAAGGTTTTCTGAGACTTTAATACTGATGACCTGTCCTCTGGATAGGTCTGATTGGTGCGGGTCCAACACCCAGGAACCCTGCCGATCAGCTGTTTGCGAAGGCAGCGGCGCCTGCAGTAGCACCTTGGCCTAGTCTTTCCCTAGGTCAGTGATGACCTGTTCATCGGTCACATGGCCTAGGCACAGCTCAGCCCCATTGAACTGAATGAGGAGGAGCTGTGCTTGGTGAGCACGCCCCACTAATAGGTCATCAGTACAAGGGTCCATTCACACAACCTTATCTGTATTTTGTGGATCAGAACAGAGTGCTGTCTGCATCTTTTGTGGACCCATTAAAATGAATGATCCACAGAATGGATGCGGACAGAAATATAGTCGTGTGAATGGGCCTTTAAAGTCTTGGGAAAACCTCTTTAAATCTGGCCATTGATTGCAGTGATGCTCTGTCTAGACCAAGGTGTCTCCTCACAGGGAACAATAGATCAGCTAAGAGACTATAGGAATATAATGCATCTGATAAATATAAAAGTACCTGGAGTAATATATTAATTTCTATTCATTTCAGTTGTGACTCAGCCAAGTCCTTCAGTGTCTCAGCCCAGTACATCTCAAAATGAGGAAAATACCCCAGAACTCCCCAAACCAAAGAAGAACAGGTGTTTCATGTGCAGGAAGAAGATTGGGCTTACAGGTATTTGACTTTTTGCCTCCATATCATTATGCACCAATTCAGATTGTATGTGTGTGTGTGGCATTTATTATGTAGAGAGAGTTACTACAAGGCACTTACTAATGTATTGTGATTGTCCATATTGCTTCCTTTACTGCCTGGATTCATTATTCCATCACATTAGACATTGCTCTTATCCGTTACAACTAGGGCTGAGCAAATCAAACTTCAGATTGTAGGTCCGAAGTCGATTCATTAAAAAAAACTTAATTTATAATGCTGTTTTCTTACAGTATTAAAATGTCTGTGCTCAGTGTAGGAAGACTTCGGCTCGGCGAGACTTCAGTTATTGACTTCTGTATTTCCATTTCTGCGTATTTAAAAATCAGAATCCAAAGTGGGCTTTGGTACCAAGGTACCAGTCAGTACCAAAGCCCACTTCAGATTCCTAATTTTAAATGTTTTTAAATACGCAGATGGGAATACCGAAGACTCGCACAACTTTGGCAGAGACAAAGTGCAACAAGGAGCACATACGTTTTAATACTGTATGGAAACCACATTACAAACTGAGGTTGTTGTGTTTTTCTTTTTTTTTTTAAACAAATTGACTTCAAACTTCGCTCAACCCTGATAGTGCCCAGAAACGAGGTGGCCTGGACGGAAGCTATCGCGCATGTGTGCTCCCAGAAATCTGGCCACCAGAGAGGCCGACACCTTTTCCTATAGTGTACAAGCACGGCCCCGCTCCTGGATTATAGGGTGGTCATAACCCTTGGTTACGAGTGGTGTATAATGCAATTAAAAAATTAATCAAGCTAGCAAATGAGGCAATATGAAGAATCGCAATACATTAGTAAGTGCCTTGTAGTAACTTTATCTACATGATAAATGGCATTTGCTGAAGTGGGACAGCTCATAGGCTTCTGGAGGATACTGGCACAGACCATGTTGGCAGGCCCGTGATGTATAAATCCTCACAGTAGTGCTGGATTTATAGCAAAATGTGGCTAACGCTACAGACTAGGATTGTAATACTAATAATATAATGGAGAGTTCCTGCAATTCAGTCAATTGTTTTGGCAGGAAGCGCATGGATTTCTCCAAGCCCCATTCAGATGAATGGAACTGATTTTCAGTCTCGAAAGTTTTATAATCTGTCATGTGTGAGGGCACAAGATATTGTGCCATTTGGCTACTAGGATCCCTGGTGTATACAGCAGTTATAGTTTGCAACTTTGCAGACTTCTCTCCCAACCCCAAGGTGGTGATTGACAGGCTACTGTGTGAATTCAGCACTTTTCAGAGTAAAATATGTAATGTGGGAGTCTGTCAGGAATTTATGCTGCCTTAAGAGCAGGTTCCCTTTAACCCCTTCCCGACCAGCGCCGTACATGTACGGCGCTGGTGCGGGGACATGACGCCCGCTCGCGGGTGCGGCGGGCGTCATGGCCGGCAAGTCTCTGCTGTTTCTAACAGCAGAGACTTGCCGCTACTTACCGCCATCGGCGGCGTCTTCCTGGGCTTTCTGATGCCGTGATCACGGCATCAGGATGCGTCTGAACCCGGAAGCGTACGCTTCCGGGTGGTGTACAGACGCCCCGAGTGGCCAATCGGGGTGTCTGTACACCATATGAAAACTGTAATCCTCGCTGGTGAGGATTACAGTTTTCAAAGTGCAATTCTTATTCTGGCCACTAGATGGCAGGCCAGGATAAGAAATGAGCAATTCTTGGATTTATCTCAGTCTAGTAAATCCCTGATTGCTCATAAAGAAAAAAAAAAAAAACAATATATCAGCTCATATTTGAGCTTAATAGTCAGAAAAAAATTTAAAAAAAATGTTAAATATATATAAAAGTTAAAATCGCCCCCCTTTCCGTATAATGAAAAAATCAATACCTAAATAACAATAAATATAGACATCATGGGTATCACCGTGACTGAAAACGCCCGTACTTTTAAAATATAAAAATTCGACGTTTGTCGCATTTTTTTTCTAAAAAATTAAATAAAAAGTGATCAAAAACTCATACACACCCCAGAATGGTATCAATAAAAACTTCAGATCGCCCCGCAAAAAATGAGCCCCCATACAGCTCCGTACACATAAATACCAAAAAGTTATAGGGGTCAAGATACACAAGGAAAAAAAAAAGGGCAACTTTCTAATTATTTTATCACCATCTAAACGCAGGAAAAACTATACATATTAGGTATTGCCGGATTCGTACTGACCAGTAGAATGAAAGTAACTGGTCAGTTTTAATGCACATCGAACGCTGTAAATAAGAAAACTGTAGCGGAATAGCGTTTTTTTTTTTTGCAACTTCACCCGATTTTGAATTTTTTCCCCGCTTCCCACTACACCATATGCAATATTAAATGGTGGCGTTGGAAAGTACAACTTGTCCCGCAAAAAACAAGCCCTCATACAGCTATGTGAACAGAAAAATAAAACAGTTATGGCTGTTTGAAGGCAGGGAGCGCAAAACGAAAATGCATAACCGAAAAAACCTCTGGGGGTGAAGGGGGTTAATAAGCCCAAGTCTCCCCTCCTATACCAAAGCAACAGGAAAATCCATGTAAAGGCTTGTGGTCTGCAAATCCCTGATCCCGGTGCATGCCGCCATTTATCTTAACTTCTGTAGAAATGTCCTCTCCTTGTCTGTAGAACTATTTTGCGGGCCCACAGAAGGGACACACACTGTGTGCAGCCCCATTTGACGTGAATGGGTCCACATCTGATGCGCAAAAAAATGCAGACAAACTACAGTCATGTGCGTGAGCCCTAAATGTGCGGCTGCCCACCCATCACTCAAGCACATACGTGTGTAGCTCCCACAGGCACTTGTGCCCTATCTACAAGATGAATGGGTATCTCTTGTGTGTTGTGGCATGGATGTAACAAGAAGTAGGTTACCCAGCCCTCAGCGGCAGTCGGCTGGCTGAATACTCCCCCCTGTTCTACTTTACCTTCTTAATGGACTGTCTCTTTTCTTTAGGTTTTGACTGCCGTTGTGGGAATCTGTTTTGTGGACTTCACCGTTACTCTGACAAGCACAACTGCCCTTATGATTACAAAGCAGAGGCCGCAGCAAAAATAAGGAAAGAAAACCCTGTTGTGGTGGCAGAAAAAATACAGAGAATATAAATCTACCATTTGTGAAGACTGACTTTATTACGTTTTTTTTTCTTCTTTTGGTTCTGATTTTAATATATCCTAGGGAAACATTAAAGAGCAGATGCATGTTTCTTTCAGATGTTAAACATTTTTATTTTTTTTTTTTTGTGATGTCTATTTTTTTTTTTCCTCTATTTTTTTTTTTTTAGGATGTTTTGAGTGTTACAGGCAAAACTGAATGAATAGGTGATACAGCCCCTCTTACTTTTTTTTTTGTGTTCCTGAGCTTTCAGAACGTGGACGCCTCCGTACTGGTTTCACCCCTCTTAGTGGAATGCATACTGTGTCTGAATGTGCCAAAACGTAGGCCTAAAAAGCCGTACGCCTGCAGCAGAGATTACCAGTATTTAGTCTGGACTGTGAGCTCTGATGTGTGTGCACCATAGCTGCACTTTTTTTTTATATAGTTTTCTTACACCCGATACTGAATGACTGAGTGCCAGCGTTCTTTCACCATTAGTATAGAGCAGGGATGCCCAACCTGCGGCCCTCCAGCTGTTGTAAAAGTACAACTCCTACTATGCCCTGCTGTAAGCTGTTCAGGCATGCTGGGAGTTGTCGTTTTGCCACATCTTGAGGGCCGCAGGTTGGGCATCCTTGGTATAGAGCATAGTTACAAGCATGGCCATGTGATTTATTAGATTTCCACTCTTTTTCTTGAACTTGCCTTTTAACACTTACAATGAGCAATACTTTGTTTAGTATTTGACACTGGATTTTATTATACTTCAGTACTTCTGGCGATTTAACAGCAGTTACTATTTCTGTGAAATAATTTTTTTTTTTTTTTTTTTTTTTCCCCAAATCTCCTTTTTCAAAAACCTGGTTAAGATATTGCGTTTCATCCACGTGTTCTGACAAGTCATGGCTGTTTCGGTGCCCTCGTAGTCTAATCCTGCAGGGTTTTAACATGTCATGAACCCTACAGTGCCTTTTCTGTTTGCAGTTGTTATAACTGAGGCAACCAGAAATTCAGAATTTGCAGGTTAAGTCGCTTAATCCCAGCCCGAACTTTCAGTCCTTTGAAGACAAGAACTTCATTAGCTTGCCGCACACACCATCCTTTTTGTTTCTCTTGGATTTAGTAAGGTAATCTAATGGCTTGTACCCATTAAATGGAGGTTTTCCTATGTGATTCACTTGCACAGATTTGCATGAAAACCATACCTTACTTGGCTGCTGTAGATCCTTTTTTGTTCTTATATAGGGTTGAGGTGTGTGTTTCATGTTTGTTCTTCCATGAGTGCTGCCAGGAACCACAATCTGAGGAGCGGGGGCTGCTCAACTTTATAGTTTTCAATTGTACTTAGGTGTAGGACTGTAATTTTCTTGGTTTTCTTGCATGGGCTGCATTATCTACAGCTTTGTACAAAAACTACTCTAGAAAAGACAGTAAACTTCACTGATGCTTGTCTGGTAATATCACTTCTGTGTTATAATGGAAGGTTTGTATGAGAGGTGTTTTTTGAAACTTTTTTTTTTTTTTGCTCTTTAGATGAAAGTACTTTTTTTTTTTTTTTTTTTTTTTTTGAGTAGTGTTGTGGCATTGCCTGTTCTCATCTGTAAATAGTTTGTATGTATGTTCACTTACTTTAAGACTTGTTTTCTGTGTTCTGCCCTCAACTCATGTTACTGCATCAGTTTTTTTTCCTTTCTTGTTTTTTTTTTGTTTTTTTTTTTTTGCTCTACAACTTGTATTTCTGTTCTGAGTTACTAGATATGCAAATGTGTACAGATAGTTCATATTTATGTATTGCACATAATCCTGCTATTCAGCATTTATGCTATATTGTATTATGTAAATAATAAAAGTGTACAGAGGGAATCATGTCTGTGCCATTGGCTTGAATCTTGAAAAGTTAATGTGACCTTTTGGAGATTCAGTGAGATTTTTATTCTAATTTCTTGTCCCCATACAGAGGAGTTGAAATAACATTATTTTGTAACTATGCTATGCTTTGCCACATGTATGCTCTTAAAGGGAACCTGTCATCAACTTTATTCTGACTGTACTGAGGGCAGCATAAAATAGTGACAGAAATGCTGATTTCGGCGGTGTGTCTCTCTTGAGCTAAAAGTAAGTGGTTGCTGAGAACCAACATCACAAACATTGCATCCCAGGCCTTGAAAAGAGTCATATCTACCTGAGAAAAGTCATGGTTATTCCTAATTTCCTGCTCTCCCCACCCATCTGCTGATGAGTGGCAGTTCTCTCCTAGACAGAAATGGAGAAAACTAGGTAGAAGCCTGTCGGTCATCATCAGGTGGGCAGGGAAAGCAGGAATTCATGAATAACCATGACTCTTCTCATGAAGATTTGACTCTTTTCCAGGCCTAATCTGCAATGTTTGTGATGTTGGTTCCCGGCAACCACTTACTTTTAACTTATAAATGACAGACCGCTGAAATCAACTCACCTGTCTCTACTTTATTCTGCTGTTGGTATGGGTAGCATAAAGGTGATGACAGGTTCCCTTTAAAGGGGATGGCATATCGCTAGGATATGCCATCAGTGTCAGGTGCTGGTGCCCTCTCCATAACTGGGCCAGTGGACAGAGTTGCCACACATTCACAGCCAACCTCCATACACTGCTATGGGAGTTCTGAAAATGGCTAAGCACCACTGTGTGCTCTCCATTCACTTCTATGGTATTTCCGAAAACAACCGATTTTGTTTTATTTTATTTTTTTCTAAACTGAAAATGTAATGAATGGATAGTATGCTGTGCAGTGTTTGCCACTTTGGGGGGGGGGGCGTCGATCTGGAAATAGATAATAGATATAGGTTCCACCTCAGGGACCTGCGCCTTTCTGACATTGATGGCATATCCTAGCCAACCCCTTTACTTTTCTATGCCTATAGAGATAAGAGCTTTGTTTTTCTTAATAGACCTTAAAGAAGAACTCCCGACAAAAATTTTATTCCATGTCCTGCTAGAAATGTACATGATATAATCTGTAGTGAATATCATTTTCTTACCAGTGTCTGAATTTTTGACTTGTATCAATCTGAAGTTTCTTATCTGTGTCATGTGACCAGCAATTAGACCCACCAACTCACACAGACTTGTGTGGACAGGAAGTCTAATTCTCTATGTATTCCTATGAGACTGAAAGTGAGGCTCCCATAGCAATGAATAGAGCAGTTACTGGCTTTCTGTCCTGGGTCAGTTGGAGGTCAGGGAGTTGGTCACATGACCCAGCTACAATCAGAAGAGAGGTTTTTACTCATAGAAACAGTCACTGATAAGAAAATGACAATCACTACAGATTATATCATGCACCTTTCTAACAGGTCAGAGAATAAAAATTTTTGCGGGACTTCTTCTTTAAGCTAACCATCAGGACCCATCGATCATCTAATGTGTATGGGGGCCCTCCAAACCCTTCCCCAGTGGTTGATGTTGGGGGGAGGTAAGTTGGATTTTTGGCTGCCTGATTCTTTTGTGATGAGGGAGATAAGCTGATGCCAGAGGAGTCTAACGGTAGTTTCCTAGTGACCGAAGCTGGGCAGGCTCGTAGGAGCGGTTGGAGGGTGATGGTTTCATGATCCACCTATTGCCGATGGTCAACCTCTGAAACTGCTGGAGACCAGCCGTTATTGCTGGGAAACAGTGAGGGAGCTGCTGATGCTTCGTGGTTCTTATAAGGGGTCCCTACTAGAGATGAGCGAGCAGTGCTCGTTACGAGCACTGTAACGCTCGGGTCCCGTGTGAAATGCCCGCAGGCATGGCGGATCGGTCCTCATCTGCATGTAAGTCAATGAGGACAGATCGTTTGGTATGACACTCATACCAAACGGTTCCGTCCTCGCCCGTCTTAAAGTCAGTGGGGACGGAACCGTTTGGTATGAGTGTCATACCAAACGATCCTTCCTCATTGACTTACATGCAGATGAGGACGGATCCGCAATGCCTGCGGGCATTTCACACGGGACCCGAGCGCTACAGTGCTCGTAACGAGCACTGCTCGCTCATCTCTAGTCCCTACTTTGTGATGTCTGTATATCCTTATGACAGGAAAAATATGGAAAGTGGCTTTTACTTGTATCAAGCAATGTCAGAAATGGATTAAAAAAATAAAAATGTTTGCCATGATGAGACAGGATGCTTTAAATTATAGATTTATACAGAGGCTGCAGAGCTGTCAGACAGCTGCTCCTCTGCTATGGTAGCAAACCTCCTTCCAGCGGTGTTGTACCCCGGTGCTCCTTCCAGCGGTGTTGTACCCCGGTGCTCCTTCCAGCGGTGTTGTACCCCGGTGCTCCTTCCAGCGGTGTTGTACCCCGGTGCTCCTTCCAGCGGTGTTGTACCCAGCTACTACTGCAGGAACGCCTGGGTACAATGATGGAAGGAGATTTACTCACTGTTCACTTTTTTAACCCTCTGATATTTTTTTTAAGTTTTAGTCAAGTTCTTTGTAATTTCTGGTCAGCTGTTTCTTTATCTTCTCTTATTGGTTGGGTCACTAAACGTTTCATAGTAATGAGTGATTAGTTGTGTAGCCAACATGGGTGGATGATGAAAGACTGTGTAATGTGTATGAAAACAATTCAAATCAGGTACTTGCAAAAATAACTTATAAGCATCTCCACTGCAGAATCAGTTCTAAGTTTCCACTGTGTTCAGTGGATGTACAAAGTCCCTGAATGCTGTATTTTATTTTTTTAATTCTGTGTGTGCATTGACTGCCTAAGCACGTCTGAAATCCAAATCTACCTTTTTCTGAGTGGTCATTTCAATTTCAAAGAGATTTCTCTCATAGAAATGTTATTCACCAAATAAATATTACAAAAACATCCCCTATCACTGTCCCTACACATTAGAAAATAAATAAATGATGGGTGCACTTTAAATGGTCACTGTCCCCTCAACAAACTGTGTACATCAATAGTACAGGTGAATATAAAAACTAGGTAATATATCTTAGCAGAAAAATGTATTTTCCGTCTAGCAGCTCATTCTTACTCCCCTCACTATAGACTTCTATGGGCAGCTTGAGTGTCCCTTTATTTTGTTTTTTGTTTCTCCTCTCTCGCGGCGGCTCAGCGTTCTTCCTAAACTGAACCTTCTGTGAGCTGGTCTTATGTTAGTTTACAAGGGGGTTGGGGAAGAAGAAAGCTTTTTGTTGATTTATACTTCACAAATTGCACATGCGCTTAGCAGTAACAGGCCAGATAACTGTGTTGGTCCATTTTTCATACGTGCCTGCACTGCTGAGAAAAATTGTTTTAATATATGCAAATGAGCCTGTAGGAGCAATGGGGCCGTTGCCGTTACACCTAGAGGCTCTGCTCTCCGCTCCACTCTTCTTGACGGGACCAGGCAGTAAAAATGTCACCGTGCCTGGCCCTGTCAATCAAAGTGCAGAGGTCGCAGAAAGAGCTGAGCATCTAGGTGTAACACGACGCCCCCTAACTTGCATGTATTAAAACATTTTTCTCGGCAATGCTGGCACATATGAATACCAACACAGATGCGTTCAGCTGGTAAGCTCACATGCAACAGGTCAGCCAGTTTCATAGGTGCAAACCTGCTGACAGATGCACTTCAAGTGATGCCAAATTTATATACCATATTTTTCGCCCCATACTTGGGGGCGGGATGTCACTGTGTCTTATGGGGCTAATACTAATGAGCTCTTCCATTATGGAAGCGCTCATTAGATCGGAAGCTGTGAATGCAGCGCTACCCAGGTTCTGTACTCACCGCTTCCTGGTCCTCTGCTGTGACTGTGCACAGCATGACAATGCTCTGTGACCCCACACTCTACGTGGTGGATCACAGCACAGCTGCAGCAGGAAGAAGAGCACTTCCAGAGCAGGAAAGGTAAGGGGTTTTTTTTGTTTTTTATATACATAATATAATTTTTTTTTTTTCTGAGGTCTGATTGGGGGGTCATTCACATTGGGATCTGAGCTCTCCTGTTTGGGGTCTTAACATTGGGGGTCTGATCTGAGGTCTAATGAAAAAATATTTTTTATTGTCCTCCTCTAAAACCTGGTGTGTCTTATAGGGTGAAAAATACAGTAATTATTTTTATTTTAAAGCTCATACAAAACTTTGAAAAAAAAATCTTTGCAATTTGCCTTATAAATATATTTCCATCTACAGAGTTGTGCGAGGACTTTTTGATTACTTTCAATTTTTGATAGTATATTTTGATAGTTTGGCCATGTTCTGTTGTCACAATATAAACTGTGAATGTATGTATATAATTTTATTTGTAAAATTTGGATAAGAGTGCAATTTTAATTTTTAACTCTTATATAGGGTTTTTGTTCAGGTTTTTAATTTTTTTTTTTTCTTTTAAACTTATTTTTGCTTGCGATAGCTGAAGGGCTTATACCATAGACTGCAATAGTTTGTCTGTGGTCAAATGACTGTGTTCCTATAAGCTCAATAGGATCTTTTCTATGGCAGACATTGAGCGTTCTCTCGCAATCTTGTCGCTGGGGAAATTGGTCAACGGGAGCAGCCTGCTCCTGGTAAATGACCACTCAAGTGTCCTGGTAAAATGTTTGCGATCAGAGT
The DNA here is from genome assembly GCA_900303285.1 of Rhinella marina. Classification (NCBI taxonomy): domain Eukaryota; kingdom Metazoa; phylum Chordata; class Amphibia; order Anura; family Bufonidae; genus Rhinella; species Rhinella marina. The sequence goes on along the minus strand of ONZH01024769.1, from coordinate 12,303 downwards.
TTTCTCTGGACACAATAACTACCAGTAGGTGTTTGCTGTATAACACAGCAGTCACTGGACGGCTTTGGCGCCCCTTCAGCTCCTGAGTGGGCGACATGTTGAAAGCTCCAAATTCCAGTTACTATACATATCATGCCATCTGAAAACACCATTTTATAGAGCAGGTGGAACCAGAGGTTGTCTGACATCAGAAAATGGCATTTATCATGTAGAGAAAGTTAATACCAGGCACTCATGTATTGTGATTATCTATATTGCTTGTATTAATTTTCCATCACATGATACACTGCTCATATCCAAGGGTTATGGACATGCTTGCACACTATGGGGAAAAATGAATCCTGCCAGCAAAGGAGGCAATATGGACAATCACAATACATTAGTAAGTGCCTTGTATTAACTTCCTCTACATGATAGATGCCACTTGCTGAAGTGACAACTAGAGATGAGCGAGCATGTTCAGCCGAGCGTACTCGGGAGCAATTTTCGAGTAGTAACGTACGCATCTTCTAATCTGTACGCTAATGCATACGCATCTTGTAATTTGTACGCATTAGTGTGCAAATTTATAAGATGCGTATGCATTAGCGTACAGATTAGAAGATGCGTACGCTACTACTCGAAAATTGCTCCCGAGTACGCTCGGCTGAACATGCTCGCTCATCTCTAGACACAACCTCTTTAAGGGTATATGCACACAGCAATGTAGATTATGCAGATTTTAGTGTAGTTTTCACTGAATTTCTGCACCAAAATCTGCATGTTACTTGTGGATTTTCATGTGGATTTGCCCTAGGTTATATTGCAAAGGGTCAAATCTGCAAAGTAATGAATTTTGGTGTGGAAATGCAGAAAAATCCACAGAAACTACACTGCTGTGTGCGCATGTACCTAAAGTTGCTAATTTTTGGGTAAAAGTTTGACTACTGTAACCCCTGGTAAAATTCCTTTACCTCAGATCTGTTGTACTAAAAAAAAAAAAAAAGTGTTGCCAAGTGGCAGCCCCAATACTTTTTAGCAGCTGCTCAACAAAAGGCACAGCTGAGAAATTATTAGTCTGTCCAAAAGACCACCTAGTGAAAGCATACAATGGGGAAACTCCAGTGAAAGTTCCCTTTAGGAAAGCTACAAACTATGAACTGTAATTGTAAGTATGTCTTTTAGGAGAGAAATCTACTGCTCAGCGGGTTAGGATGGATGAACATCATGTGAGGTAATTTTAGAAAATCCCACACTACATGGTTGCAGCTACATCTTTATTGCTTGAATATTCCTGTTGATTTTCATTGGCTTTGGGCCTAGTTCACTCTGCAATACTTTCTGATAGTTTCTCTGGTTTGTATTATGAATTATGGCCTCTCCATTAGGGAGCTGTTCGGGCATCAGAAGCACAGCACTTCGGGTAAGGCTACTTTCATAGTAACAGTTTATAAGGCCGAAAAAAGACATCTGTCCATCCAGTTCAGCCTGTTTTCCTACAAGTTGATCCAGAGGAAGGCAAAAAAAACCCTGTGAGGTAGAAGCCAATTTTCCTCACTTTAGGGGAAAAAAAAATTCCTTCCCGACTCCAATCAGGCAATCAGAATAACTCCCTGGATCAACAACCCCTCTCTAGTAACTATAACCTGTAACATTATTACCCTCCAGAAATACATCCAGGCCCCTCTTGAACTCTTTTAGTGAACTTACCATCACCACCTCCTCAGGCAGAGAGTTCCACAGTCTCACTGCTCTTACCATAAAGAATCCTCTTCTATGTTTCTAGCGTTTTTAAATTCCGGTATTGAGTTCCGTCATAGGGGCTCAATACCGGAATAAAACGCTTCCGTTTTGTCCCCATTCATTGTCAATGGGGACAAAACTGAACTGAAGACAACGGAATGCTCCTGAAAGCATTCCGTTCCGTCTTCAGACCGGAGAACAAACCGCAGCATGCTGCGGTTTTCTCTCCGGTCCAGGCATCCACACCAAGACGGATCCGGAATGACCCCAATGCAAGTCAATGGGGACGGATCCGTTTGGTGTGACCAACATGGTAAACGGATCCGCCCTCCATTGACTTTCAATGGAGTTCAGGACGGATCCGTCACCACATACATACAGACAGACATACACATACACACAAACACTTACATACTCCAGGCAGGCAGGCCGCACGTCTTCACGCCCAGGAGGTGTGCCGCTATGACTATTCCCTACAGCGCCCAGCAGAGGGCGCTGTGGGGAATCGTCATGGCTGCGCCCCTCCTCGGCGTGAAGACGTGCGGCCTGCCTGCCTGGAGTATGTATGTATGTCTGTATATGGTACTGTGTGACGTGTGGGGCCGGAACGCGGTTCCGGCCCCACACATGTCCCTGCGGCAGTCTGAATCCGGCGGCACCCTTCACCTGCCGGATCCGGACTGCCGCTAGTGTGAAAGTAGCCTAGTGACCGCTCAGATGCTGTAATCACACTTGACTATGGCATCTGCAGTAGCATTGATCATGGTCTATGCCACTAAGTGTCTGCTGTGTTAGGCCTGTTTCACACTGGCATGGTTCCAGTAACTACCGTGTTGTTAGAAGTCCGTCCAGCCCCATTCACTATAATGGGGAACTGGCTAAGATCTGGCTGCAGCACGGCAAACATGCTGAGAGGCAGCCGGACAAAAAAACGCTGTGTGCAGCTCTAGAATGAGAACCATCTTTGATGATACGACTTTCTCTGTACATGTATGGCTAAGGTTAGGAAGGAGTTCAATAAAGGGGTTGTCCAGCTTCAGGAGGTTCCTCCTTCAATAAAGATAACAGACCACACAGCTCTAGTTCTTCCATCCAGGCTCTATTTACACAACCATAGCAGTGACGTCACATTAACAACACATAACTACTGCAGCCAATCACTAGCCTCGTCCAGTGCGCTGCCTGGATAACTGGTGGGATCTGTTAGGTAAGTGCCTACCAGTTTTTTTTATATTGTAAGTGGATCTTGAGGATTGTCCGCTTTCAGGACCCCTTTAACTCTGTGTATGTTGTAATTGGGATATCATGTAGATGGTATGCAATGTTTACTGATGTTCCTTTTTAATAATAAAAATAATAATAAAAATGTCGGACCCCAAGCATGCACTTCAAGGCTTAGAAAATGGCACTACAAAAAAAATGCATGTGCAGTGTTTAATATTACCTATGGACTATATAGCATGGCTTGAACACTCTGATTTAATTTGATCTGTTTCCCACTTTAAAGCAAGGTACAAGTATCAGAAGATGGTAATGATGACCCCTGACATAATGCCAATTGCACCCTACTGCACTGTCTATAGAGACAATACAAGACGAAAACGGGTGTCTCCAATATGGCTGCCACCAGTAAAGGTCCTGAAAATTGTTACAACATTTAAAAATTAGTGGGGACATTTATTAAAACCAGCATTACATGTTTGTCTTAATCTGTCCCTCGCTGAATTCTGATGGGTACATGCCTCTTAATAATTGTTATGTGTCTGTGTGCCAGCTAAGGAGCAGGTGTAGATTTCCACTATAATCTATGCTAAAGTTAACCTGGCCGGCTTTTTGGAAAAGTGGCAAGGGGTGCTCTAAACCCCCAAAAAGTCTCAAAATTATGCATTACCGTGACATGCTCCAAACTTTGACTTTTCACAGCCATTTTTCTGGCATACAGAGGATAATAAATGTCCTCTTAGGTTCGAGGCTATGTCTTTAATTGACTCTGAATTGAAAAGAAAAATAGAAATCGGATTTTATTACTGTATGTATCCAGTTGTGTTGAAAATCTGAGAAGGCTACACTTTTTAATATAGTTGTAAAGGTACAGTATACTGGCATGCCAGCCAAATGTATGCCTAAAGGGCATTCTCTTGGCATGATGTTGGCTAATGATCGTCTCTTGGCACATTAGGATTTCTCAGTCAACTTTGGGGCCAAACAACCCATAACCATAGCCTTAGACTAGTTTTACACGAATGTTGTGTTTTGCGGTCCGCAAAATGCGGATCCGCAAAAAAAAACGGATGGTGTCCGTATGGCATCCGTTTTTTTTGCATATCCATTGTAACAATGCCTATCCTTGTCCTCAAAACAGACAAGAATAGGACATGTTCTATTTTTTTTGCTGGGCTATGGAACGGGCATATGGATGCGGACAGGACACAGTATGCTCTCAGTATTTTTTGCGGTCCCATAGAAATGAAAAATGCGGATCGGAGCCCGCATCAAATACTGTCGTTCAAAAGAGGCCTTACTGAAATACATTCACAGGGGGTGAGATCGGGACATGTTTCAGTGCAGTCAACTGGCCTTTTATACCTAAATGCTGATCTTTAGACTGCAGATTTGACACTTGATGTCTGTAGGACATGGCAACAATGCATTTTCTGCCAGGGAACAGTTATTAATTCAAGATAAGAGGAGGCAAGCAAGGCGATCGTTAATGACTTGACATTTTGTATTTGACTCATACTGTAGAAACTAACAATTCATGCTCTTATTCAGAGATAAAGGCCTTTCGTTTGACATCTGTTAAATGAATGGAGTTGAAAAAAATAGCTGCCAGAAATGGCCCAAGCAATGTGAGAACTGGCAACTCTCCATCTGAAGCTGGAAAAGAATAAACCCGCTCATACAGAGCAGGCTTGGCTCTTTCTACACTTTAGGTACTACTGAAAAATCTTTGTAAATGACCATCTTAGGACACTAACATACTTTTATGTTCATTTTTCTCTTCAATTACTATCCCAAAATAGCAGTGGGTTTAAGGACATTGAAGACAGTAAAACTCGAACAAAAGCAAGTTTTTGTGAAATATTGCAGTTTTTACACTGGCCACTACCACCTTATTCAGTCATTGGCTGATCTGGTCCAGAAAACAGTGGGCAGTGGGAGAACAGGAGTGGCAGAGAATCAGTGAGGTATGTTTTTATCTTTTTTTATTTTCATCCTATTGTAAGTTGGTTTAAAAAAAAAATATCTGCTGGACAACACCTTTGACATTCTCAGCAATTTGGGCAAGACAGGCTTCTGTGGGACCTTGGATCACTTTGACCATCCCAATTTTGCCAATTCCAGCATATCAACTATAACTGTTACCTGCTGCCTGATATACTTCTGGAAAAAAATGCATTTGGAAGGTCTTCAGACCCTGCACTCAATACCCCATGATGACAAAGTGAAAACAGAATTTTAGAAATGGCTGCAAATTTATTTTTTTTTTTAAAAAGGAAAAATAAAAATTTTTGTATGGACATCAGAATTTGGAAAAAAATCACTATTTTCTAAATATGAATTTCTCTACTTTTATGACAGATAGTGATACCTCACAAAATAGTTATTACTTTACATTTTCCATACATTTTGTAAATGTAATTTTATTTTTTTTTAGGACATTCGAAGGCTTAGAATTTTAAAAGCAATTTTTAAAAATTTTCAGCAAAATTTCCAAAACTACTTTTTTAAGCACCAATTCAGTTATAAAGTGATTTTGAGGGGCTCATGTAATGGAAACCATCCATAAATCCCCCATTTTAAAAACAACACCCCTCAAATTATTGAAACCTGATGTTACAAACTCTGTTAACCCTTGAGGTGTTCCACAAGAATTAAAGCAAAATGTAGGTGAAATTTCAATTTTATGTTAATCAATTTTGCTGTAGGGGCACATGGCAGTGGTCAGAAGTAAAGGAGCGCCATATGGTTTTTGGAGGCAAATTTTGCTAGAATGGTTTTTGGGCACCATTTAGTATTTGTAGAGACTCTGACGTACCCCTACAGTGGAAACCCTCAGAAAGTGACCCCATTTTCAAAACTACCCCCCTCAAAGAATATATTAAGGGGTGTACTAAGTACTTTGACCCCATAAGCGTTTTACAGAATTTGGAAACACTTGGCTGTGAAAATTTCTTCCCATAAAATGATCAAAATGGTACCACTAAAAACAACAGATCGCCCTGCAAAAAAATGAGCCCCATACAGCTCTGCAGATGTAGATAGAAAAAAGCTATGGGGTCAGAATATGGTGATACAAGGGAAAAAATTTGATTCAGTTGCTTCACCGAATTTTACAAAAAATTTGCTTTGTGACAAATTACTTTGTCACGAAGCACATCTCTTTGTAAGTAGTCGGTACAATGACATTATAGCCCTCAGATGCTGGGTTCATACATGATTGCGGCATCTGATATAAATAACAGTGTAAAATAAAATAAATCATACTTACCTGATCCATTTTTTTGTGGCAGGCAGGCTGCCACCATTTTGCTTAGAGATCTGGTGCTAAATCATGTGCGAGATCTTCAAGTAAGATGGTGGAGGCCAACCCGTCGCAAGCAAATGGATCAAGTATTTATTTATTTTTTACATTATTTCAGGTTAAATCAATTCGCTACCAGGAAGCATGAGGAAATTCAGCTTGCGGCAAATCGGATTTATCCTTAAATTTGGATTGAACTTTGATCTACTCAACACTAGATCCATCCTAAGTAACAGCTCACAATTGTACAACAGTCTCATCTTAGCTAAGTGCAGGGGCCTAAACGAAAATAGGAAGAGAGTAGTAAGACAGAAAGAGGTGAAAACCAGGACCGGATCAGGATCCAAAATCAGATATAAGATATAGATTCGACTGCATTACATATGGGTAGGCAATGTATAGCATTTGAAGTGGCCTATTCGTCTAACAACTGGGTAAATTATCTAACAAACTACCTAATGCATTATTATAGAGGCATCAGGTGGTGAGATGACTTGTAGGTACAGAGGCAGGCCAGCCAGTAGTATCTTTATATCAGGGACCTACCTTCTCGAAGTCACAGCAGGGGCTCCTATAATCAATAATCTTGAGAATCTTACCACTATCTGCAATATGTGAGCAGACACTATTTTCATGTAGCTGCACAGTGGGCCCCCAGAACAAATTTTCCTGGTGGGCCCTAGAAACCCCAGTCCGACACTGGATACAAATAAACCGCAACGCAAGACCAGGAGAAAACGTCACAGACGAAGCCATCAGCCAAAGGCGAGGTCACAACCCAGCAGAGTCGAATATTGGGATGTCACGTCAGAGGCAAAATCAATAATCAGAGGCAATCTCAAAGAAACTGGCAAAGGTCAGTGATCCATAGTAGCTAACACACAACTGGCTAGTGAGGCTTAGAAAACCAATCACAGCAAACTGTGGCCAGCAGCTGCCTGTTTAAAAATGCTCCCCATCTTAGGAAGCATGTGACACCGGCACACAGCCTGAGTGGTCCAGCATCCTGGCTCACTGATAGGTTGAGCAGCCCCATTTTCAGTGGGGCAGGTTGCTAAAGCAACAGAGTGACAACGCCACCATATTACGGACAGACTTGCTGCGGGAGTACAGACGGGTAAGTGCGTGACACATACTGATCCAGAAAATGAAGTTAACAGACCACTTTTATATTAGACCCTAGGGAATATTAGTCCCTACCATTGTAATTACAATGGGGGACACATGGTGACAATAAAATATACGTGAGTTAATATATTATACTTACCGTACTGAAACATCCCTGGGTATTGTAATCTTCTGGCTGTCTGGAGATAGGAAGACAACCAATCAGATCCAGCATGCGAATGTCACGCTACGGTGTGGGAGGGGAAACTCCACACCGAGCATACACCGATACACTACAGTGAGATGAAAAACGATCAGCAGGCAAGAAGCCAGTGGCAAGGAAAACCACTGAACCAAGTGCACCGGAAATACCAGAAACCAAACCCAGAGGGCAGAAACCCAGTGAGCCCCGTTCTTCACAGAGCCCCAGATGGTAGGGATGCACTTATCCAGAACTCACTGACTGCACCTCCAGGATGGTCCCAGTGCACCTGGCAACTTACCTGCTGATAGAAGCACCAGCAGTCCATACACCAAAGACTGGAGCCCAGGCACATGTACTGGAACCCGAACACCTAACAGGACTCAGTACACACAACACACCCAGGAACCAGCTCACCGGCAACAACTCACAGTATCGCTGTTCCCCCTCTGGGGAACCCTGGAGCCCTCTCACCAAAGGCACATACATACAGGGAATGTCTGGACTCCATGTCAGAAGACGCATGGCAGTCACAGACCAAACACCCACCCGTACATAAACCACATAACAGGAATAAGGGAAGGGGATGAGAGGACCTCAGGAAGACCTCGATGACATATTAAGTGGCCACAAGGACTGGGCAGATGGAATCCCAGGAAAGGTGCATAGCGCCAGCACCAACGGAGGCTGAAGCACAACTAACCCACCAGCCTAGCAACAACAGAATAAAAGCACCTAGTGACCACACCCAGGTCAATATGTTAACCCCATGAGAACCAGACAGAGAAGGAGGGAAGTATGCAATCAGGGAACATACCAGCAACCAAAACTACACGTTGCCCCTGGCAACCACGGCCTACTACCGCAGCCAGAATGCCAGGACACAAACATGAGCAACATGGAAGCTGTGTCACGGAGAACAACCGAGACACCACCAATTTACACGTTGCCCCTGGCAACCAGCATACAACCAAATCCGGAATACCAGGGCACAAACATGAGCAACATTGAACACGTGTCACGATAACCACACGGTACGTGACACTACCTCCCCCTTTACTCCCCCTCTCCCAAATTTTCAAGGGGAAGCAAAGTGGAACACAAACCACCTAACAAACAAAAAATGTCGATTCACACCAAACACAAAAAGTGCCAGAACCGAACAGACATCCACACTCAGTGCCTATTCACACACACCAGGCCGCAGCCAGCAAACATCACCGAACCAGCAACACCTAAGCCAGTAAACCGAGTGAATGCTGCCAGCAAACACAGCACCAATAACAGGTGAACTGAGAAATGGATGAGGGGAGAATCAGACACAGGACACAGGTCACACAAGTAACAGAAAGCTGCCGCCAGCAAACCCCAACCCCACCTAGGTCAAAGGCAGCCAGCCAACAAACAACCACGGTCACCGTGACCCAAACTGAAACAGATCCACCCCTTTCACCCTCCCTCCGGAGGACAAGCATGCACACCAAAAAAACAGTAGGCGCAACATGCAGACACCCTCTCACCGAAGGTAAAGGCATAACAGGGAAAAGGGAAAACACGCAAAGTGGCCTAATATGTCATACTGTCACGCTACGGTGTGGGAGGGGAAACTCCACACCGAGCATACACCGATACACTACAGTGAGATGAAAACCGATCAGCAGGCAAGAAGCCAGTGGCAAGGAAAACCACTGAACCAAGTGCACCGGAAATACCAGAAACCAAACCCAGAGGGCAGAAACCCAGTGAGCCCTGTTCTTCACAGAGCCCCAGATGGTAGGGATGCACTTATCCAGAACTCACTGACTGCACCTCCAGGATGGTCCCAGTGCACCTGGCAACTTACCTGCTGATACTGCTGATAGAAGCACCAGCAGTCCATACACCAAAGACTGGAGCCCAGGCACATGTACTGGAACCCGAACACCTAACAGGACTCAGTACACACAACACACCCAGGAACCAGCTCACCGGCAACAACTCACAGTATCGCTGTTCCCCCTCCGGGGAACCCTGGAGCCCTCTCACCAAAGGCACATACATACAGGGAATGTCTGGACTCCATGTCAGAAGACGCATGGCAGTCACAGACCAAACACCCACCCGTACATAAACCACATAACAGGAATAAGGGAAGGGGATGAGAGGACCTCAGGAAGACCTCGATGACATATTAAGTGGCCACAAGGACTGGGCAGATGGAATCCCAGGAAAGGTGCATAGCGCCAGCACCAACGGAGGCTGAAGCACAACTAACCCACCAGCCTAGCAACAACAGAATAAAAGCACCTAGTGACCACACCCAGGTCAATATGTTAACCCCATGAGAACCAGACAGGGAAGGAGGGAAGTATGCAATCAGGGAACATACCAGCAACCAAAACTACACGTTGCCCCTGGCAACCACGGCCTACTGCCGCAGCCAGAATGCCAGGACACAAACATGAGCAACATGGAAGCTGTGTCACGGAGAACAACCGAGACACCACCAATTTACACGTTGCCCCTGGCAACCAGCATACAACCAAATCCGGAATACCAGGGCACAAACATGAGCAACATTGAACACGTGTCACGATAACCACACGGTACGTGACAGCGAACCTGTTAAAAGAAGGAAAAAAAATGTTATTTTGTCATTAAGCTTGAAGATAAAGAAGACCACCCCCCCCCTTTTTTTTGTTTCTTTAATACTGTGGTGATGTATTCCTGTGGGGTTAGTCGCCCTAATCGGGTGGACATATTATTTGTTAACTATTCATTTAGTTTATGTATAATTCTGTTATGTGATATTTCCAATATAAGTAAACAAGGAAACATCACGGCCATATTTCTTCCATAGCAAATAAAGACTCTTATACCTTATTCCTGTTTTGTTATTGTGTTTCAAGTAGAGATGAGCGAGCATACTCGTCCGAGCTTGGTGCTCGTTCGAGTATTACGGTACTCGTAAGTGCTCACTTCTCGGACGAGTATCTCGCCATGCTCGAGGAAATGGCAACTTCCGCATTGTGCATTTTTGGCGCCTATAAACTCAGCCAATCACAAGCCAAGAGACTCTGCGGTACACCCAGCATCACGTGGGGCCCTTACATGTCGATAGCAGGGGTTGGCTGGCCTGATCAGGTGACCCTGGAATATACTAGTGACTGCCCGCGGTGCTCGGCTCAGATGCTGTCTGGATGTCGTTAGGGATAGAGCTGCTGCCTTTCAGGGAGAGTGTTAGGGCCTGCATTTAGTTCTTTGTTAGGCAGGAGTGATCTCACAAGAACCCAACAGCCCTTCTAAGGGCTATAAGAAATTTTTTTTTGTCTCCTGGCTTGGCTGGCTGGCACTAGTAGTGCAGCTATCGCCATATATAACCCTTTTTTTTTTATTGTTCTATCTCAGTGATACAAATCCATTTCATACAGCAGTGTGGAACCATTCTGTGTGTCACAGTTCAACTGTCCACTCACTACAATCCGTATTTTCTGTCCAGGTGACACATTCTGTACGTCACTTAATTAAACCAGGTCTTTTGCTCTCACGTATACAGCTAGATCACAAAAATCTCTGTGCGACATTTGTCTGGGTTGCAGTCAAAATAGCCACCGTCAGCAGGGGCTGAGTTAGGTCTCTGATAGTTTCTGCATGTCACGTTCAAAAAAAACAAAACTAAAAAAAAATATAAAAAAAAAAGATATAAAAAAAATCGTTTTTTGTTGTTTTAGCTTAGTGATACAAATCCATTTCACACAGCTGCGTGGAACCATTCTGTGTGTCACAGTTCAGCTGACCACTCACTACAATCTGTATTTTCTGTCCAGTTGACACATTCTGTACGTCACTTAATTAAACCAGGTCTTTTGCTCTCACTCATACAGCTAGATCACAAAAATCTCTGTGCGACATTTGTCTGGGTTGCAGTCAAAATAGCCACCGTCAGCAGAGGCTGAGTTAGGTCTCTGATAGTTTCTGCATGTCACGTTAAAAAAAAAAAAAACTAAAAAAAAAAATATATAAAAAAAAATATATATATATAAAAAAATAGTTTTTTTGTTGTTTTATCTCAGTGATACAAATCCATTTCACACAGCTGCGTGAAACCATTCTGTGTGTCACAGTTCAGCTGTCCACTCACTACAATCCATATTTTCTGTCCAGGTGACACATTCTGTACGTCACTTAATTAAACCAGGTCTTTTGCTCTCACTCATACAGCTAGATCACAAAAATCTCTGTGCGACATTTGTCTGGGTTGCAGACAAAATAGCCACCGTCAGCAGGGGCTGAGTTAGGTCTCTGATAGTTTCTGCACATCACGTTCAAAAAAAAAAAAAAAAAAACTAAAAAAAAATATATAAAAAAAATATATATAAAAAATAGTTTTTTTGTTGTTTTAGCTCAGTGATACAAATCCATTTCACACAGCTGCATGGAACCATTCTGTGTGTCACAGTTCAGCTGTCCACTCACTACAATCCGTATTTTCTGTCCAGGTGACACATTCTGTACGTCACTTAATTAAACCAGGTCTTTTGCTCTCACTCATACAGCTAGATCACAAAAATCTCTGTGCGACATTTGTCTGGGTTGCAGTCAAAATAGCCACCATCAGCCGGGGCTGAGTTAGCTCTCTGATAGTTTCTGCACGTCACGTTAAAAAAAAAACCAAACTAAAAAAAAAGTATAAAAAAAAAAAGGATATAAAAAAAATAGTTTTTTGTTGTTTTTAGCTCAGTGATACAAATCCATTTCACACAGCTGT
>ONZH01024768.1:0-21070 GCA_900303285.1 Rhinella marina | reverse complement strand
TGAGCCCAGCTCCTTTCTGGGGCCCAGCATTGCTCTGTTCAGGCCGAGTACTTTTAGTGCTGTGCTCAGTGTCCGAGAGGCTGTGGAGCAGGGCAGGGCAGGTCACTGGAAGGGGTACATGCTGTCCTTGGATCAGGCAAAAGCTTTTGACGCATTGACGAGTACTCTGGTGTCCTTCTGAGATATGCCTGCCGGGGGGTTTTGTTGATTGGCTTAAGATGTACGAGGGGAGAGAGTTTCCTCTTGTGAACGGTTGGATTGGCCGCTTTTGAGGTGGGATCTGGGGTTCGCCAGGGTTGTCTTTGAGCCCGCTATTGTAGTGTTTGCGTGATCCTTCTTAGGAGGGCGATCGTGGAAGTTGGGGGTGCGGGATGGACCAGGTGGCTCGGAGACACACTAAGGGTGTGGTATGCCGATGAATAATTCTTTGTGTTTCGAGAAGGGAGGCAGAGTGGGTGCTGTAGGGTAGAACGCTACTCAGTCATCTGGGTTCCAAGATAATAGGGAGTGTGAGAGTCTCTGGCTGGAGGAGGAGATCCTGGTTTTATCTCCGGAATCCTTCCAGAGCCGGAGTCTACAAAAGTCTTGCATTGATTTGGCCAGGGGATTACCCCAAAAATTGGATAGCAGGCTTAAAATTGCCGCTCAGAAGGTGGCAGTGGAAGGGTTGGTCTTTGACCAGGGAAAGGGGAACATTATCAAACCTACTGATCCCGTTGCTGTATATCTGGGCAGTGTGGTCTTTCCAGAACTCTCTGGACTCGGGTCTACAGTCTGTTCTTCCAGATGTTATGGGGGAATAGACTGAACCTTGTCAGGAGGGAGGTTACTTACCGTACGAGGAGACTAGGAGGGTTGGATATGGTCAACTGTGGTGTTCCTGGTGAACACCTTTATTAAGATAATCTGGCAACTCTGGAAGAGAGGGCTCCTCGTGGTAGTCTCTGTCGGGGATGGTTTTGCCTTTCTCGGAATGGGAGACAGGAGGGAAGTGAGGATCTCGCAACCACATGGGCATCTCGGCTTATGCTGCCCTGGTTCTGAAGGTTTACGTCGGTGGGGTCTGGGGATGTGGGAAATCAGGACTCAGTCAGGAAATCCTTGACAGAGGTTTGTTGACCCATTCAGAAACTCTGGCCCTCAGGGACTGCCCAAGCGGGATCTGGGTGGGTTACGGCTTTTGATTCCATCAGGATCCCTTTGAAGTTTTTGACTTGACTTGGCGTGCTTCCATGGGAAAACTGTGTGTGAGGGAATTGAATGTAGGAGTTCTGAGGAAAGGGGGTGTCCGAGAGGAGTGCGGTGGGTGGCTGGAGAGCATGGACCACTTCCTGCTTAGTGCCCTTCACAGAGGTTTAACAGGGTGGGGAGCTCCATCGGCTTGGCCTAGGTGGTCACTCTCCTATGCGGAATGGGCCTATGGAGCATTCAGACACCTGGGTAGTAGGACCGCTGCACTTTATTCTAGTCACTCAGTGGTCAGGTAACTACAGTGCACGCGTGTTAGTCTTGACGCAGCAAAATCCTCCCCGTGGACGAGGTGGTTAGGAACATTCTTGGAGACCTGGTGAAGGTGCGCTGGAGTAAGAGAGGTTGGGGGCGGGTAGAGCCTCTCTCTCTGGAGGGTTTTGCCTTGGGGTACCTAGCCTGTTGTCTCCTTCCTGGTGGTGGGCTGATGCTGACACTCTAGATTTTTTTGTTTTGTTTTGATGCTGTATGAGGACATAGGCTCGCAGGCGCCAAACTTGGGCTTTAATGGTTGTGTGTGGTGGAAAGCCTCACTGTGGGTGGTAGGTGCTGAAACTGTGGGTGGTACGGGTGGTCTGCTCACTGTGGTGGTACGGGTGGTCTGCTCACTGTGGGTGGTACGGGTGGTCATGTTTTAGTGTATATGTATATGTGTATATTTTCTGTTACATTTGTATATAATTGTATATGTGTTTTTTTTATAGTGATGTATATTTCTTAATGTGAGCTTTGGGTGTAGTGTCAGGTTGGGTGGTGGGTAATTGGGGGGAGGGTTTATGGGACTTTGGGGACTTTTGGACTTTTTCTGGTATAAGAGAATCCTGGGCTGGTTCATGGACGTCTGGTATCATGTGCTGGGGGCATGGGATGCGGGACCAGCTCAGGGCCCAAAAAAAAAATAAAATAAATAAAAATAAAAAAAATAAAAATGTGTTGTATTGGGTGTTGGTGTGTGGGATTTTTTAAAGTAGTTTGTTTTATATTTGCTGTGTTTGGTAAAGTGAACCGGATCAAGAAGGTAGTGCACTGTTATGTTATTGTAATATTGTAAATACTGATATATTGTATATAGTGGTTGTTCTGTGGGGGGGCGAGTTTGGGCTGGACTACACCGTGCTGAGGTGCATTATGTCTTGTATATTTGGTTTGTGTTTGGTTGATTTTGTATTTATTTATTTATTTGTAATGTTTTTAACATAGGATTAACTGGGATCCAAAAATTTTAATAATAGTGAGTGAGCTCTGGAGTATATACAGGATGTAACTGAGGATCAGTACAGGATAAGTAATGTATGTACACAGTGACTGCACCAGCAGAATAGTGAGTGCAGCTCTGGAGTATAATACAGGATGTAACTCAGGATCAGTACAGGATAAGTAATGTATGTACACAGTGACTGCACCAGCAGAATAGTGAGTGCAGCTCTGGAGTATAATACAGGATGTAACTCAGGATCAGTACAGGATAAGTAATGTATGTACACAGTGACTGCACCAGCAGAATAGTGAGTGCAGCTCTGGAGTATAATACAGGATGTAACTCAGGATCAGTACAGGATAAGTAATGTATGTACACAGTGACTGCACCAGCAGAATAGTGAGTGCAGCTCTGGAGTATAATACAGGATGTAACTCAGGATCAGTACAGGATAAGTAATGTATGTACACAGTGACTGCACCAGCAGAATAGTGAGTGCAGCTCTGGAGTATAATACAGGATGTAACTCAGGATCAGTACAGGATAAGTAATGTATGTACACAGTGACTGCACCAGCAGAATAGTGAGTGCAGCTCTGGAGTATAATACAGGATGTAACTCAGGATAAGTAATGTATGTACACAGTGACTGCACCAGCAGAATAGTGAGTGCAGCTCTGGAGTATAATACAGGATGTAACTCAGGATCAGTACAGGATAAGTAATGTATGTACACAGTGACTGCACCAGCAGAATAGTGAGTGCAGCTCTGGAGTATAATACAGGATGTAACTCAGGATCAGTACAGGATAAGTAATGTATGTACACAGTGACTGCACCAGCAGAATAGTGAGTGCAGCTCTGGAGTATAATACAGGATGTAACTCAGGATCAGTACAGGATAAGTAATGTATGTACACAGTGACTGCACCAGCAGAATAGTGAGTGCAGCTCTGGAGTATAATACAGGATGTAACTCAGGATCAGTACAGGATAAGTAATGTATGTACACAGTGACTGCACCAGCAGAATAGTGAGTGCAGCTCTGGAGTATAATACAGGATGTAACTCAGGATCAGTACAGGATAAGTAATGTATGTACACAGTGACTGCACCAGCAGAATAGTGAGTGCAGCTCTGGAGTATAATACAGGATGTAACTCAGGATCAGTACAGGATAAGTAATGTATGTACACAGTGACTGCACCAGCAGAATAGTGAGTGCAGCTCTGGAGTATATATACAGGATGTAACTCAGGATCAGTACAGGATAAGTAATGTATGTACACAGTGACTGCACCAGCAGAATAGTGAGTGCAGCTCTGGAGTATAATACAGGATGTAACTCAGGATCAGTACAGGATAAAGTAATGTATGTACACAGTGACTGCACCAGCAGAATAGTGAGTGCAGCTCTGGAGTATAATACAGGATGTAACTCAGGATAAGTAATGTATGTACACAGTGACTGCACCAGCAGAATAGTGAGTGCAGCTCTGGAGTATAATACAGGATGTAACTCAGGATCAGTACAGGATAAGTAATGTATGTACACAGTGACTGCACCAGCAGAATAGTGAGTGCAGCTCTGGAGTATAATACAGGATGTAACTCAGGATCAGTACAGGATAAGTAATGTATGTACACAGTGACTGCACCAGCAGAATAGTGAGTGCAGCTCTGGAGTATAATACAGGATGTAACTCAGGATCAGTACAGGATAAGTAATGTATGTACACAGTGACTGCACCAGCAGAATAGTGAGTGCAGCTCTGGAGTATAATACAGGATGTAACTCAGGATCAGTACAGGATAAGTAATGTATGTACACAGTGACTGCACCAGCAGAATAGTGAGTGCAGCTCTGGAGTATAATACAGGATGTAACTCAGGATCAGTACAGGATAAGTAATGTATGTACACAGTGACTGCACCAGCAGAATAGTGAGTGCAGCTCTGGAGTATAATACAGGATGTAACTCAGGATCAGAACAGGATAAGTAATGTATGTGCACAGTGACTGCCACCAGCAACAATAGTGAGTGCAGCTCTGGAGTATAATACAGGATGTAACTCAGATGAGCAGTAGCACGATAAGTAATGTATGTAGACAGTGACTGCACCAGCAGAATAGATGAGTGCAGCTCTGGAGTATAATACAGGATGTAACTCAGGATCAGTACAGGATAAGTAATGTATGTACACAGTGACTGCACCAGCAGAATAGTGAGTGCAGCTCTGGAGTATAATACAGGATGTAACTCAGGGTCAGTACAGGATAAGTAATGTATGTAGACAGTGACTGCACCAGCAGAATAGTGAGTGCAGCTCTGGAGTATAATACAGGATGTAACTCTGCATCAGTACAGGATAAGTAATGTACGTACACAGTGACTGCACCAGCAGAATAGGGAGTGCAGCTCTGGAGTATAATACAGGATGTAACTCAGGATCAGTACAGGATAAGTAATGTATGTACACAGTGACTGCACCAGCAGAATAGTGAGTGCAGCTCTGGAGTATAATACAGGATGTAACTCAGGATCAGTACAGGATAAGTAATGTTATGTACACAGTGACTGCACCAGCAGAATAGTGAGTGCAGCTCTGGAGTATAATACAGGATGTAACTCAGGATCAGTACAGGATAAGTAATGTATGTACACAGTGACTGCACCAGCAGAATAGTGAGTGCAGCTCTGGAGTATAATACAGGATGTAACTCAGGATCAGTACAGGATAAGTAATGTATGTACACAGTGACTGCACCAGCAGAATAGTGAGTGCAGCTCTGGAGTATAATACAGGATGTAACTCAGGATCAGTACAGGATAAGTAATGTATGTACACAGTGACTGCACCAGCAGAATAGTGAGTGCAGCTCTGGAGTATAATACAGGATGTAACTCAGGATCAGTACAGGATAAGTAATGTATGTACACAGTGACTGCACCCAGCAGAATAGTGAGTGCAGCTCTGGAGTATAATACAGGATGTAACTCAGGATCAGTACAGGAAAGTAATGTATGTACACAGTGACTGCACCAGCAGAATAGTGAGTGCAGCTCTGGAGTATAATACAGGATGTAACTCAGGATCAGTACAGGATAAGTAATGTATGTACACAGTGACTGCACCAGCAGAATAGTGAGTGCAGCTCTGGAGTATAATACAGGATGTAACTCAAGGATCAGTACAGGATAAGTAATGTATGTAACAGTGACTGCACCAGCAGAATAGTGAGTGCAGCTCTGGAGTATAATACAGGATGTAACTCAGGATCAGTACAGGATAAGTAATGTATGTACACAGTGACTGCACCAGCAGAATAGTGAGTGCAGCTCTGGAGTATAATACAGGATGTAACTCAGATCAGTCAGATAGTAATGTATGTCACAGTGACTGCACCAGCAGAATAGTGAGTGCAGCTCTGGAGTATAATACAGGATGTAACTCAGTACAGGATAAGTAATGTATGTACACAGTGACTGCCACCAGCAGAATAGTGAGTGCAGCTCTGGAGTATAATACAGGATGTAACTCAGGATCAGTACAGGATAAGTAATGTATGTACACAGTGACTGCACCAGCAGAATAGTGAGTGCAGCTCTGGAGTATAATACAGGATGTAACTCAGGATCAGTACAGGATAAGTAATGTATGTACACAGTGACTGCACCAGCAGAATAGTGGAGTGCAGCTCTGGAGTATAATACAGGATGTAACTCAGGATCAGTACAGGATAAGTAATGTATGTACACAGTGACTGCACCAGCAGAATAGTGAGTGCAGCTCTGGAGTATAATACAGGATGTAACTCAGGATCAGTACAGGATAAGTAATGTATGTACACAGTGACTGCACCAGCAGAATAGTGAGTGCAGCTCTGGAGTATAATACAGGATGTAACTCAGGATCAGTACAGGATAAGTAATGTATGTACACAAGTGACTGCACCAGCAGAATAGTGAGTGCAGCTCTGAGTATAATACAGGATGTAACTCAGGGTCAGTACAGGATAAGTAATGTATGTAGACAGTGACTGCACCAGCAGAATAGTGAGTGCAGCTCTGGAGTATAATACAGGATGTAACTCTGCATTCAGTACAGGATAAGTAAATGTACGTACACAGTGACTGCAGCAGCAGAATAGGGAGTGCAGCTCTGGAGTTATAATACAGGATGTAACTCAGGATCAGTACAGGATAAGTAATGTATGTACACAGTGACTGCACCAGCAGAATAGTGAGTGCAGCTCTGGAGTATAATACAGGATGTAACTCAGGATCAGTACAGGATAAGTAATGTATGTACACAGTGACTGCCACCAGCAGAATAGTGAGTGCAGCTCTGGAGTATAATACATGATGTAACTCAGGATCAGTAATGTATGTACACAGTGACTGCACCAGCAGAATAGTGAGTGCAGCTCTGGAGTATAATACAGGATGTAACTCAGGATCAGTACAGGATAAGTAATGTATGTACACAGTGACTGCACCAGCAGAATAGTGAGTACAGCTCTGGAGTATAATACAGGATGTAACTTAGGATCAGTACAGGATAAGTAATGTATGTAGACAGTGACTGCACCAGCAGAATAGTGAGTGCAGCTCTGGAGTATAATACAGGATGTAACTCAGGATCAGTACAGGATAAGTAATGTATGTACACAGTGACTGCACCAGCAGAATAGTGAGTGCAGCTCTGGAGTATAATACAGGATGTAACTCAGGATCAGTACAGGATAAGTTAATGTATGTACACAGTGACTGCACCAGCAGAATAGTGAGTGCAGCTCTGGAGTATAATACAGGATGTAACTCAGGATCAGTACAGGATAAGTAATGTATGTACACAGTGACTTCACCAGCAGAATAGTGAGTGCAGCTCTGGAGTATAATACAGGATGTAACTCAGGATCAGTACAGGATAAGTAATGTATGTACACAGTGACTGCACCAGCAGAATAGTGAGTGCAGCTCTGGAGTATAATACAGGATGTAACTCGCATCAGTACAGGATAAGTAATGTACGTACACAGTGACTGCACCAGCAGAATAGGGAGTGCAGCTCTGGAGTATAATACAGGATGTAACTCAGGATCAGTACAGGATAAGTAATGTATGTACACAGTGACTGCACCAGCAGAATAGTGAGTGCAGCTCTGGAGTATAATACAGGATGTAACTCAGGATCAGTACAGGATAAGTAATGTATGTACACAGTGACTGCACCAGCAGAATAGTGAGTGCAGCTCTGGAGTATAATACAGGATGTAACTCAGGATCAGTACAGGATAAGTAATGTATGTACACAGTGACTGCACCAGCAGAATAGTGAGTGCAGCTCTGGAGTATAATACAGGATGTAACTCAGGATCAGTACAGGATAAGTAATGTATGTACACAGTGACTGCACCAGCAGAATAGTGAGTGCAGCTCTGGAGTATAATACAGGATGTAACTCAGGATCAGTACAGGATAAGTAATGTATGTACACAGTGACTGCACCAGCAGAATAGTGAGTGCAGCTCTGGAGTATAATACAGGATGTAACTCAGGATCAGTACAGGATAAGTAATGTATCTACACAGTGACTGCACCAGCAGAATAGTGAGTGCAGCTCTGGAGTATAATACAGGGTGTAACTCAGGATCAGTACAGGATAAGTAATGTATGTACACAGTGACTGCACTAGCAGAATAGTGAGTGCAGCTCTGGAGTATAATACAGGATGTTACTCAGTATCAGTACAGGATAAGCAATGTAATGTATGTACACCTCCAGGACCATTTTTTATGTTTGCATTTTACTTATTTTATCTAAAATCATTTGTCCCATTGGTCTTTATTAAACTATTCAGCTATTTCTGAGATTCAAGGGTTAAAAATCAGTGCGTTTGCAGGCTGTCACAGTCTGTTTCATTTGAATGACATCATCCGATGGCTCATGTGTAGCTCTTATCTCTGATCTCCTCTCCTCATAAACACTCATTATAGGTCACTTTAAATTCTACATGAGCCGTCAGTTGACCAGATTTAAAAGCTTGCAACCAGAATGATTTTTTTAACCCTTGTATCTCAGAAACATGCCCATGTAGCAGCAGATCCCACACTTTCTGGCATAAATGCTGTTTTTTGGCCGGACAAAAATATGGATGACTTTTTTCCAGTTGAAACCCTGCATTTATATTGGAAAAAGGCAGGATCCCCGTCGGATCCGGCTATGCTGAATATGGTGAACTCCGGCAGGCTGGACCCAGAGCGCCCCTTTAACTATATATAAAGCATTTTGAATAGAAACTGAGTTCACACGTGTCGGGGCTCGTCTCAGGACCACAGCTGTTTGTACACAACGTCTGCAGGTGGAGGATACTGTAGTGCCACAGTCAGCACAACATACACACAGTCCTGACACCTCCCATCGAGCTGGGGTTACACAGTTGTCATACTATCAGCATGCTGCCGGTATTGTCATGCCCACTCACTTTCACTGTGCCCTGCTCGCCGCGGCACTCTCACCCTCATCATCCTCAGTAAGGATAGTAGATAGTAACCTGCAGAATCATCCCAGCCTGGGCCGGAGAAGAGTCCTGGCTGCCGGAGAGGAGTCCTGGCTGCCGGAGAGGAGTCCTGGCTGCCGGAGAAGAGTCCTGGCTGCCGGAGAGGAGTCCTGGCTGCCGGAGAGGAGTCCTGGCTGCCGGAGAAGAGTCCTGGCTGCCGGAGAGGAGTCCTGGCTGCCGGAGAGGAGTCCTGGCTGCCGGAGAGGAGTCCTGGCTGCCAGAGAAGAGTCCTGGCTATTCATGAGCTCATGGATCCTGGTGACTCCTCTTCGGGCTGTGAGGACACTGAGGAGCCCTCGCCTGCACCTATACATCATAACTCTCTGTGCAGTGACTTGCTGGGATCACTAGTTCTACAAGCCACCTAACCCCGACCAATCCAACACATGAGGGGTTTTTCTCCTTTTGCCCAAAATTTTCTCCCCTCTAATCTGAGAAGCTGTTGAACGTAGTATGAACCTGCGCCTGGCCCGTACGGAGGGGACGCTATGGGGTCCTCCATACAGCGGCCGTTTACTAAGTTCAGTAGTAACCTCGACACAACCTATAACACAGCGGGGGTTTGTCTGATGAATGTACAATATGCGCCATGGGAGATTAACCCACGAGATGAAGTAGCATTGAGGATGAACCTAGTCAGTCATTGGTTAGTGCCCACATTAACCCCTCCAGTGCCATACTCCTGTCTCCACATTAACCCTTCCATTGCCATATACCTGTGCCCACGTTAACCCCTCCAGTACCGTATACCTGTGTTCATATTAACCCCTCCAGTACCGTATACCTGTGTTCATATTAACCCCTCCAGTACCGTATACCTGTGTTCATATTAACCCCTCCAGTACCGTATACCTGTGTTCATATTAACCCCTCCAGTACCGTATACATGTGTTCATATTAACCCCTCCAGTACTGTATACCTGTGCCCACGTTAACCCCTCCAGTACCGTATACCTGTGCCCACGTTAACCCCTCCAGTACCGTATACCTGTGTTCATATTAACCCCTCCAGTGCAGTATACCTGTGCCCACATTAACCCCTCCAGTACCGTATACTTGTGCCCATGTTAACCCCTCCAGTGCTGTATACCTGTGCCCATGTTAACCCCTCCAGTACTGTATACCTGTGCCCACATTAACCCCTCCAGTACTGTATACCTGTGCTCTCATTAACCCCTCCAGTACCGTATACCTGTGCCCACATTAACCCCTCCAGTACCGTATACCTGTGCCCACATTAACCCCTACAGTGCCGTATACCTGTGCCCACATTAACCCCTCCAGTGCCGTATACCTGTGCCCACATTAACCCCTCCAGTACTCGTCTCACCTGTTGCCCAGTGATTAGAGATCACCATGATGAGAAGTGGGAGCTGCAGACGAGTGGAGGTCACAGGAGATAGAAGAAAGTAGTGAAGCAGAGACACATATAGGAACTAACCCTCCCACACTCGCTGTTAACCCCGAATCTGCCACACTCCCGGCATTAACCAATGACTGACTAGGTTCATCCTCAATGCTACTTCATCTCGTGGGTTAATCTCCCATGGCGCATATTGTACATTCATCATACAAACCCCCGCTGTGTTACAGGGAACCTTTCTGAGTCGAGGTCGCTGTATGGAGGACCCCCGTAGCGTCCCCTCTGTACGGGCCAGGCGCAGGTTCACACTGCGTTCAACAGCTTCTCAGATTAGAGGGGAATTTAAGACTATGCCCCAGCATCCTATGAAAGCTGCGCTCTCTCACAGCATGCTGGGACTTGTAGTATCAGAGCAGACGATGATGAAGCCAGACACTGGATCATCCCTCGTTCCTGGAGCTTTTTATATAAGTGATGCCCAAGCAGGATCCGTATAAGTCTGACGCTGAAAACAATGGCGGCACACTCCTGCGGACGCCACATCACCAGAAATCACTTATTGCTTCTTGATGTAAACTGATCCCAAAAAGTGTAAACTGTGGAAAACACCGCACTCACAAAAGGGTGAAAACATTTAGACAGATTTATTAATGGTAAAGCCAAAAATCGGATCAACGCCTGCTCATGCTCGGCCGACAGATACTGAATGTGTGCGCTAAGCTCTGCCCCGGACATCGGCGATGTAATAACCCCCCGGAGGTGGCCAGATCTGTAAGTAGTAGATTGAGGGCAGGGGATAGGGACTTGCAGGACTGTACTGACTATGGCCCCGGTCCCTATGTCCCATTCCAGGGCGGCTCCGTTATGACTGGCGGCTCCCTTCACCCCTCGGATCTTGTGTTGGTAGCTCAGCGCCTGATCCTCTCCTGGTGTCTCCTTTCCGCACTTCTGAAGACAAGTGTAATAACTCGCGAACGCGGCCTCGCTGTTTCCCGCTCAGACACTTGCAGCGTTACGCGGACGTTCCCCAGAGCTCAGCACTAACCTGTTCACTAATAGACGCGCGGCATAATTTACAGCTTCCCTATACATAATTTCTGTGATAGGGGAAGGGTTAACCCCGAAGCTGTCTACGTGCAGTAATGGCGCCGGTTATGCCCCCATTAGTTATAACAGTGCAGACGACCAGAGAACCCCGGGAATCGTTCACCTTATATATACCGCCACATCTTATATTACTGCATGCTTATTAAGCTACAGTTAGGGCGTTACGTGGCTGCTTGGCGCATACATAGCAGAGCCGGTGTGTTCGTTGGAGCGTGGGACAGTCCCTTAAACCACATCCTGCAATAACACAGCGACTTGGAGCAGACACAATGACAGAGCGGCACCTGTAGCCAACTCCACATATACTGTGTGAGGCTGGATGTATAAGATGTGGCGGTATATATACTGTGTGAGGCTGGGGGTGTTATACTATATACTGTGTGAGACTGGGGGTGTTATACTATATACTGTGTGAGGCTGGATGTGTTATACTATATACTGTGTGAGGCTGGATGTTATAAAATGTTCGGCCGGTAATAATATACTGTGGTGAGGGCTGGGGCGTGTTAACTATATACTCGTGTGAGGCTGGGGGTGTTATACCTATATACCTGTGTGAGGCTGGGGGTGTTCATACTATATACTATATGGGGCTGGGGGTGTTATAACTATACTACTGTGTTGAGGATGGGGGCTGTTATACTATATACTGTGTGAGGGGCTGGAGGTGTTATAACTATGATACTGTGTGAGGCTGGGGTGTTATACTATATACTGTGTGAGGCTGGAAGGTGTTTATACATATTACTGTGTGAGGCCTGGGGGCTGTTATACTATATTACTGATGGGGCTGGGGGTGTTATACTAATATACTGGTGGTGGGGTTGGGGGTGGTTTATACTATATACTGTGTGTGGCCTCGGCGGTGTTATAACTATATTACTGCGTGGGGCTCGGGGTGTTAATACTATATACTGTGTGCGGGATGGAGGTGTTATACTAATAATACTATATGGGGCTGGGGGTGTTATCCTATATAGCTGTTGTGGGGCTGGGGTTCTATACTTGTGGGGCTCGGGTGTTATACTATATACTGTGTGGGGCTCGGGGTGTTATACTATATACTGTGTGGGGCTGGGGGTGTTATACTATATACTGTGTGAGGCTGGGGGTGTTATACTATATACTGTGTGGGGATGGAGGTGTTATACTATATACTGTGTGGGGCTGGGGGTGTTATACTATATACTGTGTGGGGCTGGGGGTGTTATACTATATACTGTGTGGGGCTGGGGGTGTTATACTATATACTGTGTGGGGATAGAGGTGTTATACTATATACTGTATGGGGCTGGGGGTGTTATACTATATACTGTGTGGGGCTGGGGGTGTTATACTATATACTGTGTGGGGCTCGGGGTGTTATACTATATACTGTGTGGAGCTGGGCGTGTTATACTACAGTCATGGCCAAAAGTTTTGAGAATGATACAAATATTAATTTTTACAAAGTCTACTGCTTCAGTTTTTATAATGGCAATTTTCATATACTCCAGAATGTTATAAAGAGTGATCAGCTTAACAGCAATTACTTGCAAAGTCAATATTTGCCTAGAAAATGAACTTTATCCCCCAAAACACTTTTCAACATCATTGCAGCCCTGCCTTAAAAGGACCAGCTAACATCGTTTCAGTGATTGCTCCATTAACACAGGTTATGTTATGAGGACAGGGCTGGAGATCAATCTGTCATGATTAAGTAAGAATGACACCACTGGACACTTTAAAAGGAGGCTGGTGCTTGGCATCATTGTTTCTCTTCTGTTAACCATGGTTATCTCTAAAGAAACACGTGCAGTCATCATTGCACTGCACAAAAATGGCCTAACAGGGAAGAGTATCGCAGCTAGAAAGATTGCACCTCAGTCAACAATCTATCGCATCATCAAGAACTTCAAGGAGAGAGGTTTCATTGTTGCCAAAAAGGCTCCAGGGCGCCCAAGAAAGACCAGCAAGCGCCAGAACCGTCTCTTAAAAGTGTTTCAGCTGCGGGATCGGGCTACCAGCAGTGCAGAGCTTGCTCAGGAATGGCAGCAGGCAGGTGTGAGTGCATCTGCACGCACTGTGAGGCGGAGACTCTTGGAGCAAGGCCTGGTCTCAAGGAGGGCAGCAAAGAAGCCACTTCTCTCCAGAAAAAACATCAGGGACAGACTGATATTCTGTAAAAGGTACAGGGAGTGGACTGCTGAGGACTGGGGGAAAGTCATTTTCTCTGATGAATCCCCTTTTCGATTGTTTGGGACATCTGGAAAACAGCTTATTCGGAGAAGACGAGGTGAGCGCTACCACCAGTCTTGTCTCATGCCAACTGTAAAGCATCCTGAAACCATTCATGTGTGGGGTTGCTTCTCAGCCAAGGGAATCGGCTCTCTCACAGTCTTACCTAAAAACACAGCCATGAATAAAGAATGGTACCAGAATGTCCTCCAAGAGCAACTTCTCCCAACCGTCCAAGAGCAGTTTGGCGATCAACAATGCCTTTTCCAGCATGATGGAGCACCTTGCCATAAAGCAAAGGTGATAACTAAATGGCTCAGGGAACAAAACAGAGATTTTGGGTCCATGGCCTGGAAACTCCCCAGATCTTAATCCCATTGAGAACTTGTGGTCAATCATCAAGAGACGGGTGGACAAACAAAAACCTACAAATTCTGACAAAATGCAAGCATTGATTGTGCAAGAATGGACGGCTATCAGTCAGGATTTGGTCCAGAAGATGATTGAGAGCATGTCAGGGAGAATTGCAGAGGTCCTGAAGAAAAAGGGTCAACACTGCAAATATTGACTTGTGCATTAACTCATTCTAACTGTCAATATAAGCTTTTGTTACTCATAATATGATTGCAAGAGGGCAGCAGATCATGTGAAAATAGAAGATTTGTGTCATTCTCAAAACTTTTGGCCATGACTGTATATACTGTGTGGGGCTGGAGGTGTTATACTATATACTGTGTGGGGCCAGGGTGTTATACTATATACTGTGTGGGGCTGGGGGTGTTAAACTATATACTGTGTGTGGCTGGAGGTGTTATACTATATACTGTGTGTGGCTGGAGGTGTTATACTATATACTGTGTGGGGCTGGGGGTGTTATACTATATACTGTGTGGGGCAAGGGTGTTATACTATATACTGTGTGAGGCTGGGGTGTTATACTATATACTGTGTGAGGCTGGGGGTGTTATACTATATACTGTGTGGGGCTGGGGGTGTTATACTATATACTGTGTGGGGCAAGGGTGTTATACTATATACTGTGTGGGGCTGGGGGTGTTATACTTATATACTTGTGGGGCTGGGGGTGTTATACTATATACTGTGTGAGGCTATGGGGTGTTATACTATTACTGTGTGGGGCTGGGGTGTTATACTATATACTGTGTGGGGCTGGGGGTGTTATACTATATACTGTGTGGCTGGGGGTGTTATAGTTTATACTGTTTGAGGCTGGGGGGTTATACTATATACTGTGTGGGCTGGGGTGTTATACTATATACTGTGTGGGGCTGGAGGTGTTATACTATATACTGTGTGGGGGCTGGGGGTGTTATACTATATACTGTGTGGGGCTGGGGGTGTTATACTATATACTGTGTGAGGCTGGGGGTGTTATATACTATATACTTTGTGAGGCTGGGGGTGTATATACTATATACTGTGTGAGGCTGGGGTGTTATACTATATACTGTGAGGCTGTGAGGCTGGGGGTGTTATACTATATACTGTGTGAGGCTGGGGGTGTTATACTATATACTTTGTGAGGCTGGGGGTGTTATACTATATATACTGTGTGAGGCTGGGGGTGTTATACTATATACTTTGTGGGGCTGGGGGTGTTATACTATATACTTTGTGAGGCTGGGGGTGTTATACTATATACTTTGTGGGGCTGGGGGTGTTATAGTATATACTGTGTGAGGCTGGGGGTGTTTGTATATACTGTAGTGTGAGGCTGGGGGTGTTATACTATATACTTTGGGTGAGGCTGGGGTGGTTATTATACTATATACTTTGTGGGGCTGGGGGTGTTATAGTATATACTGTGTGAGGCTGGGGGTGTTATACTATATACTGTTGGGGGTGTTATACTGTGGGCTGGGGGGTGTTATAGTTATACTATATACTGTGTGAGGCTGGGGGTGTTTATACTATATACTTTGTGGGGCTGGGGGTGTTATACTATATAGAGGCTGGGGGTGTATATATAGTATATACTGTGTGAGGCTGGGGGTGTTATACTATATACTTGTGTGGGGCTGGGGGGGGTGTTTATATATACTATATATATACTTGTGAGGCTGGGGGTGTTATACTATATACTGTGTGGGGCTGGGGGTGTTATACTATATACTGTGTGAGGCTGTGTTATACTATATGGTGGGGGGGGGTGATATGTTATACTATATACTGTGTGAGGCTGGGGGTGTATACTATATACTATATATATAGTTATACTATATACTGTGTGAGGCTGGGGGTGTACTATATGTGTAGGCTGGGGGTGTTATATATATAGGGTTATACTATATACTGTGTGGGGTGTGTAGGCTGGGGGTGTTATACTATATACTTTGTGGGGCTGGGGGTGTTATACTATATACTTTGTGGGGCTGGGGGTGTTATAGTATATACTGTGTGAGGCTGGGGGTGTTATACTATATACTTTGTGGGGCTGGGGGTGTTATAGTATATACATAAATTAATATGGATGCACACATAAACCTTTGAGGGTGATTTCCGTAATTTCATTAGTCAGACGGCAATTAACCGTTGGCAGTCACATTTCTACGTCGTAACATCTGGCGCCACATCGTCTCCAGTCCTCGATCTGTTTCCATGTGTAAAGCTTTTTAATATTCGATGTAACAGCTATCATGGGTGACAACCTGTATCAGCCGCCTCTGCCTGTTCCCGTAAGAGTTGTCGCCAGCTCTCTGTACACATCCTGTGTTGTCAGGACTGGTTCTGGCACAGTCTTCATGCGTGTTCATTCACCCTTTTCTGAAGCACTGGCTTTAAATAGTTAAAGCAGAATGGGCAATGGCGCACTGAGATTCCGAACCCTCCATAAGGAGCAATCGTCAGCGCCCACCCTCCCCCTCCTATACAGAACATGAAGGCATACACATTTAACCATTTAAAGGGAATGTCCGCACCATTCACAAGAGCAGAGTCCCAGAGATCTTTGTGTACATGACCACTGATCCAGTCAGGACTGACGGAGGGAGCGAGCGCCCACAGAAGTGAATGGAGCGGTGGTCACATGTCTGCGGCATTCACAAAGGAGTCGCGGGGATCCCTATTTCTCCTGATTGGTGGGGGTCTCAGTGGGTCGCACCCCCAGTGATCATACATTTATAACCTAAATGGCGGGCGCGGCCCTTCTCTATTGGTCCTGGTGGTCACATGACTGATTACGTGATTGCAGGGGAGGATGTCACTGGGTATAAGGAGGCACACACAGAGACAACTACCCTTGGAGAAGGAGAGATCGCCTTGTGCCGCCCAGACCAAAGAAACAGCAAAAATAAATGCAAAAAAACCCAAACCTACAGAAAGTGAATAAGTGCCATTTGTTGGTAGCGGAAATTAAAGACGCAATATAGAACCATGATGAAACTAATAAGAAGCCCATGGTAGGAGAATATTAGGGTGAGGGTTAAAGAAGAACTGCCGCAAAAAATGTTATTCCATGTCCTGCTAGAAATGTACATGATGTAATCTGTAGTGAATGTCATTTTCTTACCAGTGTCTGTATTTCTGAGTTATATCTCCCTGATGCTTCTCATCTGTGTCATGTGACCAGCAATCAGACTCACCAGATAACACAGCATCTTATGTGTGGACAGGAAGTCTAATTCTCTATGTATTCCTATGGGAGCCTCACTCTGAGTCTCATAGGAATGAATAGAGCAGTAACTGGCTTCCTGTCCTGGGTCAGTTGGAGGTCAGGGAGTTGGTTTCATGACACAGCTACAATTAGAAGAGAGGGGATAACTCACAAATACAGTCTCTGATAAGAAGATTGCATTCACTACAGATTATATTACGCACCTTTCTAACAGGTCAGAGAATAAACATTTTTGCGGGAGTTCTTCTTTAACTGAGCACCGCAGGACGGATTATCGATAAGATCTCATAGATTATCACGGAGCCATCCATAAGATCCCCCTGAGAGTAACCGTCTCACAGTCACCCTGGGGCCCCGTGCTGTAGGAGTGCCTGGGCCCCTCTTTGCTGCTCTGTTGGGCCAGACATCAGACAGCATCACAACTGTGGCAGCAGTTTAATCCAGGAAACAGGAGGCTCAGGATGAGCGGGCGTCATAGCGGGAGGACAAAGAAAACATTCACACAAGAAACGACATAAACTTCTGATAAGGGAAGTCCATTAATGGGTCCATTACAGAAGGAGTGAAGCAGTCTGACTGTAAGCTCTTGGGGCAAGGTCCTCTCGCCGTTATTTAGTAACCCCTGGAGCTTTAAATTATAACATACTATGAGCCGTCCGACTGTAGCGCGTACTACAGATTCTGCCGTTGGGCGTGTCCTTTCGACGGTGTGACATGCGACATAGCCTGGCCTGATGCCCCACTGTTATTGAAGATGTTACACATATCCCTGTGACTACATCCTGGTGGTTACCATAGATACGCCCCCAGCCAATCACAAGACGGACACTGGCCCTTCCTGTGAGACACAATATGTCACACACAACGTGACGGCCTCTAGCTGAACACTGGCCACTGAGATGTGCACTGACGTATGTGACCATGACGTGGCCTCCCACACAGGCCTCTAAACATACATGCACCTGTATCATTACTAATTTCCATATACAACACTTATAATTATTGTGTACAGACTGTATGTCAGGGCAGTACCACCACTGGCCAGCAGAGGGCGCTATAAGACTGAGCAGGGGAGAGGAGGCAGCCACCATCCAGCTGCTGCTCATCCTCATCTACCCTTCCCTCTATTATTCTATATGTTTTCTCTCCGGAGTCTTCCATTCACTGACTGCAGACATCTCCTCCTCTGAATGTATGGAGCACCACAAGGTGACGGAGCTGCTCCTCTCTGGCAGGCGGCACATACACAAGGCCCGGTGTAATCAGCTTCCTGGGCAGACATACAATAATCAGGATCTAGGGCTTATAGAGGAAGAAGCCAAGACTGGACACAATCTACAGCATATACATATATTAAAGGGATACCGGAGCGTGGACAACAGTGCCCAATGACAGAACGCAAACACATATGAAGAACGGAAAACTGAAAGTAACAAGGAAAATAATGTAAATGTAACATATGGAAGGTAAACCTAAACGTAACACATAGAAAAATAACGTAAATGTAACATATAGAAGGTAAATCTAAACGTAACACATAGAAAAATAACGTAAATGTAACATATAGAAGGTAAACTTAAACGTAACACATAGAAAAATAACGTAAATGTAACATATAGAAGAAAAACCTAAATGTAACACAGGAAAATAACGTAAATGTAACATATAGAAGGTAAATCTAAACGTAACACACAGGAAAATAAATGTAACATACAAGAACACAATGTAACACACCGGGAAATAATATAAATGTAACATATAGAAGATAAACCTAAACATAACACAGAAAAATAATATAAATGTAACATATAGAAGAAAAACCTAAATGTAACACCGGGAAATAATATAAATGTAACATATAGACGGTAAATCTAAACATAACACAGGAAAATAAATGTAACATATAAGAACACAATGTAACACACAGGAAAATAATATAAATGTACCATATAGAAGAAAAACCTAAATGTAACACAGGAAAATAACTTAAATCTAAAATATAGAAGTGTAACAAACAGGAAAATAAATGTAATATATAGAAGGTAAACCTAAATGTAACATATTAGAACACAAACTAACACTCAGGACAATAATATAAATGTAATATATAGAAGGTAAACCTAAATGTAACACACAGAAATTTGAATGCAACATATGGAACAGAAAACTAAATGTAACATGCAGGAAAATAACATAATTGTGAACTATAAGAAGTGTAACACATAGATAAAAATACACACAGGAAAATAAATATAACACGTAAATCTAAGGCCTCATGCCCCCGACAGTGTTCGTACTGTGGTCCGCAAAATACGGGAACCTTCTGTGTGCAATCCACATTTTTCTCACTGCTATTACTAACGGCTATTCTCAACTGCAATACGGAGAAGAATAGGACATGTTCTATAATTTGCAGAACGGACACACGGATACAAACAGCACATGGATGACCTCTGTGAGGGTCCGTTTTTCTGGACCCATAGAAATGAACAGGTCTTTGTGCAATTGGCAAAAAATGCAGTTGGACACAAATACAAAATACAGTTGTGTGTATCAGGCCTAAATATAACACACAGGAAAATAATATAAATGTAACCAAGGAAATAAATGTAACAAATAAGAACTCAATAAAATACACAATACAATAAATGTAACCTACAGGGACATACACAGGACAATAAATGTAACCTATAGGGACATACACAGGACAATAAATGTAACCTATAGGAGCATACACAGGACAATAAATGTAACCTACAGGGACATACACATGACAATAAATGTAACCTATAGGGACATACACAGGACAATAAATGTAACCTATAGGGACATACACAGGACAATAAATGTAAACTATAGGGACATACATAGGACAATAAATGTAACCTACAGGGACATACACAGGACAATAAATGTAACCTATAGGGACATCCACAGGACAATAAATGTAACCTATAGGGGCATACACAGGACAATAAATGTAACCTATAGGGGCATACACAGGACAATAAATGTAACCTATCAGGGGCATACACAGGACAATAAATGTAACCTATAGGGGCATACACAGGACAATTACCTAAAAGGAAAGTAACTTATAGGGACTTACACAGGACAATAAATGTAACCTATAGGGCATACACAGGACAATAAATGTAACCTATAGGGGCATACACAGGACAATAAATGTAACCTATAGGGACATACACAGGACAATAAAAGTAACTTATAGGGACTTACACAGGACAATAATGTAACCTACAGGGACATACACAGGACAATAAATGTAACCTATAGGGACATACACAGGACAATAAATGTAACCTATAGGGACATACACAGGACAATAAATGTAACCTATAGGGTCATACACAGGACAATAAATGTAACCTATAGGGACATCCACAGGAACAATAAATGTAACCTATAGGGGCATACACAGGACAATAAATGTAACCCTATAGGGACATACACAGGACAATAAAGTAACTTATAGGACTAAAAGGACAATAAAGTAACCTTAGGCATACAAGGACAATAAAATGTAACCTATAGGCATACACAGGACAATAAATGTAACCTATAGGGACATACACAGGACAATAAATGTAAATATAAGGCTAATAGGGACATACACAGGGCAAGTAAATATAACCTATCAGGGCATACACAGGACAATAAATGTTAAGGGACATACACAGGACAATAAATTACCTATAGGGACATACACAGGACAATAA
>ONZH01024767.1:0-48344 GCA_900303285.1 Rhinella marina | reverse complement strand
CCCCTGCATTAATACTTTGTTGTGCCACCTTTTGCTGCGATTACAGCTGCAAGTCGCTTGGGGTATGTCTCTATCAGTTTTGAACATCTAGAGACTGAAATTCTTGCCCATTTTTCCTTGCAAAACAGCTCGAGCTCTTTGAGGTTGGATGAAGAGCGATTGTGAACAGCAGTTTTCAGCTCTTTCCACATATTCTCAATTGGATTCAGGTCTGGACTTTGACTTGGCCATTCTAAGACCTGGATACGTTTATTTTTTAATCATTCCATTGTAGATTTTGCTTTATGTTTGGGATCATTGTCTTGTTGGAAGATAAATCTCCATCCTAGTCTCAGGTCTTTTGCAGACTCCAACAGCTTTTCATCCAGAATGGTCCTGTATTTGGCTCCATCCATCTTCCCATCAATTTTAACCATCTTCCCTGTCCCTGCTGATGAAAAGCAGGGCCAAACCATGATGCTGCCACCACCATCTTTGACAGTGGGGATGGTGTGTTCAGGGTGATGAGCTGTGTTGTATAGTTTTGCATTGTTTCCAAAAAGTTCGATTTTGGTTTCACCTGACCAGAGCACCTTCTTCCACATGTTTGGTGTGTCTCCCAGGTGGCTTGTGGCAAACTGTAAACGAGACTTTTAATGGATATCTTTGAGAAATGGCTTTCTTCTTGCCACTCTTCCATAAAGGCCAGATTTGTGAAGTGTTCGACTGATTGTTGCCCTATGGATAGACTCTCTCACCTCAGCTGTAGATCTCTGCAGTTCATCCAGAGTGATCATGGGCCTTTGGCTGCATCTCTGATCAGTCTTCTCCTTGTCTGAGATGAAAGTTTAGAGGGATGGCCGGGTCTTGGTAGATTTGCCATGGTCTGATACTCCTTCCATTTCAATATGATAGCTTGCACAGTACTCCTTGGGATGTTTAAAGCTTGGGAAATCTTTTGGTATCCAAATCCGGCTTTAAACTTCTCCACAACAGTATCACGGACCTGTCTGGTGTGTTCCTTGGTCTTCATGATGCTCTCTGTGCTTTAAACAGAACCCTGAGACTATCACAGAGCAGGTGCATTTATACGGAGACTTGATTACACACAGGTGGATTCTATTTATCTTCATCAGTCATTTAGGACAACATTGGATCATTCAGAGATCCTCAATGAACTTCTGGAGTGAGTTTTCTGAACTGAAAGTAAATGGGCCGAATAATTTTGCACGCCCAACTTTTCAGTTTTATTATTACAAAAAAAGTTTAAATGATCCAATAAATTGTGTTCCACTTCACAATTGTGACCCACTTGTTGATTCTTCACCAAAAATTTAAAATGTTATATCTTTTTGTTTGAAGCCTGAAATGTGGCAAAAGGTTGAAAAGTTCCAAGGGGCTGAATACTTTCGCAAGGCACTGTATATACTGTATATATATATATATATATATATATATATATATATATATATATTGGGGGAAAATAAGTATTTGATACACTGGCAATTTTGCAAGTTTTCCCACCTACAAAGAATGGATAAGTCCACTCCTTAGTTGCCCTGGCTTTGTGTTTCATTGTCATGCTGGAAGACCCAGTAAAACATAAAAAATGCAACAGCACTCTGCTCACACAGACAATAAAATGAGTACATACTATACTGCCATACTCACTATCTACACGATACTAGCGCTACATTGTAATTGTAAAATTCTTGGCAAATAATTTTGTACAAAAATTATCTGTGCCCGTCTGCCCTACATCAAGGCGATCTCTTTAAGACGGGAACCTAACACTAAACGCCATAGTCACTAAGTGCCATAGCAGCCTCCATTAGCTACAGAGGATGGAGGCTCCACATGCATGCTAAGCCAACATTATATTGTACCTCTTATGGTGCCAAAATGGCCTCCACTGATTTCAGGGAATGCAGGCTCCACATGCATGCCGAGCCCACACAATATGATACCTCCTTGGTGCCACACTGACCTCTGTTACGCTCAGGAAATGCAGGTTCCAAACAATGCTGAGCCTACTCTGTATTCCACCTCTCCTGGTGCCTCTTCTGTAGTTAATGGAGGCTGCTATGGCACTTAGTGACTATGGCATTTAGTGTTAGGTTCCCTCCTTAAAGAGATCGCCTTGATGTAGGGCAGACGGGCACAGATAATTTTTGTACAAAATTATTTGCCAAGAATCTCACATTTACAATGTAGCGCTAGTATCGTGTAGATAGTGAGTATGGCAGTATAGTATGTACTCATTTTATTGTCTGTGTTCACAGAGTGCTGTTGCATTTTTTATGTTTTACTTTTCTATTTGCAGCCATGTGACTTGCACCTGCATACTTGGATGTGCTGACTTACCCCCAGTTTTCCATGCTGGAAGACCCAGTCACGACCCATCTTCAATGCTCTTCCTGAGGAAAGGAGGTTGTTAGCCAGAATCTCGGGATACATGGTCCATCCTTCCTTCAATACGGTGCAGTCGTCCTGTCCCCTTTGCAGAAAAGCACCCCCAAAGAATGAGTTGGGGTTGTACTCATCCTTCTTCTTTCTCCAAACATAGCAAGTGGTGTTGATACCAAAAAGTTATATTTTGGTCTCCCATGCCTCCTCTGGATCATCCAGATGGTCATTGGTGAACTTTAAATGGGCCTGGACATGTGCTGGCATCAGCAGGGGGACCTTGCGTGCCCTGCAGGATTTTAATCCACTACTACACACTACTACAGCATAGTGTGTTACTAATGGTAATCTTTGAGACTGTGGTCCCAGCTCTCTTCAGGTCATTGACCAAATCCTCCTGTGTAGCTCTGGGCTGATTCCTGACCTTTTTCAGAATCGTGCATGGAGCCCCAGACCGATGAAGATTGACAGTCATCTTGTGTTTCTTTCATTTTCTATTAATTGGGCCAACATTTGTTGCCTTCTCACAAAGCTGCTTGCCTATTGTCCTGTAGCCCATCCCAGGCTTGTGCAGGTCTACAATTTTGTCCCTGGTTTCCTTAAGCAGTTCTTTAGTCTTAGCCATGGTGGAGATGTTGGAGTGTGATTGATTGAGTGTGTGGACAGGTGTTTTTTATACAGGTAACGAGTTTAAACAGGTGCAATTAATATACGGTAGGTAGTGAGTGCAGAGTATAGATGGCTTTTTTTTTGTTATAGTTATAGTTGTTAAGGTTGGAAAAAGACAAAAGTCCATCAAGTCCATCCTGTAATCCTCTTATATCGATTCCTGAAAACCTGTGAGAACCAGGATTCTTGCTGGTTGGTAGGTGATAAAATACTTATTTCATGCAATAAAATGCAAATTAATTATTTAAAAAGCAATGTGATTTTGTTTTTTGTTTTAGATTCTGTCTCTCACAGTTGAAGTGTACCACGATAAAAATTACAGACCTCTCCATTCTTTGTAGGTGGGAAAACTTGCAAAATCACCAGTGTATCAAATACTTATTTTCTCCACTATATATATACACTCACCGGCCACTTTATTAGGTACACCATGCTAGTAACGGGTTGGACCCCCTTTTGCCTTCAGAACTGCCTCAATTCTTCGTGGCATAGATTCAACAAGGTGCTGGAAGCATTCCTCAGAGATTTTGGTCCATATTGACATGATGGCATCACACAGTTGCCGCAGATTTGTCGGCTGCACATCCATGATGCGAATCTCCCGTTCCACCACATCCCAAAGATGCTCTATTGGATTGAGATCTGGTGACTGTGGAGGCCATTTGAGTACAGTGAACTCATTGTCATGTTCAAGAAACCAGTCTGAGATGATTCCAGCTTTATGACATGGCGCATTATCCTGCTGAAAGTAGCCATCAGATGTTGGGTACATTGTGGTCATAAAGGGATGGACATGGTCAGCAACAATACTCAGGTAGGCTGTGGCGTTGCAACGATGCTCAATTGGTACCAAGGGGCCCAAAGAGTGCCAAGAAAATATTCCCCACACCATGACACCACCACCACCAGCTTGAACCGTTGATACAAGGCAGGATGGATCCATGCTTTCATGTTGTTGACGCCAAATTCTGACCCTACCATCCGAATGTCGCAGCAGAAATCGAGACTCATCAGACCAGGCAACGTTTTTCCAATCTTCTACTGTCCAATTTTGATGAGCTTGTGCAAATTGTAGCCTCAGTTTCCTGTTCTTAGCTGAAAGGAGTGGCACCCGGTGTGGTCTTCTGCTGCTGTAGCCCATCTGCCTCAAAGTTCGACGTACTGTGCGTTCAGAGATGCTCTTCTGCCTACCTTGGTTGTAACGGGTGGCAATTTGAGTCACTGTTGCCTTTCTATCAGTTCGAACCAGTCTGCCCATTCTCCTCTGACCTCTGGCATCAACAAGGCATTTCCGCCCACAGAACTGCCGCTCACTGGATGTTTTTTCTTTTTCGGACCATTCTCTGTAAACCCTAGAGATGGTTGTGCGTGAAAATCCCAGTACATCAGCAGTTTCTGAAATACTCAGACCAGCCCTTCTGGCACCAACAACCATGCCACGTTCAAAGGCACTCAAATCACCTTTCTTCCCCATACTGATGCTCGGTTTGAACTGCAGGAGATTGTCTTGACCATGTCTACATGCCTAAATGCACTGAGTTGCCACCATGTGATTGGCTGATTAGAAATTAAGTGTTAACGAGC
Organism: Rhinella marina; assembly: GCA_900303285.1. NCBI lineage: Eukaryota > Metazoa > Chordata > Amphibia > Anura > Bufonidae > Rhinella > Rhinella marina. The sequence goes on along the minus strand of ONZH01024767.1, from coordinate 43,706 downwards.
AGTTGGACAGGTGTACCTAATAAAGTGGCCGGTGAGTGTATATATATATATATATATATATATATATATATATATATATATATACACACACACACACACACACACATACACTGAGTGTACTGCAGGGTTTTAACCAAATGAATATTACCCATTTTTAATGGCTCTTTTTCATGGCGGATACACAAATGGTTGAACAATTGTCATGAAAACAGACAGTGGGGGTCATTTATTATAGTATTTTGCTGCCGCTTTTGGCTACTTTCACACTAGCGGCAGTCCGGATCCGGCAGGTGAAGGGTGCTGCTGGATCCAGACTGCCGCAGGGACACGTGTGGGGCCGGAACCGCGTTCTGGCCCCACAAATGTCACACAGTACCATATACAGACATACATACATACACACACACACACAAACACATACATACTTACATACTCCAGGCAGTCAGGCCGCACGTCTTCAAGCCCAGGAGGCACGCAGCTATGACGATTCCCCACAGCGCCCTCTGCTGGGCGCTGTAGGGAATCGTCATAGCGGCGCGCCTCCTGGGCGAGAAGACGTGCGGCCTGCCTGCCTGGAGTATGTAAGTATGTATGTGTTTGTGTGTATGTGTGTCTATATGTATGTGTGTATGTGTAGGTGACGGATCCGTCCTGAACTCCATTGAAAGTCAATAGAGGGCGGATCCGGTTACCATTGTGGTCACAAAAAACGGATCCGTCCCCATTGACTTGCATTGGGGGTCATTCCGGATCCGTCTTGGTGCGGATGCCTGGACCAGAGAGAAAACCGCAGCATGCTGCGGTTTGTTCTCCGGTCTGAAGACGGAACGGAATGCTTTCAGGAGCATTCCGTTGTCTTCAGTTCAGTTTTGTCCCCATTGACAATGAATGGGGACAAAATGGAAGCGTTTTATTCCGGTATTGAGCCCCTATGACGGAACTCAATACCGAAATTTAAAAACGCTAGTGTGAAAGTAGCCTTAGTCTACTTTTTCCTATTTTAGACTAATTTTTTAGGCACATTTACATTAGACAGAAAAACATTCTAATTTTAACCCCACTCCAGGGAAGGCTTAGTTTTTTCATCAGCTTTGTGTGGGCTGTGCAGCAGTTTTATTTAAAAAGTCACATTTTCTGGTAGACGTGCGCATTACTGGTGGCACATTGTACTTCAAGTTAGAGATAAATTTAGCTCAATATTTTTTTCCTTTATGTGTATAAAAACAATTATAAATTTACAGAAAATTTGGAAAATATTCACAATTTTCACCATTCACCAAATTTGAATTTCTCTACTTTTAAGATACTAACATCTCATAAAATATTTATCAATTAACCTTCCCCTTATGTCTACAGTATCTGATCAGTGGAGGTCTGACACCTGGGACCCCCGTCGATCAGCTGTTTGAGAAGGTACCGGCACTCCTTCTCGCAGCTTAGGGCTCTTTCACATCACCGTTAGGGATTCCATTGAGGCTTTCCGTTATAACATCGTTATAACGGAAAGAAATGGAATCCCTAGGACGGAAATCAAAACGGTCACCTTTAAGAGGCATTCCGTTTTGATCCGTCATAATAGAAGCCTATGGGAAAGCATAACGGATCCGTCTGGTTGCCGTTATGCTGGACGGAAAACAAAGTTCTGTCGACAGGACTTTGTTTTCCGTCCAGCATAACGGCAACCAGACGGATCCGTTATGCTTTCCCATAGGCTTCTATTATGACGGATCAAAACGGAATGCCTCTTAAAGGTGACCGTTTTGATTTCCGTCCTAGGGATTCCATTTCTTTCCGTTATAACGATGTTATAACAGAAAGCCTGAACGGAATCCCTAAGGGTGATGTGAAAGAGCCCTTACAAAAAAACAGCACCGTACATTGTACAGCGGCTGTGCTTGGTATCATGCTCAGCTCCTTTCACTTGAATGGGGCTGAGCAGCTCCTAGGCCACGTGACTGATGAACGTGTCGTCACTGGCCTAGGAAAAGCTAAGAGAAGGCCGCAGCGCTCACAGGAGCGCCAGTGCCTTCTCAAACAGCTGATCGGCGGGGGTCCCAGGTGTCGGACCACCACCGATCTGATAGTGTTGACCTATCCTGAGGATAGGTCATCAGTAGTAATATCCTGGAAAACCCCTTTAATTATCCCATAAACTATACCCCTTAAAGAGGACCTTTCACCACTCCTGACGTGCCTGTTTTAATAGCTTCATGCATTCCCCATGTAATAACAATTCTTGAGTATTTGTTCTTATCTCTCTATTTTGTGCTATTCCATTATTATTTCTACTAGAAGTTATGAATGAATTGCTAGCAGTCTGCAGTAACGGTACAGGGTGGTTTTAATCAGATTAGGGGGGGTTACCTGCACAGTCTGAAAATCACAGCACTGATTGGATAGAGTGAGTCTGTGCAGGTACACACCCACAACTGGTCACCACCCCTTTGTATCCTTACTGCAGACTGCTAGCAATTCAGTCATAACTTCTAGTAGACATAATAAAGGAATGGCACAACATAGAGACATGAGAATAGATGTTACAGAATTGTTATTGCATGGGATATGTATAAATCTATTAAAACAGGCATGTTAGGAGTGGTGACAGGTCCTCTTAAAAGTTATTCAAAACTGAAGTTACAATCTTTGCTAACACTTCAGGTGTTCAAACACAATCACAGAAACAAAAGTGGTCTAAAATGGCATTGCCATTTTAGACCACTGTTTCTCTGTGATTGTGTTTGTACATTTACACCTGGAGGTGTGGTAAGTCCAGGTTTGAATGTACCTTGACTTAGATCTTATGGTAACATTCTGGGTCACCTGTGCAGCCTGAGTCACATGAGTCATTGGTAGGTGGGACTCAGAGTCTCCTCGCTCCTCCCATTGTATGTGTGATCTCACGCTGGAGGTAACTGGGAGTTGGTCGCTATGTGTCGGCCTATATGCTCCTTCCGGAATAGCCCATACGGCAGAGGTAGGTTAGCGTTAGGTCCAGTGCCACTCTGAGATACCTTGACGCGGTGCTCAGGCTCCGGTATGTTATTGATATAAGAATATATTGTCGAAAGTCTCATTTTAACATCAGTGTGAGGGTTTAGCCATATATTATCAATTACATTTACCGTTACAGTGCACCTTTTTCCATGATTTGTTTGATTATATAGTTCACAACATCCGCGCAATTGGTTACCTTGTGTAGGATGTTTTTGTGGTACATGTGGTCCGCTGCAGGCATCCTCCATTGTATGCATTTTTGCTGGGGATTGCTGTTAGCAATGGATCACATGTGTAGGATTTGCTCCCCTGGTTTGATATGCGCAACAGCATATGGGGTTTTGAGCACTTCTCTGCCATTTTAGACCACTGTTTTTCCGTGATTGTGTTTGTACATTTACACCTGGAGGTGTGGCAACTCCAGGTTTGAATGTGCCTAGACTTAGATCTTATGGTAACATTCTGGTGCACCTGTTCAGCCTGAGTCACATGAGTCATTGGTAGGTGGGACTCACAGCCTCCGCCCCCTCCAATTGGATGTGTGATCTCACGCTGGAGGTAACTGGGAGTTGGTCGCTATGTGTTGGCCTATATGCTCTTTCCGTAATTGCCCATATGGCAGAGGTAGGTTAGCGTTAGGTCCCGAGCCACTCTGAGATACCTTGACACGGTGCTCGGGCTCCGGTATGTTCTTGATATAAGAATATATTGTCGAAAGTCTCATTTTAACATCAGCGTGAGGTTTTAGCCATATATTATCAATTACATTTACCGTTACAGTGCACCTTTTTCCATGATTTGTAACACTTCAGGTGTTCCACAAATGTTTAAGGAAAATGGAGGTGAAATTTCAAAATTTCATATTTTTGCATATTTACATATACTATATATATATATATAATAGATACACAGTTAGTTCAGGTCATCACAATGCATATGTGGCCATTATAGGCACACAAAAATGGCCTATATTACACTAGTGTAATATTGTACTTTGGTGCAGTCTCCAAAATACATTTTAATCTGCAAGTAGCAGGTAGTGTGGTTTCCCATAACAGTTAATCAAATTATTACTTTCATTTTCAAAGGGGCCTTGGAAAGAAGAGAACTGAAATCGGATTGATAGATATAAAAAGTCGCAGCCATATACATGTTTTATGTTTATGAAAAGGCACACGTCTACCAGAAGATGCGACTTTTTAAATAGAACTGCTGCACAGCCCAATACAAAGCTGACAAAAAACAACAAAGCCACCCATGAAGTGGGGTAAAAATTAGAATGTTTTCTAATAGGAAAAATTAGACTAAGGGTCCATTCACACATTCACATGTGTTTTGCGGACCCGCAAAACACGAACACCGGCCATGTGCCAGCACTAAAGAAATGCCTTATCTTGTCCATGACTGCAGGGACGCGAAACAGAAGTGCAGGTGCCTCTTTTGTGGCCCCATTGAAAATAAATGGGTCCGCACCCGTTCCACAAAATTGCGGAACCATTCATACGGACGTGTGAATGGACCCTTAAAGGGAGACTGTCACCTCATTTTCACCAATATAACTAAGAGCACTGCCCCAGAGAAGATTGCAGACACATCCCAGACATACCTGTGTGCACTGTGTCTGTATTCCATGTCTAAGAAAAGCACTTTTATTGTGCAGGAAAACAGCTCCCAAGTGCCCAGCTCTGCTGCTGCAAGTGACCAAAGCAAACCAGACTGAAGAGGGGAGGGCTGCTCATATCTTGGGATTGGTAGCAGCACTATATCAAAAGATATAGCTGTTAGAAATCGAGTCCGGAGAGAAAGCTGTTTTTACTTTCACTTTCAGCTGGACACTTGGGAGCTGTTTTCCTGCAGAATAAAAGTGCTCTTTCTGAACATGGAATACAGACACACGGTGCACACAGGTATGTTTGGAATGTTTTTGCAATTTTCCGTGGGGCACTGCTGTTAGTTATACAGGTGAAAAACAGGTGAAAGACTCCCGTTAACCCCTTCAGGACCCTGCCCCACAGGTTGTTTTTAATCAGTGCAACTATAAAGCCGAGTGATTTGGCATGCATGTTAGTGTCTGCACTCCTGAACTAGGGGAGGCCTTTGGAGCACCAGAAATGGCAAAAGCAGAGTGGATACTGCATGCATGTGGAACAAAATACCCCCTGATTATATGGAAGCCAAGTCTGGCACATAACAGGTAGGAGATAGTGTTAGGTTCCCATTCTGCAGAGAACACCTTGACGATTCGGTGAATGGATAATTTTGTACAAAATATATTTGCCAAGAGTCTCTAATTTATTAAACAAGCATAGCATGAGCTTTAGAATACTCTATATCACTATGGCATTTTGTGCTTTATCTGGTTAGCGGTGTGCGGTTGCATTGTATGTATTTTCCTTTGATATGTTTGGAATGTGTTTGCAATTTTCTGTGGGGCACTGCTGTTAGTTATACAGGTGTAAAACAGGTGAAAGACTCCCGTTAACCCCTTCAGGACCCTGACATTTTTCAGCTTAAGAACCAGGCCATTTTAGCAATTCTGACATGTCTGACTTTATGTGGTGATAACTTTAATAAGCTTTTACTTATCCAGGCCATTCTCGTCACTTATTGTACTTCATGACAGTGGCAAATTTGAGTCAAAATATTTTTTTTTATGAAAAAATACCAAATTTACAAAAAAAATTAGAAAAATTAGCAAATTTCAATTTCTCGACTTTTAAAATACATAGTAATACCTCCAACAATAGTTATTACTTTACATTCCCTATATGCCTACTTCATGTTTGGATCTTTTTGAAAATGACATTTTATTTTTTTGGGATGTTAGAAGGCTTAGAAGTTTAGAAGCAAATCTTGAAATTTTTCAGAAATGTCCAAAACCCACTTTTTAAGGACCAGTTCAGGTCTGAAGTCATTTTGTGGGGCTTACATAGTGGAAACCAGCCATAAAAGAAACTACACCACTCAAGGTATTCAAAACTGGTTTGACAAACGTTGTTAACCCTTTAGATGTTCCACAAGAATTAAAGGAAATGTAGACGAAATTTCAGAATTTCACTTTTTTGTCAGATTTTCCATTTTAATCCATTTTTTTCCGGTAACAAAGCAAGGGTTAAAAGCCGAACAAAACTCAATCTTTATTACCCTGATTCTGTAGTTTACAGAAACACCCCATTTGTGATCGTAAACTGCTGTACGGGGACACGGCAGGGTGCAGAAGGAAAGGAACGCCTTATGATTTTGGAGGGCAGATTTTAAGTTGTCATGTCACATTTGAAGACCCCCTGATGCACCCCTAGAGTGCAAACTCCAAAAAAGTGACCCTATTTTGGAAACTACGGGATAAGGTGTGAGTTTTGTTGGTACTATTTTAGGGTACATATGATTTAGCACCGTTTTTATTTTTTGTTATTTACAACGTTCATCTGACAGGTTAGATCATGTAATATGTTTACAGAGCAGGTAGTTACGGACATGGCAATATCTAATATGTATACTTTTTTATTTAAGTTTTACACAATAATATTTTTGAAACAAAACAAAAATCATGTTTTAGTGTCTCCATAGTCAGCGAGACATAGTTTTTTTTATTTTTTGGGCAATTGTCTTAGGTAGGGGCTCATTTTTTCAGGATGAGATGATGGTTTGATTGGTACTATTTTGGGGTGCGTATGACTTTTTGATCGCTTGGTATTACATTTTTTGTGATATAAGGTGCCAAAAAATGACTTTTTTTTACACTGTTTTTATTTTTTATTTTTTTACTGTGTTCACCTGAGGGGTTAGGTCATGTGAGATTTTTATAGAGCAGGTTGTTACAGACAAGGCGATACCTAACATGTATACTTTTTTATTTATTTATTTAAGTTTTACACAATAATATTTTTGAAAAAAAAAACAAATCATGTTTTAGTGTCTCCATAGTTTGAGAGCTGTAGTTTTTTTTTTATTTTTGGGTGATTGTCTCAGGTAGGAGCTATTTTTTTGCGGGATGAGATGACGGTTTGATTGGTGCTATTTTGGGGTGCGTATGACTTTTTGATCGCTTGGTATTACACTTTTTGTGACGTAAGGTGACCAAAAATTGCTTTTTTGACATAGTTTGTACTTATTTTTTTTTACTGTGCTCAGCTGAGGGGTTAGCTCATGTGATATTTTTGTAGAGCAGGTTGTTATGGACGCGGCAATACCTAACATGTATACTTTTTTTTTTTTAAGTTTTACAAAATAATATAATTTTTGAAACAAAACAAAATCATGTTTTAGTGTCTCCATAGTCTGAGAAACACAGTTGTTTTTATTTTTTGGGTGATTGTTTCAGGTAGGGGCAAATTTTTTGTGGGATGAGATGACGGTTTGATTGGTGCTATTTTGGGGTGCGTATGACTTTTTGATCGCTTGGTATTACACTTTTTGTGATGTAAGATGACTAAAAAAGGCTTTTTTTTTACACCGTTTTTATTTTTATTTTTTTACGGTGTTCAACTGAGGGGTTAGGTCATGTATGTGTTTTATTTTGGGAAAGGGGCGTTGTTTTTTTATGTGAAACTTACCATCGGGTCCCCGTCACTGCAGCACGGGGACCCGATGGGGTACTCGTACGCTCCACAAACCCTGTGCATGCTGCAGTCAGCTTTGACCACAGCATACAAGGGGTTAATACACCCGCAACGGTGATTTCACCGATGCGGGAGTACATGGCAGGTCTCCGGCCATTTGTGACAGCGGGACCCCTGCCGTGCAGGCGCAGCTCCTGCACATGTACGGCACTGGTCCTTAAGTCACGGCAACCAGCGCTGTATATGTACAGTGCGAGTCCTTAAGGGGCTTAAGCAGGAGCAAAACACTATCTGTTTTCAAGCCCATTTTTCAACCATTTGTGCTGCTGTTTTCTGTTTGGCGGTCTGTTTTTACCAGCTATTTTGCATCCATTTTTAAGGACCATGAGTTGCAGTACCCTCAGTGTATATACAGAGCCGCAGCTCGGCAAGATCCCACCATTGAAGTGAACGGGCCCACACTTATTCCGTGGGAATAGGTGCGGAACCGTTCCCACAATTGTGGGAACAGGCAATTACAGTACTGTCCTTACTTAAAGGGAGTCTGTCACCTCCATAGCCCCTATAAAGCATTTACATAGCCCCATAGCACAAATAATGACAAATGTAACTGTACCTGGGGCGCTTTCCTCTGACTTGTAGAAGCTGTAAAAACGTACTTTAATCCATATGTAAATTAGCTGTTGGAAGTGCCCGAAGGCAGAGCTCATCACCGTGGAGCCCGGGCTCGTCTGCTTTTTTAAACGCTCTCCCCGCTCCTGTCACTGCCTCCACCCGCCCTCCTCTTCACTTGCGTCCTCCATCTGTTCCAGGCTCTTGCTGAGCCAGCTCATGCGCACTGCATTGCCCATTGTGGGCACGGCATCGGCGTAGCCACTGCGCATGCACCGGCTCGGGGGGAGACTGGAACAGACGGAGGACGCAAGTGAAGAGGAGGGCGGGCGGAGGCAGTGACAGGGGTGGGGAGAGCGCTTAAAAAAGCAGACCAGCCCCGGCTCCACGGCGGTGAGCTCCGCCTCCGTGCACTTCCAACAGCTAATTTACATATGGATTAAAGTACGTTTTTACAGCTTCTACAAGTCAGAGGAAAGCGCCCCAGGTACAGTTACATTTGTCATTATTTGTGCTATGGGGCTATGTAAATGCTTTATAGGGGCTATGGAGGTGACAGACTCCCTTTAAAGGGGTTCTCCGGGAATTAAAAAAATGAATATACTTAAATATTACTTCATTATAAATATATTACCAAAGTTAGTTATAATGACTTGTTTTGTCCGGGGAGCAATCATTAGGAAAAATAAAATCGCCGCCATCCTACTAGTCCACACAAAATCTGTCCTATTTACACAGGAGTACAAGTTAAAGAGCTACACCATGTTCCTCTCTTACTTGTCAGGGATTATGATTCTGAATACAGTTTAATATGATCTTCATATGAATCTCTGTAGGAATAGAATTTCTGCGGAGGCATGAAGTACAGAGAGGAGGTGGGGGTGTAGATAATGAGCAGCAGCTCTTGTATGCAGTTTCTATTACCACAATCTGTCCTGTCCATCCTCTCTGTCCTTCATGTCACCTCATGAACTCCAGTCCTACAGAGATTCAGCTAAAGTTCTTATCATCTGTATTAAGGATCATAATCCCTCACAAGCAGAGCAGAGAGGAGGATGAGGCAGCTCTTTATCACAGTGCTGTGAAGTAACTGTTCCTGCTGTGTGATTAGGACAGGTTGTGTGTGTTATAACAGGAGGGCGGCCATTTTCTTTCTCTGATTGATTGCTCCCTAGACAAAATGAACCATAATAACTAATGAAAGGTATTTGGAAATATATTTATACTAAAGTAATATTTAAGTATTTTTATTCTCTTAATTCCTGGAGAACCCATTTAAGGAGCTTTGCTATTAGTTAGTTTGGGCAGGCGCCGGAGTGATACAGCACTCTGCAACAGGGGAATCCGGTTGGAGTTAGAAGGAGGAGGGGCCAGCACCCGGGATTTTCTACAGTAAGGAGAGCGGGCGCGCTGCACAAGGACCCCAGGAAACATGGCGTTGGAGGAGCTGAAGAGGACTCCTCAGAGGTGAAAAACAGCCCCGGACATCAAGGTGACAGCAGTGTGTAGTGCAGTCTGTGATCATCACTGCACTACATACATCCCACACTGCACCACACACATTTCACACTGATGCATGTAGTGTAGTGTGTGTGATGTATGTAGTGCATTGCGTACTGAATGCAGGCAGGCTATTATAGTGGTAAAGTACAGGGTTATTTCCACTATTTTGAACTGGACTTCATCACTTCGCTATAATTCCCTGATGTTATTTATACCAGTAATGGTTCCACGTATAAATATCCACTTCTTAACAAACTTTCATACCACCACTATTTATTTCTGTTGTTCTGCTCCATTAGATGAGCAGAGCAACAAAAATAACAGAAGTGCTGGATTGGGCACATACAGTAAGCGTGGGTTTTTGTCATACATTCAACATACACAAAAACCGTATACATTAACGGATGCCTCGGACAGATGCCATACTGTGGCATCCGTCACCATGTAGTTCCACTGTACAAAAAAAAAAAGTATACATTTTTTTGCATAATTCTGCAGGATAGAAAAGTGTAGTAGTGTACGACGTTTTTCCATCCTGCAAAGTCCAGCAAAAAAAACATGTCGGCTAACATATATATATTTTTTTTCTGTACAATGGAATTCTATGGTGACGGATGCCACAGTATGGCATCTGTCTGAGGCGTCTGTTAGCATATATACATTTTTTGTGTACATTAAATGTATGACAAAAATGTGATGTGCTTCCATTCATTTGCGCACGCGCCGTCACTTCCGGGTTCAGGGAAGTGACGGCGGGTGCGCAAATGAATGGAAGCGCTTGCAGTGTTCTGCACTGCAAGCGCTATTGCGCATGCGCGGGGCACGATTACAATGCGCAGGCGCGGGATTTCAGCGCTAGACCGAACGGTCTAGCGCTGTCAATCACTCAACGAAGGGGCGTGCACTTAGGCAGGGGGGCGAGCCTCGGAGCCGGGAGGGCGGTGAAGAACCAGTGCTCGGAAGAAAAGAGCCCGCCCCCCGGTGCTCCGAAGGCTCATTAGCATAATTTTTAAAGTAAGGATTTCTCCTCAACCGCTGCTTTATACTCTGCTATTCAGGTATGTGCCTTCATAGGAAAACTGCCCCTATTAACCTATGTATTGATATACATAGGTTAGAACAGGGTGACAGAGCCTCTTTAAAATAAGACCAGATCCAGCACTATTTTGCCAGTTGAACCATTTAAAAATGGTTCTCAGTGGCAGCTGCGTATACCTCTTGTTTGAAGCTTAACCCCTTCAAGACATTTTTCACCTTAAGGACCAGGCCAAATTTTGGAAATCTGAAATGTGTCACTTTATGTGGTAATAACTTTGGAACACTTTTACTTATCAAAGCCATTCTGAGATTGTTTTCTCGTCACACACTGTACTTCATGACATTCGTAAATTGAGTCAATATAAATCAACTTTATTTATTAAAAAAAATCCTAAATTTACAGAAAATGTGAAAAAATTTTAATTTCTCTGCTTTTAACCCCTTCACGCCCAGCGCCGTAATAGTACGGCACTGTGTGAGGGGGCTTGATGCCAAGCGTTGTAGTACTCCGAGCGCTGATCGGGGAGGTGCAGGAGCTGCGCCTGCCCGATCAGCGCCGGGGGTCCGACTGTGCCCACTTGCCGGACCTCTGCTGAATGCGCTGGCATCGGTGAAAACACTGATGCCGGCGCATTAACCCTTCATGTGCCGTGGTCAGCGCTGACCGCGGCACCTGAGGTGTGCGGCATGTGCAGGAATGCCATCGGGTCCCCGCGCTGCTGTGACGGGGACCCGATGGCTTGGATGGCAGCCGGATGCCTTCCTTAGCCTGTGAGATCCAGCCCCCTGGATCTCACAGGCAGTGAGCTGGAAGTGTATTACTATCAGTAATACACTTACAGCCAATGCATTACAATAGACAATTACAATTACAATTGTAATGCATTGTAAAGGAGATCAGACCCTCAAAAGTTAAAAAAGTAAAAAAAAAGTTAAAAAAAAAGTTTTAAAAAAATAATAAAAGTTTCAAGTAAAAAAAACGCCGTTTTCCCCCCAAAAAAGTTTTTAAAAATGGTTAAAAAAAAGCAAAAAAAAAAAGTAGACATATTAGGTATCGCCGCGTCTGTATCGACCGACCTTATAAAAATATCATATGATCCACCCTGCCAGTTGAACACAGAAAAAAAAAACCTGTGCCAAAACAGCCATTTTTTGGTCACCTTCCCCCACAAAAAGTGTAATACCACGCGATCAAAAAGGCATATTTACCCCAAAATGGTACTAATCAAAGCGTCCTCTCATCCCGCAAAAAATGATACCCTACCTAAGACAATCGCCCAAATAAAAAAAAAATGGCTCTTAGAAAATGGCAACACAAAAATAGATTTTATTTTGTTCAAAAATGCATCTAATGTGTAAAACTTACCAAAAATAAAAATGTTCGACATATTGGGTATCCCTGCGTCCGTAACAACCTGCTCTATAAAAATATTACATGAGAGGGCCCCCCAGGTGAATTCTGTGAAAAAAATAAAAAAAAAAAAACTAGGTCAAAACAGCCATTTTTTCCCTCTTGCCTCACAAAAAGTGTAATACCACGCAATCAAAAAAGCGTATGTACCCCAAAATGGTACCAATCAAGCCGTCATCTCGTCCCGCAGAAATTGATACCCTACCTAAGACAATCGCCCAAAAAATAAAATAAATATGGCTCTCTGAAAATGGCAGCATAAAAACAAGATTTAATTCTGTTCAGAAATGCAGCTAATGTGTAAAACTTTCCAAAAATAAAAATGTTAGACATATTGGGTATCAACGCGTCCGTAACAACCTGCTGTATAAAAATATCACATGAGCTAACCCCTCAGCTGAGCACAGTAAAAAGAATTAAGTAAAAACTATGTAAAAAAAGCAATTTTTGGTCACCTTACGTCACAAAAAGTGTAATACCAAGCGATCAAAAAGTCATACGCACCCCAAAATAGCACCAATCAAACCGTCATCTCATCCCGCAAAAAATAGCTCCTACCTGAGACAATCACCCAAAAATAAAAAAAAACTACAGCTCTCAAACTATGGAGACACTACGCTGTATGCTGAATGCTGTAAAAAAAAATTTAAAAAACTATGCCAAAACAGCTATTTTTTTCACATTGACTCACAAAAAGTGTAATACCAAGCGATCAAAAAGTCTTATGTACCCCAAAATGGTACCAATGAAAACGTCACCTCATCCCGCAAAAAATGAGCCCCCACATAAGACAATAACTCAAAAAAATAAAAATCAGTGGCTCCCGCAAACCAATCCATCAAAATCTGTGCTGCAAAATCCATATGGCACTCCTTCCGTTCCGAGTCCTGCCATGTGCCCCCACATCAGTTTACCACCACATATGGGGTGTTTCCGTATTCAGGAGAAAATGGGTAACAAATTATGGGGTGGTTTTCTTCTGTTACCCCTTATGAAAATGAAAAATTTGGGGCTAAAGCAACATTTTATTGGAAGAAATGAAACTTTTCATTTTCACAGCCAAGTGTTTCCAAATTCCGTAAAACGCTTAGGGGGTCAAAGTGGTCAGTACCCCCCTTAATATATTCTTTGAAGGGTGTAGTTTCCAAAATGGGGTCACTTTTTGAGGGTTTCCACTCTAGGGGTACGTCAGGGTCTCTCAATTACAAAATGGTGCCTAAAAACCATGGCAAAATCTGCCTCCAAAATCCGTATGGCGCTCCTTTCCTTCTGACCACTGCCACAAACTCATAGAGACGTTTACCACCACATTTGGGGTATTTCTGTAAACTGCAAAATCAGAGTAATGTATATTGAGGTTTAATTTGCTGTTAACCTTTGCTGTGTTGCAAAAAAAATTGATTAACATGAAAAATCTGCATAAAAATGAAATTTTGAAATTTCGCCTCCATTTTCCTTTAATTCTTGTAGAACAGGGTTAACAAAGTTTGTAACGTCAGTTTTAAATAATTTGAGGGGTGTAGTTTCTAAAATGGGGTCATTTATGGGTGGGTTCCATTACGTAAGTCTGAATTGGTGCTTAAAAAAATGGTTTTGTAAATTTTGTTGAAAATTTAAAAAATGGCTTCTAAACTTCTAAGCTTTCTCACGTCCTAAAAAAGTTAAATGACGTTTATAAAATGATGCCAACATAAAGTAGACATATGGGGAATGTAAAATAATAATAACTATTTTTGGAGGTATTACTACGTATTTTGAAAGTAGAGAAATTGAAATTTAGAAATTTGCAAATTTTTCCACATCTTTGCTAAATTTGGTATTTTTTTTATAAATAAAAATGAAATATTTTGCCACAAATTTAGTACTGTCGTGAAGCACAGTATGTGACAAGAAAACAAGAATGGCCTGGATAAGTAAAAGCATTCCAAAGTTATTACCACATAAAGTGACACATGTCAGATTAGCAAAAAATGGCCTGGGCAGGAAGGTGAAAACAGGCCGGGGTTGAAGAGGTTAAGGGCTCATGCACACAGCCGGTGCCGGCCCGTGGCCGTATCGAGGCCTGCATACGCCGGGTCCGCAATACACGGGCACCGTCCGTGTGCTGCCCACATCACTGATCGCAGACCCATTCACTTAGATGGGTCCGCAATCATGGAGATGTGGAGTGGGGGCACGGATCGGAACACCGCGGAAGCACTACATTGTGCTTCCATGGTGTTTCTGACCATGCCTCCACACCGCAAAAAAGTAGTGCATGTGCAGTGCGGACTGTCGGCTGCGGATAGCGGATCTCATTCAAGTGAGTCCCAATGGACCACGGCATCGAAGGGGTTAAACGGCCATCATCGATGTTGGCCATTTCAAGCAGACTGTCAGCTGTATGCTCCGGCCATCCTGAAAATGGGGGAAGGTGGGAGGAGCGGAGGATCGCGTGCCGCTTGGCCATCCTGAAGAACTGCAGGAGGGAGGAGGGGAAGCTGCAGGAGGGAGGAGGGGATGAAGTAAAAATTTACATATATATCTGTTAATAATATAAAAATGAGTTTCTGTCTGTCTGTCTGTCTGTTCTCTATGCGCGACCAAACTACTGGACCGATTTTCACCAAATTCAGAACACAGGTACATCAGGTGTCCGGGAAGGTTTTAGACCAGGTCTCATCTCTCTAGGACATACCGTTCCTGAGATATTCCCAAAATATGATCTCCATTAGCCAACATTACAACTGGGAACTTTGGTTTTAAACTCCAACTGCCATTCTCTGCAAAGGCACACACAGGGAGGGAGTTTCCATAACAACCAGGTAATTATCAGCAGCTGAGGATCTCATCCATTTCTATTCACTGACACTGTTAAAGGTATTCCGGTTACCATAAATATAACTTATGTTTTTTTCTATTACTACAGTTCAGTAGTAATAAAAGATGTTTTCCTCCACTGCTGTCTATTGCGTGGGCTCATAAATAAGCATGGTATTGACCTTTAATTCAGGCCACCCTAAAAGAAGTACTTAAAACCCCCGCCCCAGGTCTCACTAAGCCACACCCCCGACTCCATCAGGCCACACCCCCTTTCACTCCGCAGCCAACAGAGATTGAAAAAATAAAGGTAAAAATCAACTTCTGTCAGCTGCAGGGATGGGTGGGAGGTTGACTTTCTTTCTGCAACAACACACACAAACATTAAATAAAATAGATTAAATACACCCATGCGAAGCGTCTTGCTAATCCACGCCCCCGACTCTGTCAGGTCACGCCCCCTCCCACTCCGCAGCCAACGGGAATTGAAAAAATGAAGGTAAAAATAAACTTCTGTTTGCTGCAGGGGTGGGAGGGTGAATTTCTCTCTGCAACGACACACAAAAATTTTAGATAAAATAGACTAATTATAGACTACAACTGTTCGAATATTCTTGCTAAGTCACGCCCCCAACTCTGTCAGACCACGCCCCCTCCCACTCTGCAGCCATTCTGCAACAACACACAGAAACATTAAATGAAATAGATTAAATCACCTATGCGAAGAGCTTTGCTAAGCCACACCCCCAACTCTGTCAGGTCATGCCCCCTCCCACTCCGCAGCCAACAGGGATTGAAAGAATGAAGGGAAAAATAAACTTCTGTCAGCTGCAGGGATAGGTGGGTGAATTTCTCTCTGCAATGACGCACAAAATTTTAGATGAAATAGACTAATTTCAGACTACAACCGTTCGAAGCATCTTGATGATCCACACCCCCAACTCTGCCAGGCCATGCCCCTCCCACTCCGCAGGCAACGGGGATTGAAAAAAATCAGCTGCAGGGGTGGGAGGGTGAATTTCTCTCTGCAATGACACACAAAAATCGTAGATGAAATTGACTAATTTTAGACTAAGACCATTCAGTACTAATAAAAGATGTTTTTTTCCACTGCTACCCATTGCGGGTCCCCATAAATTACCATGTCATCGACCTGTAATTCATGCCACTCTGACCCCCGCCCCAGATCTCGCGAAACCACGCTCCGACTCTGTCAGGCCACGCCCCCTCCCACTCCGCAGCCAACGGGGATTGAAAAAATGAAGGTAAAAATCAACTTCTGTCAGCTGCAGGGGTGGGAGGGAAGTTGGATTTCTTTCTGCAACAACATACAGAAACATTAAATGAAATAGATTAAATATACCCGTGCAAAGCAATGTTTTCTTCCACTGCTACCCATTATGTTTCCTCAAATTACCATGGCATTAACCTATAATTCAGACCACCCTGAAATGAAGGACTTAACTCCCCCCCCCGTGTCCCATTAAACCACACCCCCTCCCACTCCGCAGCCAATAGGGATTGAAAAAATGAAGGTAAAAATCAATTTCTGTCAGCTACATTGACTTTCTCTCTGCAACGACACACAGAAACATTAAATAAATAGATGAAATATACCCAGGCGAAGCCGGGTCTTTCTGCTAGTATATATATATATATATATATATATATATATATATATATATTTAAAGGGGTTGTCCCACGAAAAATATTCTACAGTTTTCAAACCAGCACCCGGGTCTGAATACTTTTGTAATTGCATGTAATTAAAAATTTTGTATAGGTACTGAGTTATTCAGTAAAATGTATCTGTATAGTGCCACTTAATTTCTTATTTCTTTGACCTGCTCACTGAGAAGGCCGCACATGCCCAGTTTCATCTTTCTACTGCCTCCTGAGCTGTGATAGGGAGAGCATGGACACGCCCCCTTGAGCTGCAGTGGAAGAGACACTCCCTTAAGCTGTTAGCTTGATATAAACCTAGCAGATCAATGAATGGGGAGATTTCTGGATCCATGTGAGGTACAGGGCTGGTTCTAGCTTTGTTAGAAAGAGATTGTCATAGACTATATGATGTCGGATTTTCATTTTTTGCATTATTCATGGGATAACCCCTTTAACAAGGTTCTGATTCCCACAGTCAAGGACTGTGGGGATCAGAACCTTTCAGCCGGCATTAGGATTGTCTGATTGGCTAGTCTGTACAGACTAGCCAATCACAGCGATCGCTGGACCGCCCTCTTTGGTCCTGGGCTGGTTAGCTGAGACCCCTGGCTGTAAGTAACAGCCAGGGTTTCAGCTCTGTCACCATGTCAGCAGACATAGTGACAGGGTAATGCCATGACGTGTACACTCGTCATGGAGCACTAAGAAGCAGTGCTCCATGACGAGTATACACGTCAAATAGCGTGAAGGGGTTAAGAGATTTTCCATGAAACATTCTACAAGAAAACAGCTCTCCCCTCCTTCAGCCGGCTGTGATATCAACCAGTGTGGAGGAGAAGTAGGCCAGTGGGGGACATGCTGACAGGCTACACAGAGGACAGACATTTTCTACGCCTGTTTTAGGTGTAGAAAACATAACACAGCTCAGAAGCTAACGGGGGGAAAAAAAAACACAGAAAAAAAAGTTTATGTGAGTCTCTCCTGGGACGTAAATTTAGGATTCCTAAATGCATGACAGACCATTATCACTAAGACTACTTTCACACTAGTGTTTTTGCTGGATCCAGCAAGGTTCAGCAAAAACGTTTCCGTTACTAATAATACAACCGTCTGCATCCATTATGAACGGATCCGGTTGTATAATCTTTAACATAGCCAAGACGGATCCGTCATTAACGCCACTGAAAGTCAATGGGGGACGGATCCGTTTTCTATTGTGGCAGATTGTGGCAGAGCTATATGGATCCGTCCCCATTGACTTGCATTGTGGGTCATGATGGATCTGTCTTGCTCCGCATCTCAGGACGGAAAGCAAACTGCAGCATGCTGCGATTTGCTCTCCGGTATGAGAAGGGAACAGAATGCATTTTGGAGCATTCAGTTCCTTTCAGTTCAGTCCCCATTGACAATGAATGGAGACAAAATGGAAGCGTTTTTTTCTGGTATTGAGACCCTATGACGGATCTCAATACTGGAAAATGTAAACGCAAGGGTGAAAGTAGCCTATTATTATTTTTAGTGCATTGCATTTTAATGGCAATGCTATTCTTACATTATAAACTCAAGGCTGGTCTGAGGACTCCTTTCCACACATTGGCACCCCGCACTCCTGCCGGACCGGGCTGTTAGAGCAGGGCCGCAGCTCTCATGTGAGAGCCGGGCCCCCGCTACCCAGAAGACCCGTGCAGCACTTAGACGGGGCCACCGTGAAAAAGCAGCGGCCCCGCCTAAGGCCCCTTAGTGATCGCCGTAAAAAGGTGTATGGGTGGTCACTAAGGAATTATTGTATATTAGCTTTCCGAGCATATCTCAATGAGGTAAAGCTATAGTACATAATGTAAATTATATGTATAAGCCAGGACACAGCTCTACCCTTAGCATGTCTAGCCCTGTCAATCAAGGGGAGGGGGAGTTTGCAGAGCACAGGGGCTGTTACAAAGCAGTGCTCCAAGGGTTCAGCCCTGTCTCCTGGTGCTCTAAATTGCTCATTTGCCTATGAATAAAAATGTAGATTTCTCTGCAGCTGTTTAGCATACAGACAATAGAAAAGTATTGTTTTAATCAGCATGATGAGCCTAACCTCTTTAAGGGACTATATTCCGAAGTACACGACTGTAAATAATACCATAAGGTCAGAAGTTGTTAGACTAACTGTGTTTGTTTGTATGAGGAGGTGAGTAGAAGTCTGGACAGAGGGTGGTTGTGGATGTAGTGTTCTTGGACTCTGCAAAGGCATTTGATACTGTCCCTTATTAATGGGTAAAATGAAGTTGGTAAACTTAGGCCCCCTACACAAACAGTATGTCCGGTTATCCAGCTCAGTTACCCTCCGGCGTGAAGCAGAAAAAAACAGGAGGGTTACTGAGCTAGAACTGATCAAATAGTTTTCTATGGGATCGAGCACATACATCCTGAACATAAGTTGTGATGCCTGATCTAAATACCGCCAGACAGAAAAATGCTGCATATTCAGTTTTTCTATTGGGCAATATCAGTGTACAGGCACCACATCCGTGCACTGAGGTGCTGTAGACATCTTTCACTTGTGTTCAGGTCCAGGATAAAACAACTGGCCAGGCACAACTGATACAGTATATGTGAACCTAGCCTTAGAAAGCACGTAGTTTGCAACTGGATTGAAAACTGGCTAAAGGGTTATGGTCAATGATTCCTGAATGGTCCCTGGTTATAAGTGGTGTACCCCAAGGTTCAATTTATTTATTAATATTATAGAGAATGGGATTAATAGCACCTTTTCTATGTTTCAATTTTTGAACACAACATCAAGTTATGTAGGACATCTATGGAAGATAGATGTCCATAAACTACAACGTGACTTAATAGACACTCTGAACATCTACTTCTACTCTACATGCAGCTTATATCCTAGGGGTAGTAAAACTGGGAGAATAATTTGAGTGTATTTGTAGACGATAATCTAAGTAACAGCATGCAATGTCAATTAACTGCTTCAATGGACAGCAGGATATTGTCAAGAGATATGGACTCGCTGGATAGGGATACAATAACATCACTTAATACAGATTTGGTGAGGCCCCATGTGGAACATGCAGTTCAATTCTGAAGACCTGCCCATAGAAAGGATACCATAGAGCTGAAAAAGGAATCTTGGCTTTGAGGAAAGATTAAAATAATTACATTTATTTAGTCTTGAGAAGTGGCGACTAATGGGAGACAAGATTAACTCTAATATAAATATATAAATGGGCCACACAAAAAACAATTAAGTTGTGGAATCACAGAAGACAACCCATTCTGGATATTTTAGAAAGTTCTAGCACCACTGAGGATGGACCATGTATGAAATTATAGAATCACAGGAGGAATATTAGTGACATTCCAGTACCACAGAGCAGGATCCATCTATTACATTACATAGTACCGCAGAGGAGGATTCATATGTGACATACAAGCAATACAGAGGAGAATTCATCAGTGATTTATCAGCACCAGAAAAGGAAAGATACGATCTAGGTTTTTCAGCATTGAAGAGGCAGATCCATATGAGACATCTAGCACAATACAGGATAATACATTTTAGACACTCCAGGAAGTATCTCTCCATGACATTTTAGTGTCAGTGTGAAGGATCCATTACTGGCACTGTAGTAAAATAAGTCAGGTTCCATTTCAGATAATCCAGCACCACACAAAAAATGAGGTTCCAGAAGCAGATGTAAGGACCAATCCACATATTCCAGTAACACATAAAATTGTCCATACCTGGCATTTTAATACCAAAATGGGGAATACATCCATAGCATTACATTATCACAGAGGAGAATTCATCCCTGGCATTCCAGTACCTGAGAGAGAATTCATCCCTGGCATTCCAGTACCTGAGAGAGAATTCATCCCTGGCATTCCAGTACTTGAGAATTCATCCCCGGCATTCCAGTACCTGAGAGAGAATCCATCCCTGGCATTCCAGTACCTGAGAGAGAATCCATCCCTGGCATTCCAGTACCTGAGAGGGAATCCATCCCTGGCATTAAAGTACCTGACAGGAGAATCCATCCCTGGCATTCCAGTACCTGAGAGAGAATCCATCCTTGGCATTTAAGTACGTGAATGGAGAATTGATCCCTGGCATTCCAGTACCAGAGAGGAGAATTCATCGCTGGCATAATTCAACCATGGCATTCAAGTACCTGAGAGAGAATTCCTCCTTGGCACTCCAATACCAGAGAGGAGAATTCATAACTAGCTTTCTGGTAAAAAAGAACAAAATTCATTTGTGGGATTCCAGTACCAGAGAGAAGAATTCATCCCTGGCATTCCAGTATCTGAGAGGAGAATTCATCCCTGGCATTCCAGTACCAGAGAGAATGATCCATCGCTGTAATTCCAGTACCTGAAAGAGAATTTATACCTGGCATTCCAGTACCAAAGAGAAAGTTCCATCCCTGGCATTTCAGTATTTGAGAGAATTCATCCCTGGCATTCCAGTACCTGACAGGAGATTTTATCACTAGCATTCCAGTACCAAAGACAAAATTCATCCCTAGCATTCCAGTACCTGAAAGAGAATTCATCCCTGCCATCCAGTACCTGAGAGAGAATTCATCCTTGGTATTCCATTACCAAGGAGAAGAATGTACCACTAACATGCCAGTACTGGAGAAGAGAATTTATCACTAGTATTCCAGTACCAAAGAGAAAGTTCCATCTCTGGCACTTCAGTACCAGAGAACAAAATTCATTCAGGGATTCCAGTACTGAGAAAATAATTCATCCATGGTATTCCACTACCAGAGAGGAGAATTCATCCCTTGCATTCCATCATTTGAGAGAGAATTCATCCCTGGCATTCCCGTACCTGAAACGAGAATTCAGCCCTGGCATTCCAGTACCAGAGAGCAAATTCATCCCCGGCAGTCCAGTACATGTGAGAGAATTCATTCCTGGCGTTCCAGTACCTGAGAAAAAATCCATCCCTGGCATTCCTGTACATGACAGAGAATTCATCCCTAGCATTCCGGTACCTGAGAGAGAATTCATCCCTGGCATTCCAGTAACTGAGAGAGAATGCAGCCCTGGCATTCCAGTACCTGAGACGAGAATTCATCCCTGGCATTCCAGTACCTGAGAGATAATTGATCCCTGTTATTCCAATACCTGAGAGATAATTCATCCCTGGCATTCCAGTACCTGAGACAAGAATTCATCCCTAGCATTCCAGTATCTGAGAGACAATTCATCCCTGGCCTTCCAGTACCTGAGACGAGAATTCATCCCTGGCATTCCAGTACCTGAGAGAGAATTAATGCCTGGCATTTCAGTACCTGAGAGAGAATTCATCCCTGGCATTCTAGTACCTGAGAGAGAATTAATCCCTGGCATTCCAGTACCTGAGATGAGAATTCATCCCTGGCATTCCAGTATCTGAGAGACAATTCATCCCTGGCATTCCAGTACCTGAGACAAGAATTCATCCCTGGCATTCCAATACCTGAGAGATAATTCATCCCTGGCATTCCAGTACCTGAGAGACAATTCATCCCTGGCATTCTAGTACCTGAGACAAGAATTCATCCCTGGCATTCCAGTATCTGAGAGACAATTCATCCCTGGCATTCTAGTACCTGAGAGAGAATTAATCCCTGGCATTCCAGTAACTGAGAGAGAATTCAGCCCTAACATTCCAGTACCTGAGATGAAAATTCATCCCTGGCATTTCAGTATCTGAGAGACAATTCATCCCCGGCATTCCAGTAGCTGAGACGAAAACTCATCCCTGGCATTCCGGTATCTGAGAGAGAATTCAGCCCTGGCATTCCAATACCTGAGAGATAATTCATCCCTGGCATTCCAGTACCTGAGACAAGAATTCATCCCTGCCATTCCAGTATCTGAGAGACAATTCATCCCTGGCATTCCAGTATCTGAGACGAGAATTCATCCGTGGCATTCCAGTACCTGAGACGTGAATTCATCCCTGGCATTCCAGTACCTGAGACGAGAATTCATCCCTGGCATTCCAGTACCTGAGAGAGAATTCATCCCTGGCATTCCAGTACCGGAGAGAGAATTCATCCCTGGCATTCTAGTACCTGAGACAAGAATTCAACCCTGGCATTCCGGTATCTGAGAGACAATTCATCCCTGGCATTCCAGTACCTGAGATGAGAATTCATCTCTGGCATTCCAGTACCTGAGAGAGAATTCATCCCTGGCATTCCAGTAACTGAGAGAGAATTCAGCCCCGGCAGTCCAGTACATGTGAGAGAATTCATTCCTGGCGTTCCAGTACCTGAGAGAAAATCAATCCCTGGCATTCCTGTACATGAGAGAAAATCCATCCCTGGCATTCCTGTACATGAGAGAGAATTCATCCCTAGCATTCCGATACCTGAGAGAGAATTCATCCCAGGCATTCTAGTACCTGAGAGAGAATTAATCCCTGGCATTCCAGTAACTGAGAGAGAATTCAGCCCTGGCATTCCAGTACCTGAGACGAGAATTCATCCCTGGCATTCCAGTAACTGAGAGACAATTCATCCCTGTTATTCCAATACCTGAGAGATAATTCATCCCTGGCCTTCCAGTACCTGAGACAAGAATTCATCCCTAGCATTCTAGTATCTGAGAGACAATTCATCCCTGGCCTTCCAGTACCTGAGACGAGAATTCTTCCCTGGCATTCCAGTACCTGAGAGAGAATTTATGCCTGGCATTCCAGTACCTGAAAGAGAATTAATCCCTGGCATTCCAGTAACTGAGAGAGAATTCAGCCCTGACATTCCAGTACCTGAGATGAGAATTGATCCCTGGCATTCCAATATTGGGGAGGATAATTCATCCCTGGCATTCCGGTATCTGAGAGAGAATTCATCCCTGCCATTCCAGTACCTGAGAGAGAATACATCCCTGGCATTCCAGTACCTGAGACGAGAATTCATACCTGGCATTCCAGTATCTGAGAGACAATTCATCCCTGGCATTCCAGTACCTGAGACGAGAATTAATCCCTGGCATTCCAGTATTGGGGAGGATAATTCATCCCTGGCATTCCGGTATCTGAGAGAGAATTCATCCCTGGCATTCCAGTACCTGAGAGCAAATTCATCCCCGGCAGTCCAGTACATGTGAGAGAATTCATTCCTGGCGTTCCAGTACCTGAGAGAAAATCCATCCCTGGCATTCCTGTACATGAGAGAAAATCCATCCCTGGCATTCCTGTACATGAGAGAGAATTCATCCCTAGCATTCCGATACCTGAGAGAGAATTCATCCCAGGCATTCTAGTACCTGAGAGAGAATTAATCCCTGGCATTCCAGTAACTGAGAGAGAATTCAGCCCTGACATTCCAGTACCTGAGATGAGAATTCATCCCTGCCATTCCAGTACCTGAGAGAGAATACATCCCTGGCATTCCAGTACCTGAGACGAGAATTCATCCCTGGCATTCCAGTATCTGAGAGACAATTCATCCCTGGCATTCCAGTACCTGAGACGAGAATTAATCCCTGGCATTCCAGTATTGGGGAGAATAATTCATCCCTGGCATTCCGGTATCTGAGAGAGAATTCATCCCTGGCATTCTAGTACCTAAGAGAGAATTCATCCCTGGCATTCTAGTACCTGAGACGAGAATTCATCCGTGGCATTCCAGTACCTGAGACGAGAATTCATCTCTGGCATTCCAGTACCTGAGACGAGAATTCATCCCTGGCATTCCAGTACCTGAGAGAGAATTCATCCCTGGCATTCCAGTACCTGAGAGAGAATTCATCCCTGGCATTCTAGTACCTGAGACAAGAATTCAACCCTGGCATTCCAGTATCTGAGAGAAAATTCATCCCTGGCATTCCAGTACCTGAGATGAGAATTCATCTCTGGCATTCCAGTACCTGAGAGAGAATTCATCCCTGGCATTCCAGTAACTTAGAGAGAATTCAGCCCTGACATTCCAGTACCTGAGATGGGAATTCATCCCTGGCATCGCAGTATCTGAGAGACAATTCATCCCTGGCATTCCAGTACCTGAGAGAGAATTCATCCCTGGCATTCCAGCATTGGGGAGGATAATTCATCCCTGGCATTCCGGTATCTGAGAGAGAATTCATCTCTGGCATTCCAGTACCTGAGAGAGAATTCATCCCTGGCATTCTAGTACCTGAGACGAGAATTCATCCCTGGCATTCCAGTATCTGAGAGACAATTCATCCCTGGCATTCCAGTACCTGAGACGAGAATTAATCCCTGGCATTCCAGTATTGGGGAGGATAATTCATCCCTGGCATTCCGGTATCTGAGAGAGAATTCATCCCTGGCATTCCAGTACCTGAGAGCAAATTCATCCCCGGCAGTCCAGTACATGTGAGAGAATTCATTCCTGGCGTTCCAGTACCTGAGAGAAAATCCATCCCTGGCATTCCTGTACATGAGAGAAAATCCATCCCTGGCATTCCTGTACATGAGAGAGAATTCATCCCTAGCATTCCGATACCTGAGAGAGAATTCATCCCAGGCATTCTAGTACCTGAGAGAGAATTAATCCCTGGCATTCCAGTAACTGAGAGAGAATTCAGCCCTGGCATTCCAGTACCTGAGACGAGAATTCATCCCTGGCATTCCAGTATCTGAGAGACAATTCATCCCTGTTATTCCAATACCTGAGAGATAATTCATCCCTGGCATTCTAGTACCTGAGAGACAATTCATCCCTGGCATTCCAGTAACTGAGAGAGAATTCAGCCCTGGCATTCCAGTACCTGAGCCAAGAATTCATCCCTAGCATTCTAGTATCTGAGAGACAATTCATCCCTGGCCTTCCAGTACCTGAGACGAGAATTCTTCCCTGGCATTCCAGTACCTGAGAGAGAATTTATGCCTGGCATTCCAGTACCTGAAAGAGAATTCATCCCTGGCATTCTAGTACCTGAGAGAGAATTAATCCCTGGCATTCCAGTAACTGAGAGAGAATTCAGCCCTGACATTCCAGTACCTGAGATGAGAATTTATCCCTGGCATTCCAGTATTGGGGAGGATAATTCATCCCTGGCATTCCGGTATCTGAGAGAGAATTCATCCCTGCCATTCCAGTACCTGAGAGAGAATACATCACTGGCATTCCAGTACCTGAGACGAGAATTTATCCCTGGCATTCCAGTATCTGAGAGACAATTCATCCCTGGCATTCCAGTACCTGAGACGAGAATTAATCCCTGGCATTCCAGTATTGGGGAGGATAATTCATCCCTGGCATTCCGGTATCTGAGAGAGAATTCATCCCTGGCATTCCAGTACCTGAGAGAGAATTCATCCCTGGCATTCTAGTACCTGAGACGAGAATTTATCCCTGGCATTCCAGTATCTGAGAGACAATTCATCCCTGGCATTCCAGTACCTGAGATGAGAATTCATCCCTGGCATTCCAGTATTGGGGAGGATAATTCATCCCTGGCATTCCGGTATCTGAGAGAGAATTCATCCCTGGCATTCCAGTACCTGAGAGAGAATTCATCCCTGGCATTCCAGTACCTGAGATGGGAATTCATCCCTGGCATTCCAGTACCTGAGAGACAATTCATCCCGGGCATTCCAGTACCTGAGATGGGAATTCATCCCTGGCATTCCAGTACCTGAGAGAGAATTCATCCCTGGCATTCCGGTATCTGAGAGAGAATTCATCCCTGGCATTCCAGTACCTGAGAGAGAATACATCACTGGCATTCCAGTACCTGAGACGAGAATTTATCCCTGGCATTCCAGTATCTGAGAGACAATTCATCCCTGGCATTCCAGTACCTGAGACGAGAATTAATCCCTGGCATTCCAGTATTGGGGAGGATAATTCATCCCTGGCATTCCGGTATCTGAGAGAGAATTCATCCCTGGCATTCCAGTACCTGAGAGAGAATTCATCCCTGGCATTCTAGTACCTGAGACGAGAATTTATCCCTGGCATTCCAGTATCTGAGAGACAATTCATCCCTGGCATTCCAGTACCTGAGATGAGAATTCATCCCTGGCATTCCAGTATTGGGGAGGATAATTCATCCCTGGCATTCCGGTATCTGAGAGAGAATTCATCCCTGGCATTCCAGTACCTGAGAGAGAATTCATCCCTGGCATTCCAGTACCTGAGATGGGAATTCATCCCTGGCATTCCAGTACCTGAGAGACAATTCATCCCGGGCATTCCAGTACCTGAGATGGGAATTCATCCCTGGCATTCCAGTACCTGAGAGAGAATTCATCCCTGGCATTCCGGTATCTGAGAGAGAATTCATCCCTGGCATTCCAGTACCTGAGAGAGAATTAATCCCTGGCATTCCAGTACCTGAGAGAGAATTCATCCCTGGCATTCTAGTACCTGAGACGAGAATTCATCCCTGGCATTCCAGTATCTGAGAGACAATTCATCCCTGGCATTCCAGTACCTGAGACGGGAATTCATCCCTGGCATTCCAGTACCTGAGAGAGAATTCATCCCTGGCATTCCAGTAACTGAGAGAGAATTCAGCCCTGGCATTCTAGTACCTGAGAGACAATTCATCCCTGGCATTGCAGTACCTGAGACGAGAATTCATCCCTGGCATTGCAGTACCTGAGACGAGAATTCATCCCTGGCATTCCAGTATCTGAGAGACAATTCATCCCTGGCATTCCAGTACCTGAGAAAGAATTCATCCCTGGCATTCCAGTACCTGAGAGAGAATTCATCCCTGGCCTTCCAGTACCTGAGAGAGAATTCATCCCTGGCATTCCAGTATTGGGGAGGATAATTCATCCCTGGCATTCCTGTATCTGAGAGAGAATTCATCCCTGGCATTCCAGTATTGGGGTAATTCATCCCTGGCATTCCGGTATCTGAGAGACAATTCATCCCTGGCATTCCAGTACCTGAGATGAGAATTCATCCCTGGCATTCCAGTATTGGGGAGGATAATTCATCCCTGGCATTCCAGTATTGGGGTAATTCATCCCTGGCATTCCGGTATCTGAGAGACAATTCATCCCTGGCATTCCAGTACCTGAGATGAGAATTCATCCCTGGCATTCCAGTATTGGGGAGGATAATTCATCCCTGGCATTCCGGTATCTGAGAGAGAATTCATCCCTGGCATTCCAGTACCTGAGAGAGAATTCATCCCTGGCATTCCAGTACCTGAGACGGGAATTCATCCCTGGCATTCCAGTACCTGAGAGACAATTCATCCCTGGCATTCCAGTACCTGAGACGGGAATTCATCCCTGGCATTCCAGTACCTGAGAGAGAATTCATCCCTGGCATTCCGGTATCTGAGAGAGAATTCATCCCTGGCATTCCAGTACCTGAGAGAGAATTCATCCCTGGCATTCCAGTACCTGAGATCGCATTCATCCCTGGCATTCTAGTACCTGAGACGAGAATTCATCCCTGGCATTCCAGTATCTGAGAGACAATTCATCCCTGGCATTCCAGTACCTCAGATGGGAATTCATCCCTGGCATTCCAGTACCTGAGAGAGAATTCATCCCTGGCATTCCAGTAACTGAGAGAGAATTCAGCCCTGGCATTCTAGTACCTGAGAGACAATTCATCCCTGGCATTGCAGTACCTGAGACGAGAATTCATCCCTGGGATTCCAGTATCTGAGAGACAATTCATCCCTGGCATTCCAGTACCTGAGACGAGAATTCATCCCTGGCATTCCAGTACCTGAGAAAGAATTCATCCCTGGCATTCCAGTACCTGAGAGAGAATTCATCCCTGGCCTTCCAGTACCTGAGAGAGAATTCATCCCTGGCATTCCAGTATTGGGGAGGATAATTCATCCCTGGCATTCCTGTATCTGAGAGAGAATTCATCCCTGGCATTCCAGTATTGGGGTAATTCATCCCTGGCATTCCGGTATCTGAGAGACAATTCATCCCTGGCATTCCAGTACCTGAGACGAGAATTAATCCCTGGCATTCCTGTATTGGGGAGGATAATTCATCCCTGGCATTCCAGTACCTGAGAGAGAATTCATCCCTGGCATTCTAGTACCTTAGACGAGAATTCATCCCTGGCATTCCAGTACCTGAGAGAGAATTCATCCCTGGCATTCCAGTACCTGAGAGAGAATTCATCCCTGGCATTCCAGTATTGGGGAGGATAATTCATCCCTGGCATTCCGGTATCTGATAGAGAATTCATCCCTGGCATTCCAGTACCTGAGAGAGAATTCATCCCTGGCATTCCAGTATTGGGGAGGATAATTCATCCCTGGCATTCCAGTACCTGAGCGAGAATTCATCCCTGGCATTCAAGTACCTGAGAGGAGAATTTATCACTGGCAGTCCAGTGCCTGAGAGGAAAATTCATCCTTGATATTCCAGTATCTGACAGAAGAATTCCGCCCTGCCATTCCGGTACCGAAGAGGAGACTTTAGCCCTGTCATTCTGGAACTGGAGAGGAGAATTCAGCCCTGCCATTCCGGTACCTGAGAGAGAATTCAGCCCTGCCATTCCGGTACTGTAGAGGAGAATTCAGCCCTGCCATTCCGGTACTGTAGAGGAGAATTAAGCCCTGCCATTCCAGTACCAGGTAGGAGAATTCATGCATGGCATTCCGGTACCAGGGAGGAGAATTCATCCCTGGCATTCTGGTACCAGAGAGGAGAATTCAGCCCTGCCATTCCATACCGGAGAGGAGGGGTCTGTACAGAATGGCAGCACCTCTAGCAGAAGTCTCCAATGCACTTTTCTCAGCCAAAAGTTTAATCAACATCTCCAAAATGACTCAAAGAACCTAACAGCCCAGACTCAGGCCCCAGTTAAAATTATTGCAGGCCACCGCAGAGAGGAGAGGGGAAACAGGGAGCCCGGTATGTGCTGACAGGGAGAACAGACGTAGGTTGGGTTACTTTCAACTAGCGTTTTTGCTGGATCCGGCAGGGTTCAGCAAAAAACCCTTCCTTTACTGATAATAAAATCTTCTGCATCCATTGTGAACGGATCTGGTTGTATAATCAGAGTTAGAGAAAACGGATCCGTTCCCACTGACTTGCATTGGGGTCATGACAGATCCGTCTTGCTCCACATTCCCAGGACGGAAAGCAAACTACAAAATGTTGCGGTTTGCTCTCAGGTCTGGGAACGCAACTAAACGGAACGGAATGCATTTTGGAGCATTCTGTTCTGTTCAGTTCAGTCCCCACTGACAATGAATAGGGACAAAACTGAAGCGTTTTTTTTCTGGTATTGAGACCCTATGAGGGAACTCAATAGTGGAAAACAATAACGCTAGTGTGAAAGCTGCAGCCTTCCCTTCCCTTCTGGCGCACTCTTCTCATGCACAGGACACAGTGCAGACTATGGGGCACAACAGGAAAAGTTTCTAGCTGCAGTGTAGGAACAATCATCTATATAGTTATCTCTTCCGCTTTATAAATATGTGATCAGAGCATGCAGGACTGCAATATCTTCCACACATCCAGTGCTACTCCTAGGAGAAAGCCCCCCCCCCCCCCACCGGAGCCAGTCACTTACCCCCAGCCCTGCAGAAGAACCGCAGCTGCTGCTCCACCAGCTCTCCCTGCGCTCAGTGTGAGGAGGTACTCAGCCTCTCAGCCAGCCCAGTGACGTCACGGCCGTGCCCCCTCCCTCCTGCTCCTCGGTCCAAGCACCCTTTGGTTGCTGAGGCGACCAGGGACAAGTTCTACCACTCTGTGCCCATGACTGGGAAGGCAGCCAGGGATTACTGCGGACACTCCCTCTCTACATGTTTCTGGCTCAAGCAATAAAAGCCCCGTTTACTAATCTTGGAACAAACTACTTGGATTCCGGCGTTTTGTAGACAAGCTTTGATATTCCTCCTGCTGCTGATAGTGTAGTGAAGTACTGGCCAGAAGGCACCTACTCAAGAGCCGCAGTCTGCCCAGGCACTGTCATTTATCGTACGATGTGTATATCCCTCTTATCATACACTATGTATGTATACCACTTATTATACACTATGTATGTATACCACTTATTATACAATATGTATATATACCACTTATTATTCAATGAGTATATACCATTTATTATACAATGTGCATAATATTATACATTATATATACCACTTATTATACATTATTTATATATACCACTGATTATACACTATGTATATATACCACTTACTATACAATGTGTATATACCACTTATACATGATGTATTTATACTATTTATTATACATTATGTATACCACTTATTATACCTTATGTATATATACCACTTATTATAAAATATGTATATTTTATTTTTTTTATTTTATATACAATATGTATAGGTGAAGGAAGAAGCCAACACTTTTTTTTTTTTTTAATGTTTCTGTCAATGGCTAAGGTAGCCATTTCTGACAGGCTGTTCTGGCGGGGGAACAGCCTGCCGGATATGTGCTACCGATAGTCCACAGTGCAGCCGGAATTCCGCTCCGGCCCTATTCGTTATAATGGGGATGGGTCGGAGGTCCGGCCACAGCACGGCAAAAAAGCCGAGAGACGGCCGGGCCAAAACCGCAGCATGTAGTTTTTGTCTGGCCACCTCTCTGCCATTATAGTGAATGGGGCCGGAGTGGACTTCTGGCGGCATGGTGGACTATCAGTAGCACAGATCCGTCAGGCTGTTTCCCTGCCGGAACAGCCTGTCGGAAAGGGCTACCTTAGCCATTTTTGAGGGTGTGGCTGGTATATTTCTTTACTCTGCCAATATAAGACATAATAATCATGAGCCAGGAGGTGGAAGTCCGAGTGGAGGAGGCGTAGGAGGAAGCCAATACTGTTTCTGTTTGTGTTTTTTCCATGTGTCTGTCAATTTTGTGTCAGGTTGCTAAGGGCCACGGCGTGACAGTTTGGTGCGTGTATGTCCTGGATTAAAACTGGGTAAAAAAAATTGTCTCAGTTATAGATCTCATACATCCCCTCTCTAGGGACTAGATATTAAAAGAATTTTTCTCCTACTACAGTAATATGCCCAAAGGGGTGTTCTACAATTTTTAAAAATTGCCAGTGTCACAGACACACTCCACAGAAGAATGTCCTCTTCCACACTAGTTAGACGGATGAAGGGGGGTGTTCCTAATTTTTATTCAATGATTCATAACTTTAACACACATACTCCACAGAATAATTTCCTCTCCTACAACAGTTAGACGGATGAGGGGGGTGTTCCTAATTTTTAAAAAAAATTCATGACTTTTCATGTGACTTTCAGAGGCACACTACACTGAAGAATTTCCTCTCCTAAAACAGTTATGGATGAAGGGGGTGTTATTTTTTTTATAAAATTCCTGACTTTCACAGACACACTCCACAGAAGAATTTCCTCTCCCACATTAGTTGGTTGGATTCAAATTGGGTCGTCTGATTACAATTCTTAATATTGTTTTTGGGAAGGGGGTGGGGATTGTTAACTGTCGACCACCAAGCATTAGGAGACGGCAAAGGGAATGCACAAGCTGCGCTGGAGTACAACAATTGTGAGGTGCACCTGGTATACTTCTATGCCAATATAAGACATAATAATCTTGAGCCTGGAAGTGGAGGTCCCAAGTGGTGGAGGAAGCAGACGTGGTGGTGCAGGCAGAAAAGGCAGACGTGACAATGGAGATGGAGGAGGCTAAAATTTTTTTTGTTTTTCTTAATTTTGTTTTTTGGTATAACAATGGATGGTTGCAGCTGGTATACCTCTCTACTCTGGCCAATGTATGTGGTATTTGGTATCCATGCCTGCTTCATTTTAATGAACGTGAGCTTGTCCACATTGGCTGTGGATAGGTGGATTCGCCTGTCCGCGATTATCCCCCTGCCATGCTAAACACACGTTCGGACAATACACTCTCTGCAGGGGAGGCCAGCACCTCCAAGGTGCAAAGGGCACGCTCAGGCCATGTGCCCAATTTGGAGACCCAGAAGTTAAATAGGGCAGACCCATCAGTCAGTACGTGCAGACGTGTGGACATGTACTGTTCCACCATGTTGCTGCAATGCTGCCTCCTGCTAAGACGATATCAGATGGTGGTGCTGGATGTTGTGGCGTGCAAAGCTCTTCCACATTTTGGCCATGCTAACCCTCCCTTCTAAGGTCCTGACGGTGCGCCTGCTGCATCGGCGACTTCCTCCTCTGTCTCCGCCTTGTGCTTCTACTGAGCCCCCACTGTCAGGTGGGAAGTAGCGCCTCTACCAATGTTCGCTTGTACTCGCGCATCTTCTGTTCACGCTCCAGTGATGGAAGTAAGGACGGCATATTGTCCTTGTAGCAGGGATCCAGCAGGGTGGCCACCCAGTAATCAGGAGCTGTTAGATTGTGGGCAACTCGGCTGTCATTGCGCAGGCACTGCAGCATGTCGTCGCTCATGTGTGCCAGGCTGCCCAGAGGCAACGACAAGCTGTCCTCTGTGCAAGGTGTATCGTCTGTGTCCTCTGTATCCCCCCAGCCACGCTCCATTGATGCCCATGAGCTGCTTTGGGTGCCACCCTGCTGTGAACACGGTTCCTCATCCTGCAAAACTGTGACCTGGCTTGACAGTTGTGCACAAGGCTTCTGTTGGTACAGGAACCCACCCTTCGAGCCACTTGTGAAAGACTGGCCTGATGTGCCCCATCCTCTTCCATCATCGCCAAAAGCGTTTTTTCAAGGAGACATAGAAATGGGATAGTAATGCTAAGGACTGTGTCATCGGCACTGGCCATGTTGGTGGAGTACTTGAAGCAGCACAACATGGCACATGTCCCGCATGGAGGCCCACTCGGTGGTGAAGTGGTGCTGTTCCACAGAGCGACTCACTGGTGCATGCTGCAGCTGAAACTCCACAGTCACCTGCTGCTGCTCGCAGAGTCTCTCCAGCATGTGCAAGGTGGAGTTCCACCTTGTGAGTACGTCGCATATGAGGCGATGAGCAGGAAGGCCAAAGTTACGCTGCAGCACAGACAGGTGAGCAGCAGCAGGGTGAGAACTCCGAAAGCGCGCACAGACGGCCCTCACTTTCTGCAGCAGCTCTGACATATCGCGGTAATTTTTTCAGGAACCTCTGCACCACTAAATTCAGCCCCAGAGCTGTTATGAGATTGAGGACTTGAGCAACAGGAGTCACCAAGAAACATCCAGCAATCCTCAGTGGCGGTGGGACATGCGCCAAACCACTGTCCAACTCAGGCCCAGCCGCCACTACATTTACCCAGTGGGCAGTTAGGTAGATATAACGTCCCTAACCCATACTTACTGGTCCATGTGTTGGTTTTTATGTGGACCTTGCCACTGATGGCATTGCACATACCTGAATTTTTCCTCCACTTGTCGTGTAGGGCAGGGATAGCTGGCCTTGAAAAGTAGCTGTGGCTGGGAACCACCTACCGTGGGACAGCTACCATCATGATATTTTTAAGACTGTCTGTCTCCACCAGACGGAATGGCAGCATTTCAAAGGCCAGCAGTTCTGAAATGCTGGCATTCAGGGCCAGGGCTCGCGGGTGGGTAAGGGGGTACATCCTCTGTCTCTCCAGCGTTTGTGGGATGGAAAGTTGAACACTTCCATGGGACAGTGGACAGTGTGGAGATGCTCGGTGACGATGGTGGTGGTGTGGCTGCCTCATCCTCTGCGGGATGGCAGGTGCCCCTGTCACTCCAGAGGGGGAGGAAGAAGCCGAGACCGCAGCAGAAGAGACTGCAGCCTGTGCTTTACGGTTGATCATGATTGCCGGATAATGTAGGTGGTGCTCAGGTTGAGAACATGTATGACTCGCTTCAGGCTCTGACTGCACAGCGTGCAAACCATCTGTTTCCTGTCGTCAGCACACTACCTGTAGAACTTCCATGCCAGGGAACTTGTTTGCATCGGCTTTGGTATGCTATGTCTCTTGGCACGTTGGGCAATAGCAGGCGCACTGGCTGGGGGATGGCCGCTCTGCTTTTGCACCCTGCTCCCTGTTTTGCTGTGCGGCTAGCGCTGCGTGACCCCCCTGCGTGAGCAGAACATTCTGTCGCCTGCAGGCACCAGAGGAAGGTGTTTCATTTGGGTGCGTACCTGGCACAGATCAACAACGTCCTCTCCCTGCAGCAGGAGCTCCACCAACATTAGCAACACCACAACCACGGCCATGTCCCCCAGTTTATACTTTCCTCATTTTGTTATAGTCACTCACAAAATTGGCTGACATCTAAACAATTGTATATCCATGTCATGGATTCAAAAGAGGTGTTTACCACAAAAAAATAGGTAGGTCTCACCGACCCAATTAACCAGCTGAATTACTATTATATATCCAGTGTAGTAACACAGTGTATCCAGTAAGTACAGTGTTTTTTTAACCAAAAAATAGGGCGGTCTCGCAGACCTAATTAACTGGCTGGATAACTATTATATATCCAGTGACGGTGGCAAGTACAGTGTTTTAAACACCAAAAATAGGTAGGTCTCACTGACCCTATTAAGCAGCTGAATAACTATTATATATCCCTTTGACAGTGGCAAGTACAGTGTTTTTTTAACCAAAAAAATAGGTAGGTCTCACAGACCCTATTAACCGGCTGAATAACTGTTATGTATCTCTGCCACGGTGGCAAGTATAGTGTTTTAAAAAAAAATAGGTAGGTCTCACAGACCCAATTAACCGGCTGAATAACTATTATGTATCTCTGCCACGGTGGCAAGTACAGTGTTTTAAAAAAAAATAGGTAGGTCTCACAGACCCAATTAACCGGCTAAATAACTATTGTACATTTCTGTGACGGTGGCAAGTATAGTGTTTTTTTCAACCAAAAAAATAGGTAGGTCTCACAGACCCAAGTAACCAGCTGAATAACTGTTATATATCCCATGTGACGGTGGCAAGTACAGTGTTTTTTTAACTAAAAAATAGGGAGGTCTCGCAGACCTAATTAACCGGCTGAACAACCTGGCACAGACCAACAACGTCCTCTCCCTGCAGCAGGAGCTCCACCAACACTAGCAACACCATGACCACGTCCACCATTTGAGGCTCTCCTCATTTTGTTACAGTCACTCACAAAATTGGCTGACATACGAACAATTGTATATCCATGTCATGGATGCAAAAGAGGTGTTTACCACCAAAAAAAAAGGTAGCTCTCACCGACCCAATTAACCAGCTGAATAACTATTATATATCCCTTTGACGGTGGCAAGTACAGTGTTTTTTAAGCAAAAAAATAGGTAGGTCTCAAAGACCCAATTAACCGGCAGAATAACTATTATATATGCCAATGACAGTGGCAAGTACAGAGTTTCTAATGATGTTTTTCTTAGTGCATTCAGACGAGGCAGAATTATGAAAAACGATTTTTTATTCTCCCCGTCATCGCTACTTTCCAGTCAGGCTTGAAGTCAAGGGGGCAGTGTCCTCCTTGCTTCAAGTCAAGGTAAACACGCACCCTTCCTTGCCCCTTCTCTTGTAACTGACAGCCGGCTGTTCGGCAAAACCAGCTGGTTGTCGGGCATAAGCGCTGTCAGTTACAGGGAAGGGGGCGTGGTTACCTTGCCTTGAAGCAAGGAGGCCGCTGCACCCTTGACTACAAGCCTGACTGGAAAGTAGCGGGGACGGAGGATAAAAGATCGTTTTTCATACTACTGTCTCATCTGAAAGCTGGAAAACATCATTAGAAACTCAATGCCGGCTACTTGAATGTATTGCTGGCGGCATGGGATGGCTTTTGCCGCTGACAGATTCCCTTTAATCTATGGACTGTGGGAGGGAAAATACATTATAGCAAGGGAAGATAGTGCAGATAGAGACCTGGGGCAAGGTAATGAAACTAGGGGAGGAATGGAAGGAGGGACTAGAACAGTTGAGAAGGAAAGGTGTAGGGTAAAACATATATAGAAACCTCTTAATTGTATGTACACTAATGCCAGAAGCCTGACTAATAAAACTGGTGAACTGGAATTACTGATGTGTGAGGAGGATTATGATATAGTGGGAATAACTGAGATATGGCTGGATGATAGCTATGACTGGACGGTTAACGTACAGGGTTACAGTCTGTTTAGAAAGGATCACCAAAACCGGAGAGGGGTCTGCCTTTATGTAAAGTCCTGTCTAAAGCCCACACTCAGAGAAGATATAAGTGAGAGACCACAGAGTCCACAGAAAATCTACTTCTAAACTAAATAGACAAGGTGGCAAATTATAATGAGATCGTTATAAGGGGGATTTCAACTACCCAGATATAGACTGGGAAACTGAAACCTGTACATCTCATAAAGGAAACAGGGTCTTGGCAATAACCATATCTAATATATAAAGCTGAGTGTATGCATACCTCCTAAGTGTCTTTTGGAGGGACAGTCCCTCTTTTTGAACCAAGTCCCTCTTTGATCCTTAAATGTCCCTCTTTTTGACCTGGGGAATTAATGCATAAATGTGCATTAATAAATTTACTAAATTGCTCCTTACTAAAGTGTCTGGTTTCTACCTATAAATTAGACTAGAATTTCATTATTTGGTGCAATTTGGACCTTAAAATATCTATAATCTGATGATTTATGTGCTAAATTTTATATGGACAATGAAGCGCAAGAAAAAAATTGCTGCAGGGGCTCTAGTAATTATGCTTTGGCCGGAGTTAGAGGTGTGGCCTAGTATGAAAAAAAGTACTGTGATGCGCGCCCACTCATTGTCCCTCTTTGCAATTTTCAAAAGTTGGCAGGTATGTGTATGTATGTACAGTATGTCCGCTAAAGGAATCCACACCATCGCAGCTACAATCACGAAATTTGGCACACAGGTACATCAGGTGTCCGGGAGGGTTTTAGATCGGGTCTCAGCTCCCCAGGACGTATCGCTCCTGAGATATTCCCAAAAAAAGCATTAGCCAATAGAAGCCTGGTCACATGAGCCTTATCAGCCAATAGAAGCTTGCAGTCAGGTAGTCTCTACACACACACTGTTTCATACCAGGTTTCCATAACAACCCAGCCATTTTTCTTCACTGATGTAGGTCTGCTTTAAAGGGCAGAGCGCTGTGGATGACACTGTTAAAAGGATATTCCAGTTACCTAGACTAACTCATCATCAATCATTACCTAATATAATGTAAATGTCACATATTTACTGTTCAGTAGTAATAAAAGACGTTTTCTGCCATTGCTACCCACTGTGTTTCCTCATAAATTACCATGGCATCGACCTGTAATTCAGGCCACCCTCAAAAGAAGGACTTAAAAGCCCCACCCCCAGGTCCCACTAAGCCACCCCCGACTTGGTCAGGCCACGCCCCCTTCCACTCCGCAGCCGACGGGGATTGAAAAAATGAAGGTAAAAATCAACTTCTGTCAGCTGCAGAGGTGGGAGGGAGGGTGACTTTCTCCCTGCAGCTCATGCTCAGACTGTACAGTGCTGCTGTCTAAGAGAGAGCTGTTCAAAAGGACATCCTTGTCCTCCATCCAGGCCTTGTGCATGATGGAGGACAGGGGCCTGAAAGCCGGACTGTCCAGCCTAAAACCGGACCTGTGGCCACCCTAGGGGCAGGCTGATGTTAGGGTCGCCTGACGTCTGGTTTTAGGCTGGACAGTCTAGTTTTCTGGCTCCCTGTCCTCCGTTCGACACACAGTGCCTGGACGGACGCAGGGATGTCCACCCTTTCAGTAGCTCATGCTCAGACAGCTTCTCCTACGTGTCTTCACGGAGCCAGGGGCGTTGCCTCATGTTAAGGGATGTGACTTAATGGGGACCGGGGGCATGGCGTCACGCTTGGGGCATGGCAGGTGAGGTCCGGCTTTCTGGGGTGAAGACAGTGGCCACCCTAGCTGCTGTGGATTTTACAGTTAAAGGGGAGGGCGTTGTGGATGTTACTGTTAAGGGGCAGGCTGCTGTGGAGGTCACTGTTAAAGGGGCGGGCACTGTAGAGGTCACTCTCGATATCTTTTAACAACAAACACACAAACATTAAATGAAATAGATGAAATATACCCGGGCGAAGCCGGGTCCTTCTGCCGGGTCTCTTATATATATAAAAGTGAGTTTCTGTATGACTGTCTGTTCTTTATGTCCGACCAAATGACTTGACCGATCTTCACAAAATTCGGCACACAGGTACATCAGGTATCCGGGAAGGTTTTAGACAGGTTCTCAACTCTCTAGGATGTACCGTTCATGAGATATTCACAAAAAATGACCTGCATTAGCCAATATTAGCCTGGAAGTCTTTCTCTTCATATCCCAACTGCCATACACATGGTCACATGTCACTTATCAGCAAATAGAAGCTCAGCTTAGTCTCCACATACACACAGTTTTACTGCAGGTTTCCATAATAACCCAGCCATTTTTATTCACTGCTATAGGTCAGTTTTAACGGGGTAGAGGAAGCTGGGTAAGAACAAGAAAGACTTGGGAAATAGGTTTTCGCTCCGTGTAGTAACCAGGCTGGTAATGAGAGGTAATTAGCAGCCAGCTGAGGAGCTCAAGTAAATAGCTCCCTGAAACACAATCCAGTGCTTACATCCCACAGGCCTTAGCGCAGCCTGCCTCTTACACACGGTCACATGCACACAGTTTTAATCCAGGTTTCCATAACAACCCAGCCATTTTTCGTCACTGCTGTAGGTCAACTTCAGGCTAGGGTTACACAACGACATGTGTCGCGTGACAATAAGTCGCACGACACATAGGACACAACTACACTGCTACATGTGTTACACGCCATTGATGTCGCACCAACATCGCACAACATTTGTTATAATAATAGTCTTTGGTGTTGCACTGCGACATGTGACATGCTGCAACTGCTACGCGACAATTGCAGAAAAATCCATCTTGGATGGAATTTTTGCGACTGTCCTGTCGCAGTCGCAGTATGTCGCAGTGTGACACCATAGCCTATCATTATAAAATTGTTGCGCTACATTGGTGCGATAAAATGTCCTGCAACACATGTCGTCGTGTAGCCCTAGCCTTAAAAGGGCAGGGAGCTTTTAAGGGGTCAGGGGCCACTATTAAAGGGACAGGTACTGTGGAAGTCACTGTTAATTGGGTGGGCACTGAGGGGATCACTGTTAAAAGGGAGTTTACTGTGGAAATTACTGTTAAGGGGGCGGGCTGCTGTGGAGGTCACTGCTAAGGCAGTAGGGTAGTGTGGAGGTCTCTGTTAAAGGAGCAAGGAACAGTGGAGGTCACAGATAAAGGGACGGTTTCCTATGGAGGTCAGTGTTAAAAGGCAGTGTGCTGTAGATGTCACTGTTAAGGTGGCTGGCCCCTGAGGAGGTCACTATCAAGGGAGTGGGGTGCTGTGAAACTCACTGTTAAAGAGGCAGGCTGCTGTGAAGGTCAAAGTTAAAGGGAAGGACTGGTGTGGAGGTCCCATTTTAAGAAGGCAGGGCACTGTGGCGGGGGGGGGGTAGCGTTAAGGGGTGGGGGGCTGTGGAGTACACTGTTAAGTGTGCAGGGTGCTGTAGAGATCCCTGATATGGGGGATAATATCTTTTAACGACACACACAAACATTAAATGAAAGAAATGAAATATACCTGTGCAAAGCCGGGTCCTTCTGCTAGTCTCCTATCTATATAAAAATGTGTTTCTGTCTGTCTGGGAGACTTTCTCTTCAAATCCCAACTGCCATACTCTCCACAGACATACACAGGTTTAGTGCAGGTTTCCATAACAACCCAGCCATTTCTCTTCACTGATTTTAAGGGGCAGAGCACTGTAGATGACTGTTAAAGGGGGTATTCTGGTTACCATAAATATAACTTATGTTTTAGACTAATTTTATACTAAGACCGTTCAGTAGTAAAAAAAAGATGTTTTCTTCCACTGCCACCCATTGCGTGTCCTCATAAATTACCATGGCATCGATCTGTAATTCATGCCACCCTCAAAAGAAGGACTTAAAACCCCCGCCCCAGGTCTCGCTAACTGCGCCCCCCGATTTGGTCAGGCCACGCCCCCTCCTACTCCGCAGCCAATAGGGATTGCAAAAATTAAAGGTAAAAATCAACTTCTGTCAGCTGTAGGAATGGGTGGGAGGGTGACTTTCTTTCTGCAACGTCACACAGGAAAATCTCTCATATATATATAAAAATTAGTTTCTGTCCATCTGTCTGTCTGTCCATCTGTTCTCTATGCAGGAACCAAACTACTGGACCGATTTTCACCAAATTCGGCACACAGGTACATCAGATGTCCGGGAAGATTTTAGACCAGGTCTCAGCTCTCTAGGACGTACTGTTCCCAAGATATTCCCAAAATATGATCTCCATTAGCCAATATTAGCCTGGGAGCTTTTCACTTCAAATCCCAACTGCCATTTTCTCCACATACACACAGGTTTCCATAACAACCCAGCCAGGTAATTAGCAGCCAGCTGAGGAGCTCAGCCATTTCTATTTGCTGCTTTAAAGGGGCAGAGCGCTGTGGATGACACTGTTAAAGGGGTATTCTGGTTACAGGAATTAAACTTATGTTTTAGACTAATTTTAGACTAAGACCGTTCCGTACGAATAAAAGATATTTTCTTTCGCTGCTACCCATTGGGTGTCCTCATAAATTACCATGGCATCAACCTATAATTCAGGCCACCCCCTAAAGAAGGACTTAAATCCCCTGCCCCAGGTCTAGCTAAGCCACGCCCCTGACTCAGTCAGGCCAGGCCCCTCCCACTCCGCAGCCAATGGGGATTGAAAAAATGAAGGTAAAAATCAACTTCGGTCAGCTGCATTGACTTTCTCTTTGCAACGACACACAAAAACATTAATGAAATAGATGAAATATACCCAGGCGAAGCCGGGTCCTTCTGCTAGGCTCTTAATATTATAAAAATGAGTTTCTGTCTGTCTGTCTGTTCTCTATGCGCGACCAAACTACTGGACCGATTTTCACCAAATTCAGCACACAGGTACATCAGGTGTCCGGGAAGGTTTTAGACTAGGTCTCAGCTCTCTAGGACATACAGTTACCGAGATATTCCCAAAATATGACCTCCATTAGCCAATATTTGCCTGGATGCATTTCACTTCAGCTCCCAACTGCCATTTTCTACACATACATATCGGTTTCCATAACAACCAAGCCAGGAAATTAGCAGCCAGCTGAGGAGCTCAGCTAAATAACAACCCAGCCACTTCTCTTCACTGCTTTAAAGGGGCAGGGCGCTGTGGATGAAACTGTTAAAGGGGTATTTCAGTTACAAGAAATATAACTTATGTTTTAGACTAATTTTAGACTAAGACCGTTCAGTAGTAATAAAAGATGTTTTCTTCCACTGCTACCCATTGCGTATCCTCATAAATTGACCTGGCCACCCTCAAAAGAAGGACTTAAAAGCAACCCCCCCAAGGTCCCGCTAAACCACGCCCCACGACAGGTCATGCCCCCTCCCACTCCCCAGCCAAAGGGGATTGAAAAAATGAAGGTAAAAATCAACTTCTGTCAGCTGCATTTACTTTCTCTCTGCAACGACACACAGAAACATTAAATGAAATAAATGAAATAGACTAATTTTAAACTAAGACCATTCAGTAGTAGAGATGAGCGAATCTAAGCTGACAAAGTGGAATTCGGTACGAATTTCATGGAAAATTCGATTCGCAATGAATGCAAATTTCCTGGCGATTCATAGTAACAAATCTTTTTTTTTTTTTCCCTAAAATGGCCGCAAGCACATGGCATGACATGGGGGAAAGATCTCTGGGACAAAGAAGTAAGCACCCACAATGCTATCACATGCAGACATGTAGCCAATCAGCAGCCAGCCAGGCCATGTGATGTCATAGCCCTATAAATAGCTCTGCAGCGCTGGAAAGCGCCATTTGCTATTCATGTTAGACCAAAGACAGACGTCAGGAGAGATAGGGCAAGTGATAGGAAAACGTTTCAAAATACAAGAAAAGAGATCAGGGATAGATAACTTGAATTGCAGGGATAAGAGAGGGACGATTTGTGGACAGAAAATCAGGCAGTAAATCGCTATTCATACACACTGCAGCAGCAGTGCCTCTTGTACAGCACTGCACTGTCTTCTTAAGGCTGTTTTAGGGTGCTTCATG
Source organism: Rhinella marina (assembly GCA_900303285.1). Lineage (NCBI taxonomy): Eukaryota > Metazoa > Chordata > Amphibia > Anura > Bufonidae > Rhinella > Rhinella marina. Next base: position 1,145 of record ONZH01024767.1, on the reverse strand, counting down.
CAAAGAAGCACCACTAGTGTCACTTTTTTGCAGTACAGAGAGGGTCAGAGCCTTGTTTAGGGGTACATTAAAAAAATAAAAATTTTAAAAAATAAGTGAATCTCAGTTTGTGGGGTTATTAGTTTTAGTTTTAAATAAGTATTTTAGGCCTCATTCGCCATCCAAGCAGAAAAGCGTGACATTGTTGTAAGGTAGTCAGTGAATATCATTTAAAATATATATATATATCTCAGTTTGTGGGGTGGTTAGTTTCAAATAAGTATTTTAGGCCTTATTCACCATCCAAGCAGAAAAGCGTGATATTGCTGTAAGGTAGTCAGTGAATATCATTTTAAAAAAATAGTGAATCTGAGTTTGTGGGGTTGTCAGTGTAACTTTTAAATAAGTATTTTAGGCCTTATTCGCCATATAAGCAGAAAAGCGTGATATTGCTGTAAGGTAGTCAGTGAATATCATTTAAAAAAATATATATATCTTAGTTTGTGGGGTGGTTAGTTTCAAATAAGTATTTTAGGCCTTATTCGCCATCCAAGCAGAAAAGCGTGACATTGTTGTAAGGTAGTCAGTGAATATCATTTTAAAAAAATATATATATAACATAGTAACATAGTAACATAGTTTGTAAGGCCGAAAAAAGACATCTGTCCATCCAGTTCAGCCTGTTTTCCTACAAGTTGATCCAGGGGAAGGCAAAAAACCCTGTGAGGTAGAAGCCAATTTTCCTCACTTTAGGGGGAAAAATTCCTTCCCGACTCCAGTCAGGCAATCAGAATAACTCCCTGGATCAACGACCCCTCTCTAGTAACTATAACCTGTAATATTATTACCCTCCAGAAATACATCCAGGCCCTTCTTGAACTCTCTTAGTGAACTTACCATCACCACCTCCTCAGGCAGAGAGTTCCATAGTCTCACTGCTCTTACCGTAAAGAATCCTCTTCTATGTTTATGTACAAACCTTCTTTCCTCCAGACGCAGAGGATGTCCCCTCGTCATGGTCACTGTCCTCGGGATAAATAGATGATGGGAGAGATCTCTGTACTGACCTCTGATATATTTATACATAGTTATTAGATCTCCCCTCAGTCGTCTTTTTTCTAAAGTGAATAAGCCTAATTTTGATAATCTTTCTGGGTACTGTAGTC
>ONZH01024766.1:0-12081 GCA_900303285.1 Rhinella marina | reverse complement strand
AATAAATAAAATGTCTTCTAGCCCTTAGAAGGGCTGTTGGGTTCTTTGTGGGTGATCCCTGCCTAACTGAGAACTAAATTCAGGCCCTAACACTGTCCCTGAAAGGCAGCAGCTCTATCCCTAACAATATCCAGACGGCATCTGAGACGAGCACCGCGGCCAGGCGGTAGTATATTCCAGGGTCACCTGATCAGGCCAGCCAACCCCAGCTATCGACATGTAAGGGCCCCACGTGATGCTGGGTGGTACGCAGAGTCTCCTGGCTTGTTATTGGCTGTGTTTTTAGGCGCCAAAAAAGCAAGATGCAGAAGTTGCCATTTCCTCGAGCATGGCGAGATACTCGTCCGAGCATCGAGCAGTTACGAGTACCCTAATGCTCGAACGAGCACCAAGCTCGGACGAGCATGTTCGCTCATCTCTAATGGTAATGGATATACTCTATGATCAGCAGTACAAAAAATTATGAGAGCATATAAACAATTGGATTTGAATTTGATCACAATGCAAATTATAGTGATCCACAAATGTTATCTTCTTAAAGATATTCCTATGACTTTTAAAGGCTAAAAGAACATTTGACATTGAAGAACTGTATTCTGTATTGCAACCTGCTCCTAGTTTCACACTTTTGTCATGTGGGAGTGTCCTTCCCATTAATGCATGTTGGATGAGACATCTGTCCGTCCATGGTGCTGTTGGCTTTACTAGCTCTCATGTATCAGTACATGTATTCCTGGATTGATTGTTTTCTTCTACAGCTTATGTGATTATAGATACTGATGCTAAGGAATATTTGAGCCAGTAGTCATCCCTCTTCCAAATGGTGATAATGTGGCTGGCACTATGCAAGCAACTCAGCATGCATCTGGCCATTTGCATAAGGGACTTGGAGGGACTCCCTTCCTCCTTCTCCACTGCATACTGCCTTGGTGTGTCTGGGTTATCTGCGTTGTCTTTGTCATTGCCCTCTAGCTCCTCTTGCTACTCCCCCTCTGCTGTTGTTTGGGCATATAAACCACCTAGTTCTATATAGAATTCCTGGGAGTTTTTTGTCCTCTTCCTACTCTTGTGCCAGTTCAGCCCCCACAGGGCTTAGGTGACCGTGAGATGTAGGTACCATGTCTCCCATCCCCTGGCCAGCCAGATTTATCAGCATCTGCTGCAGGACGTGAAGGAGTTGAATTATATCATTCATCCTGTAGTCCTGGAGACTGACAAATAAAGTGGCCTCCTCAAAGGGCCCGAGCAAATGGCAGGTATCATACATGAGCTGTCACTGTCTAAAAAGTTACACCACAGAGTATTCCTGTCTTTCTGCATCATTGAGAAATCAATTACGGTTTCCTCTAACATGTGGAAACGTGGCATATGAGACGATGTAGGGGAACACCATTCTGCCTTTGCAGCTCAAGGAGGGCGTGTTTTGCACAGTAAGAGTGACTGAAGTGCGTGCACAGTTTCCTTAACATTTTCAATACATTTTGCCATTTGGTGAAAGAGTTCAGGAACCAGGTGACAACTAAATTGAAGACATGTGGCATGCAGTATGCATAGGTTAGCCCTCCATGACGCAGTACAGACAGAATGTTCTTTCTATCTTTGTTTACCATGGTTTGTTGGCGAAGAGACAGCCAGGATTTGATTCCTTGGTTTATGATGCAGAATAGTTCCTCCCCGGTATCAGTCCATTTGCCCAGGCTGACCAGTTGCAGAACTGCATGACAACACTGTGTTTTGCATAGGTGGTATGCTGGAGGACCATTCTGAACTGTGGAGGCTGAGGACAAGGTGAAGGATGAGTAGGCAGAGATTACAACATTGCCATCACCTGGCCAAGTTGCTGGTGTGCCTGGGCTGGAACCACATTTATCTAGTGTGCTGTAAAGGACATATATTGTCCGTAGCCATAGTTAAAGTTCAACACGTCAGCTCTGGCATGAACTGTACCAGATGCCTACAGGTTCAAGGACTGGCCCACCTTCTGCTCAGCATACGTGTGCAGGACTGGTACAGCTTTTTCAGAGAAGTAATGTCGGCATGGGACTCTCCACCTTGGGTGGGCACAAGCCATCAGTTTTCTGAAATGTTCACGATACGGAAAGGAGGGACTGTAGTACCAGCAACTTGGCCAGGTGCATATTTAGCTTTTGCGCCATTACTTGAGTGCATGCATACTGTGCAATCACTTCAGTGATCAATTGCTGGAGGAGCATCAGGAGCAATAGATGAGTGAAAGGAACCACAGTTTTCTTTTGCTAAGGTTGGGGTGCCCTGACTACTGCAGAAGGTGTTCGGGTTGCTGGCAAATGCAACAATTGCTGCATCAGACTGTACCACTACATTAGTGTCATGGTTTTCCCAGGTCTCTTCATGTGCTGAAACAGGGCCATGGTGTCACCCTCACCGCTTCACCTTCTGTTCACATATCCTGCATACCGCCATGCTTACGTCCTCTAGCGACTTGATAAAAAAATCCCACTATGCCGAGTATGGCACTTTACCCCAAACACTCTGTGCTGACTTCCTGCCGCTACCTTTATGAACCCAGACACTGCCCGGGGTGGATTGGCCATAGACCCTACAGGGAAATTTCCAGGTGGGCTGATGCCCCAGGGGGCCACCCAGCCTTCCTCTCTGCTGCTGACCGGGTACATAATCAGCTCTCAAAAGTAATTAATGCTGTGAGAATCAGGTACTCATGTACCTGGCCAGGAACTGCACTTGCCTTTCTGAATTCAACTGCTGTGGCCCATACCTCACCTCCTAAGCCCTCTGCTTCATAGACAACTGGAGGAGGAGGACAGAAGATGGGAGCTATTAATGGCCACCACAGAGGGCTAGCTCTTGGGGCAGTATATTGTTCTACACTGTGTTATTTGATTCTGCTTGGATGGTATTTTACACTCAGGGGTGCACCTAGCCTTTCTGATGACTGAGGTGAAAACTGAAACTGCACCCCCCAATCCCAATTTCTTAAACTAACCCCTTTGCCACAATGAAAGTGCTCATTGCCCATGGCCCTTCTGCTGCCCCCCTCTTGCCCCTACCTGGTGCCTCACCTGGCCTCATTGGTGGTGCTCCCATTTGCACTATTGTATTGTTGCCCCGCCTACTTGTCTTGCCCCGCTTTCTGTTAATTTAGACCTGCCTACAAAATGGGGCCACTTTTAGTTTTTTTTTCCAGGGCCACTTTAAGTTCCCACTCCGCCCCTGGACACTGCTATTTGTTTTCTGACAGGTAGGCTCCTGAATAGCACATGGTCTACCTTGGGAGTTTTTGACTCCAGATCTCCCACTGCTTCCACCCTGCTGCTGTCTCAGGGGCCTGCTGCCACTCTCACCCCCTGATGATGATGACCCCTCTTCACTCAGCTCCCAAGTGCAATCGGCTACAACATCATTCACTATGACATGTCTGTCAATTTTGTAATCCTCATTAGTCTCATGGCCCCATCCCATCCCTGACTGCTCACAACACATGCTCCTACCCAACTGTCATTATGGCTAGTTGCACGCCCAAGGGAGGATGCAGAGGACCTTCCTTCCAAGTCTTTGCTGTCCTGTAGCTGCTGACTGTCCACACTAAGCTCGTCCTTGATGAAAAATGGAGCAGAGAAGGCAGCATGCATTACCTCCAGAGCAGAAGGAGCATCAAAAACAAGAGCCAGTTGCAGGACAGGTGAGGGCACTGAGGGTGTTCCTGGGCCATGCCAACTAAGTGTGGTGTCAGAGGAACCCACTGACTTCTGGCTGTGTGTATCTATTGTCACCTGAGATGAAGTTGAAGATCGAGTCAACCATCCCAGTACAGCAGGATTGTTGGTCAAAACACAACTGCTAGATGACAGTGGCAGCTCTGGTCTGTTGCTGCGACCGCTGATACCACCACCCCTTCTTCTGCTGCTACTTTTGCCGGCTACAGCATAATTTTTGCCACTTCCCGGCCCAGGCAACTGTCTTTTAGCCATAGCTTACAGTACCTAAATCAGTAATGTAACTAAGTATGAATGGCACAGCAGATGAACTAGATAAACATGCCTATACATTAGACCACCTGTTGATACCAAGTCTGATGCACAGCACATCTATGTATAACAGAACAGATTACGTATTAATGGCACAGCAAATGTACTAAATAAAAGCACCTATATATTAGACTACCTGTTGACAATGAGTCTGATGCACAGTAAGTCTATGTATTACTGAACAGAATAATTGCTAATGTCTCAGTAGGTTAACTAGCTAAATGTCCAAACACAGTCACAGAAAAAAGTGGTCTAAAATGGCAGAAAATGCTCAAAAACCCCAAATGCTGTAGCAAATGCAGCATTTGGGGTTTTTGAGCATTTTCTGCCATTTTAGACCACTTTTTTCTGTGACTGTGTTTGGACATTTATACCTGGAGGTGTGGCAACTCCAGGTTGAATGTGCCTTGATTTGACTAATGGGCAACATTCAGGTGCACCTTTGCAGCCTGGGTTACATGACGTCAGGGTTAAGAGGGACTCACAGCCTCCGCCCCCCTCCCATCATATGTGTGATTTCACGCTGGAGGTAACTGGGAGCTGGTTGCTGTGTGTCGGACTTCATGCTCCTATCTGCAATTACCTATACCATAGTAGGGTGAGCGTTAGGTCCTGTGCCAATTGCTCGGGCTCCGGTATGTTCTTGATATAAGAATATATTGGCGAAAGTCTCATTTTAACATCAGTGTGAGGGTTAGCCATATATTGTCAATTGCATTCACCGTTGTAGTGCACCATTTTCTGTGAATTTTTAACTAGCTAAATGTGCCTATAATTAGACCACCTGTTGGAGATGTGTCTGATGCACAGTAAGTCTATGTATTACTGAACAGATTAATTATTAATGTCTCAGTAGGTTAACTAGCTAAATATGCCTATATATTAAACCACCTGTTGACGGGGGCGTGGCTAGCAGCCGAACAGAGAGGATGCATTGCAGCGGGTCTCCGTCTGAATGAATCCTATCCATCGACATCGCTCTTTCCCCTGAGAGTGAAAACGGCAGAAAGGCTTAAAAAAAGGTTGTACAGGCTCTCATCAGTATACTGAATTGCTTCTTAAGCACAGATGACAAGGAGAACCAGAGATTGGATTGAGGCCTAGAAGAAGACCTGAAGCCGCGGCCTAGATTTCTGGACTCCCCGGAGCGCGGGTCGAGCAGCCGTCCTCCTTCTTTCATATAGGAGGCTCCGATACAAATAACAGAGGAGAAGGAGCTGGATCCTTTATTCTGGACTGTAACACCAACTGTAAGTTAGCACACATTCCAGACTCTTACCTCAGGCCCGGTCTGCGCGGTTTCCGCCGCCATCTTAGGAGACCACGCGCACTCAGTAGCAGAGGAAGCCTACTATTGAATGGCAATTTTCTACAAATAACCTGCCACCTATAATAGAGAACCTCCTTTAAAGACAAGGGGTCGCTTGTATGAAAAAGTCTCTGCCTTGAAAAAGTACAGCAGGAGATTATATACCTCATGATAGACCCATATGAAAGGCCTCTCCTAACTGCAGTAAAGTCTCCATGGCATAAGTCAGTATATCAGCAGCAGATGTCCTTTCAGTACAGATTCTGAGGAACAGTTCTATAACATAATGTTCTAATGCTCACCTTTGAATAGTTATTCATGTCCAGATGAGAGCTACTTACCTTTAAAGGGGCAATAAGGTCTAATCGATGGGGAAGATTGGGAAATACAAAGGACCATCTCCGGATCCATCTCAACTAACTTACGCAGCTGTTCTTTCACAAACGGACCTAAATAAGTTCGTCATGAATAAACCACAGACTTCAAACGTTTCACAAACTCCTGTACCCAAAGGTGCGTTGAACAGTACTCCACCTCAACAGACGGAGGGAGATAGTGAAAACGAAGATGCAGCAGATATTTCCCAAGACCTCACGATATCCAGATCCTTCATATCGCAGGCTCTCACTAAGGCTCTTAACCCGGTTCTAGAAGATCTAGCAGAGATCAAGACAGAAATGCGGCATATAGGAAATAGAGTTGAAAATCTTGAAACCACTCAAACAGAGATCATAGATTACACAAAGAAGAACTCAGAAACCCTCTCGGTGTATCTGCAACATATCAATCTCCTATATGACCAACTAGAAGATCAAGAAAATAGAGGAAGAAGAAACAACATAAGAATTAGAGGAGTGCCTGAGTCGGTGGCACCAGAAGCGGTACCTAAAGCAGTCACAGAAATTTGTGCCTCTCTTCTAGGTGAAGAATACACAGATCCAATTATATTGGAGAGGGCACACAGAGCTCTGCGTCCCAAACCAAAGATAACAGATCCCCCTAGGGATATCATATGTAAAATGCTAAATTACGCTCAGAAAGAGCTTGTAATGAGGAAAGCAAAAGAAAATCCTAATGTAGAATATGAAGGTTCAAAAATATTGTTCTTTCAAGACCTGGCCCCGACCACACTAAACAAAAGAAGAATTCTGAAGCCACTCACAGATATGCTGAGATATAAGAGAATTGCTTTTAGGTGGCTCTTTCCCTTTGGCCTGCTAATCTCATGGAAAGACAAAAAGCTGATCATAAAAAGTCACAAAGACCTTCCAGATGCTTTAGCAGCATTGGAATTTGAAGACCGGGATATACCGGACTGGTCTACTGCAAATAACATCTGCATCCCCATGGAGATCACGCCTCCCACACCTTGGGAAAAGGTCAACCACAGCAAACCTCAATGACCACGCAGAAGACAAGGGAGGATGACCCCACGTCGCTTAATCTCAGAAGGGGACTGAAGGAGATATATCCTTGACGAGATTTCCTCTGTAAGGTTGTGATGTTTTCCACTATGGGGGTGTGTTCCTGGCTATCCCCATTGGCTTCTCTGTTATAGTAATTGGATTTCCATCCCTAAGTCTTTGACGCTAGGATAGAGAGCTGTGGGGGTAGTTGGGACATACTCTTGAGGTCACAGGAAAAAGGGTGTTGCTTCATTTGGAGCAAGTTCCATTACACTTTGCTTTTGTTTTATGTACGTTTTTGATTCAGCTAAATACTGCTCTCATCGGAGTATGAATACATAGGTGTTCTAAACCAGAAATGTTTAAGTTTTATCTCGCCACTCTGATACCCTTTTGGATTGCGAGTTGGAACTTACCTGGTTTACCCCAGGAGACTGTAGCTCTCCTAGTAGAAATATATCTGTGGTCAAAGTTGATCCCCCTCTTTGTTATTGTTTATTTTATTGTTTCTCATATATTGTTTTTTCATTGTAGACCGCATGCCACCCCTACCTTTTCCCTATCTTTTCTTCAATTCTTCGTCCTGGATTTGGGTCACCACATTGACAGTGAGCTTATTGACTATATACGTCTAGAAGGTAATCATCTAAAATTACACGCACCCAGTACCTATTTGATACATAGTTGAAATTATGGCTCAGATACGACTTGCTGCATACAATGTTAGAGGTTTTCATTCCCTCCCAAAACGGGGTCAGATTCTTAGACAACTACATAAAGATAAAACCAATATAGTGTTTCTGCAGGAGACTCATTTTAAACATAAGAAAGCTCCTAACCTGAGTAGGTCGCTCTTCAATACTTGGTATCATAGTACCTCCCCATATTCAAGTAAACTAGGGGTCAGTATATGATTTCATAAGCATCTTAATTTTGTACTAAAAGAGGTAAAGTCAGATACAAATGGTAGATATGTCTTCCTGAAAGGATATATTGACTCACAGTTATACACTTTCATAAACTTATATGCTCCTAACACAGGCCAGAAACTCTGGTTCCGTCAGGTGATGCACTCATTGGAGGAGTTCAGGGAAGGCCTCACAATAGTAGCAGGAGATTTCAATGTTTCACTAGACCCTGCGCTGGACTCCTCCACTGGCAAATAATCTATACCATTCAGAACACTCTCCTCTATTAAAAAAAATGATGCACCGGAGTTCACTAGTCGACGTGTGAAGACACCTACATCCTAGACAGAAAGACTATACACATTTCTCTGCTCCTCATACCATAGATTGGATTACTTCCTGGTTCCTATCCAATATTTAGCACTTTGTCAGGAGGTTCAAATAGGTTCCATATTGCATTCAGACCATGCACCGGTATTCCTGACACTTGCTTCTCCCTCGCAAGGCCCTAAGGAATACATATGGAGATTAAATGAGACTATATTGGATAGCTCAGAGGTCAGGGAGAAGATTAAACAAAACCTTGAAGAATTTTTCTTATTAAACAATGTAGAGAATATATCCCCGCAGCTATTGTGGGAATCAAATAAATCAGTCATCAGGGGAGTTTTCATTTCAATAGCATCATTTCAGAATAAGAAAAGGAAAGAAAAACTGGCTTCCTTATATCGAGACTAGAGATGAGCGAGCACTAAAATGCTCGGGTGCTCGTTATTCGAGTCAAACTTTTCCTGATGCTCGGGTGCTCGTTTCGAATAACGAACCCCATTGAAGTCAATGGGAGACTAGAGCATTTTTGCAGGGGACCAAGGCTCTGCCTAGGGAAGGCTGGGTGAAAACCTGGAAACCTCAGAAAATGATAGAAACACCACGGAAATGGACAGGAAACAGCAGGAGCAGCATGCATGGATGCCTCTGTGGGGCATGTGTGGTATCGATTCTTCTCAGTTTAATACCGTATACGTCCCCTATCTTGGGACCCTATATTTCATGGATTTTTCGACCACGGAAAAGGAAAAAGAGCTTGCTCTGGCCAGGGGAGTTTCTTTCCTACTGCAGCTAAGGGGACGTGGCCATGCTCTGCCTATCACAGGTCAGGAGGCAATTAAAAGAAGAACCAAAAAAAACATCAGTACAATATCTAATATGTCCCCTATCCGGGTAAATTGTTTGGAGAGAGGGCCTGTAGGTGGGGGGCAGGCTGGGGGGAAGGAGGTTTAGCTGGAAGAGCCAGAGGAGTGCCCCCTGGGCTAGCGTGTGTGGTGGTGACAACGGCCGGATGGATTTGGAAAAACTGTAGCATCAACCGGTACGGTATGTATTCTGAGTTTAATACCGTATACGGCACCTATCCGGAAAAATAGTTTGGAGAGAGAGAAAGAGAGGAAAAAGACGTGCAGTATGGAGCAAGTACACGGAAACTAATAGATTAGGCAGATGTGGTCTGCTTAATTGCAACCCAGACAAATGAGAGAAAGAGAGGAAAATGACGTATTTTTAAAAGTGACGTTCAGTATAGATCAGGGATGCACAACGTTTTCTGGGTGGGGGCCACATTGTCCGACTGAACCAACGTCAAGGGACGAAAATAAAATTTAAAGGGGTATTACGAACTGAAGTACTGTATTTATGGCAGATTGAACACACAGTGTATACCATTAATGTCTGGTTACAGTTCCAGGAGTCCCATCTAATGGGAGAAATACATGAAAAATGCATGTGAGCAGCCACAAAACATGGACATACATGTCTGTTACCAGATGGATGGGGCCACACAGAATGGTATTAAGGGCCGCATGTGGCCCCCGGGCCGCAGGTTGTGCACCCCTGGTATAGATCAAGTGTGGTATGTGTTCTATGTATACTACTCAGTTTAATACCTTGTATTGCAGCTATCCGGAAAAATAGTTTGGAGAGAGAGAAAGATAGGAAAAAGACGTAAATTGTTTGGAGAGAGGGCCTGTAGGTGGGGGGGGCAGGCTGGGGGGGAAGGAGGTTGAGCTGGAAGAGCCAGAGGAGTGCCCCCTGGGCTAGCGTGTGTGGTGGTGGCAACAGCCGGATGTAGTTAGAATGACGACGCAGGACCCCAACTTAAAAATTTAGCATCAACCGGTACAGTCGTAAATTATGAGATTGATCAAGTGTGGTATGTCTTCTATGTATACTACTCAGTTTAATACCGTATATGGCAGCTATCCGGAAAAATAGTTTGGAGAGAGAGAAAGATAGGAAAAAGACGTAAATTGTTTGGATAGAGGGCCTGTAGGTGGGGGGGGCAGGCTGGGTGGAAGGAGGTTGAGCTGAAAGAGCCAGAGGAGTGCCCCCTGGGCTAGCGTATGTGGTGGTGACAACAGCCGGATGTAGTTAGAATGACGACGCAGGACCCCAACTTAAAAATTTAGCATCAACCAGTACAATTGTCAAATATGAGCTCGATCAAGTGTGGCATGACTTTTTAGATGGAGATTGCATGTGGTCTCGTACTCCCTGGAACCCCATAGTCACCCCTTCTCTGATGTGCTACCCCAGAACATTCTCTGCCCCAATTCGCAAGACCTTTTGCAGTCTCCGTGTGCTGACAGTGGGGATTTACCAGTGTTGTCTGAGGAGGTGGTGGACAATGGCGAGACACAGGTGTCGGGGGGTGAGGTAGTTGTATGGGAAGCAAGTTACAGTGGGGACTCCTTGGGGGGACTTTCTCATGATGGGACAGATTCAACTTGGGTGGATCAGGCACAGGAACAGATCAATTTTTTTTTGTGTTTATTTAACTTTTATTTAGCACAAATAACCACAGAGATATTTATTCGTTATCTTCGCTGCGCAGTCTGGCGTTGGGGTTCGTCACTTTGATGGCGAGCTGTGCCGCTCTCTCCACAATGGTCTTTAGGTTCTTAGATGGAGACATTGTGGGCGATTTCTGCACAGAAGGACTTGTTGCTCATCAACAGAACCTCGAGCTCCTTGACATTGTTGACCAGGAATTTGCGGAACCCTGTGGGCAGCATGTGTTTGGTCTTCTTGTTGCTACCGTATCCAATGTTGGGCAATATAGATACGCAGGTAATATTATTTTTCACACCTATCCCAAAAATAAAATTTACGCAGTTTGAGCAAATAAAACTGGAAACTGGAACTGGAGAAAGGGTCTGTAGGTGGACCTCCGAAAAAATTGTTTGGAGAGAGGGCCTGTAGGTGGACCTCCGGAAAAATTGTTTGGAGAGAGGGCCTGTAGGTGGACCTCCGGAAAAATTGTTTGGAGAGAGGGCCTGTAGGTGGAACTCCGGAAAAATTGTTTGGACAGAGGGCCTGTAGGTGGACCTCCGGAAAAATAGTTTGAAGAGAGGGCCTGTAGGTGGACCTCCGGAAAAATTGTTTGGAGAGAGAGCCTGTAGGAGGCCCTCCTGAAAAATTGTGGTAAAAGAGTGCCAGTTGGACCTCTAAAAAATGGCGTTTTTTTGGTCAGCGTTAGGCAAAGACGATATGGAGGAGAAGGAGTAGGAGTAGTAGAGAAGAGGAATCGGATACATAAGTAATGTTAATCTTTAGCTGCTTTCCCCCGGAGGAGATTTGAATTCCGGTGAAATCCAGGCTTTGTTCATTTTAATAAGCGTCAGCCTGTCAGCGCTGTCAGTTGACAGGTGTGTACGCTTATTCGGTGATGACGCCACCAGCTGCACTGAATACCCGCTCTGACAGCACGCTAGCGGCAGGGCAGGCCAGCACCTCCAAGGCGTACAGCGCCAGTTCAGGCCACGTGTCCAGCTTTGAAACCCAGTAGTTGTATGGAGCAGAGTGATCGCTACGGACGTTGGTATGGTCAGCTAGGTACTCCCTCACCATCTTTCTGTACAGCTCCCCCCTACTCTGCCTAAACTGGGGACAGGTGACAGTGTCTTGCTGGGGTGACATAAAACTGGCAAAGGCCTTGGAGAGCGTTCCCCTGCCAGTGCTGGACAAGCTGCCTGCTCGCCTCCTCTCCCCCGCTACTTGGCCCACAGAACCATGCCCTCTGCCGCTAGCGGCGTCAGATGGGAAGAATTGTTTCAGCTTGTGCACCAGGGCCTGTTGATACCTATTCACTCTCATACTCCTTTCCTCTGCAGGGATGAGAGTGGAAAGGTTCTGCTTGTACCGTGGGTCCAGGAGAGTGAACACCCAGTAATCGGTGTTTGAAAAAATTCGCGAGGGTCACGGGATAAACAGCCTAACATGAAGTCTGCCATGTGCGCCAGAGTCCCAACACGCAAGAATTCCCTCTCCTCACTAGCCTGACTTTCCATTTCCTCCTCCTCCTCCAAGACCTCCTCTTCAGCCCATACACGCTCAAGAGTTAAGGACTGAGCACTGGTACCTTCTACTGTCTCGCCGAC
>ONZH01024765.1:0-54215 GCA_900303285.1 Rhinella marina | reverse complement strand
CGACATTCTCTTCCTCCTCATCCTCATCCCCCTCCTCTGATATGCGCTGAGAAAAAGACCGGAGGGTGCTCTGGCTATCAAGCGACGTATCTTCCTCCACCGTCTCTTGTGACAAGTGCAAAGCGTCCGACTTCAAGCTGAGCAGTGAGTTTTTCAACAGGCAAAGCAGCGGGATGGTGAGGCTGATAATGGCGGCATCGCCGCTGACCATCTGTGTTGACTCCTCAAAGTTGGTCAACACCAGGCAGATATCAGACATCCACATCCACTCCTCATTGTAGACTTGAGGAATCTGACTGATCTGACTACCAGTTCTGGTGGAAGTTGACATCTGGCAGTCTACAATCTCTCTGCGCTGCTGTAAACTCTGGATAACATGTTTAATGTGGAATTCCATCTTGTGGGCACGTCGCACAACAGTCGGTGAGCGGGCAGTTGTAGGTGGCGCTGCGCTGCCCTGAGAGTGGCAGCATCTGTGATCGACTTGCGGAAATGCGCACATATGTGGCGCACCTTGGTGAGCAAATCAGATTGGGGTATGTCTTGAGGAATCGCTGAACTATGAGATTGAACACGTGGGCCAGGCATGGCACACGTGTCAGTCTGCCGAGTTGCAGAGCCGCCACCAGGTTACGCCCATTGTCACACACAACCATGCCTGGCTTGAGGTTCAGCGGTGCCAGCCACACATCGGTCTGCGCCGAGATGCCCTGTAACAGCTCTTGGGCAGTGTGCCTTTTGTCACCTAAGCTCAGCAGTGTAAGCACCGCCTGCTGGCGCTTACCCATGGCACTGCTGCTGCACCTAGAGCTACCGACTGAAGGCGCCGTGCCCACGGATGGTAATTCGGAGGAGGAGGTGGAGGAGGAGGCATAGTACGTCTGAGAAACCGTGACCGAGGTAGGCCCCGCAATCCTCGGTGTGGGCAGTACATGAGCGGCCCTGGGGTCATACTCGGTCCCAGCCTCCACCAAGTTAAGCCAATGTGCCGTCAGTGATATATAGTGTCCCTGCCCGGCAGCACTTGTCCACGTGTCCGTGGTTAGGTGGACCTTCTCAGAAACAGCGTTGGTCAGGGCACGGATGATGTTCTGTGACACGTGCTGGTGTAGGGCTGGGACGGCACATCGGGAAAAATAGTGGCGGCTGGGGACCGAATACCGAGGGGCAGCCACCGCCATGAGGTTGCGAAAGGCCTCGGTCTCTACCAGCCTATAGGGCAGCATCTCCAGGCTCAGCAATTTGGAGATGTGGACGTTGAGGGCTTGGGCATGTGGGTGGGTGGAACTGTATTTCCTCTTGCGCTCCAGCGTCTGCTGTAAAGACAGCTGAACGCTGTGCAGGGACACATTGGTGGACAAAGTGGATGATCGTGGAGGCGAAGGTGTGGTTTTCTGGTGGGAGGCGCTCGTGCTGGGGTCCTGGGCAGGGGGTTAACTAGCAGAGGCAGTGAGTGACATAGGTGAAGGAGCAGTGGTGGGACCCGCAGGAGGTGAACGGCCTTGGTTCCATTGAGTGGGGTGTTTAGCACTCATATGCCTGCACATGCTGGTGGTGGTTAGGCTAGTAGTGGTGGCACCCCTGCTGATCCTGGTGTGGCACAGGTTGCACACCACAGTCCGTCGGTCATTCTCAATTTCTTTAAAGAACCTCCTGACTTGCGAACATCTAGGCCTTGCCACGGGAGCTTCACTACGTGAAACAGTTGCTGCTGATGCACCAGCTCTGGCCCTGCTTCTCCTCTGACCACACCACTGCCTCTTCCAACCTGTTCTGTTGGAGCACTTGCCTCCGCCTAAGAAGCACTGTCTTCACTCGGCTTATCAACCCAGCTTGGGTCAGTCACCTCGTCATCCTCTGATTCCTCAGTCTGCTCCCCCCTCGGACTTCCTGCCCTGACAACAACTTCACCACTGTCTGACAACCTTGTCTCCTCATCGTCCGACACCTCTTTACACACTTCTTCCACTAAGTCAACAATGTTATCATCATCACCCACAGACTGCGACAGTTGGAAAACTTGGGCATCGGGAAAGAGGTCAGCAGCAACTGAGAAGTGGTTTGTGACTCTGGGAAGGGTCCAGAAAACAGTTCCTCAGAGTATGCCGCATCGCATTCCAAATTTTTACTGGGAGGGGGCAGACTGGGGGGAAGGAGGTTGAGGTGGAGGAGCCAGAGGAGTGCTCCCTTGGGTAACATGGGTGGACTGCGTGGAAGACTGACTGGTGGACAAATTACTTGAAGCATTGTCCGCAATCCACGACATCAGCTGTTCGCACTGTTGTGGTTTCAACAGTCCTCTATCACGTGTCCCTGTAAGTTGAGACATGAAGCTAGGGAGTGTAGCTCTGCGGCGTTGCCCTGCTCCCTCATCAGCAGGTACTGTCTCACCCTGCCCAGGACCACGGCCGCTGCCCCCTGCAGTAATTGAATGCCCACACCCACGCCCTCGTCCTCGACCCTTAGCCCTGGGGTTCAACATTTTCTGTATAGAAGTGTATTACTGTATATAAAAAAATAAATAAAAATGGGCCTGCTGTACTGAAACCCACAAACTTGTTCATTTTGAACAAGTTAATATATAGGTGGATAAGTTAGAGCAACATTACGTATGTTATTACGTACCGTTTGGAGCAATTACACTGAAACTATTAGATTAGGCAGACTTGGTCTGCTTAAGTGCAACCCAGACAAATGTCGTACAGAGATTTTTGTAATGTAGCTGTATCAGTGAGAGCAAAAGACCTTTTTTAATTAAGTGACGTACAGAATGTGTCACCTGGACAGAAAATACGGATTGTGCTTTGTATATAGGTGGATAAGTTAGAGCAAAATTACGTATTTTATTACGTACCGTGCAGTATGGAGCAATTACACTGAAAGTATTAGATTAGGCAGACTTGGTCTGCTTAAGTGCAACCCAGACAAATGTCGCACTCAGATTTTTCTAATGTAGCTGTATCAGTGAGAGCAAAAGACCTTTTTTAATTACGTGACATACAGAATGGGTCACCTGGACAGAAAATACGGATGTGCTTTGTATATAGGTGGATAAGTTAGAGCAAAATTACGTATTTTATTACGTACCGTGCAGTATGGAGCAATTACACTGAAAGTATTAGATTAGGCAGACTTGGTCTGCTTAAGTGCAACCCAGACAAATGTCGCACAGAGATTTTTGTAATGTAGCTGTATCAGTGAGAGCAAAAGACCTTTTTTAATTACGTGACATACAGAATGGGTCACCTGGACAGAAAATACGGATTGTGGTTTGTGGTGACTGGACAGCTGAACTGTGACACACAGAATGGTTCCACACAGCTGTATGAAATGGATTTGTATCACTGAGATAAAACAACAAAAAAACAATTTTTTTTTTTTTTTTTTTTTTTTTAACGTGACATGCAGAATATATCAGAGAGCCAACTTAGCCCCTGCTGACTGTGGCTATATTGACTACAACCCAGACAAATGTCGCACAGAGATTTTTCTAATGTAGCTGTATCAGTGAGAGCAAAAGACCTTTTTTAATTACGTGACGTACAGAATGCGTCACCTGGACAGAAAATACGGATTGTGCTTTTGGGTGACTGGACAGCTGAACTCTGGATTTGTATCACTGAGATAAAACAATTAAAAAAAAGTGTTATACATGGCGATAGCTGCACTACTAGTGCCAGCCAGCCCAGCCAGGAGACAAAAAAAGTGTCTTGTAGCCCTTAGAAGGGCTGTTGGGTTCTTTTAATATCACTCCTGCCTAACAGAGAACTAAATCCAGGCCCTAATACTCTCCCTGAAACGCAGCAGATCTGTCCCTAACGACATCCAGACAGCATCTGATCTGAGCACCGCGGGCAGTCACTAGTATATTCCAGGGTCACCTGATCAGGCCAGCCAACCCCTGCTATCAACATGTAAGGGCCCCACGTGATGCTGAGTGTACCGCAGAGTCTCCTGGCTTGTGATTGGCTGAGTTATAGGTGCCAAAAATTCAAAATGCGGGAGATGCCATTTCCTCGAGCATGGCAAGATATTCGTCCAAGCAGCGAGCACTTACGAGTACCCTAATACTCGAAAGAGCACCAAGCTCGGACGAGCATGCTAGCTCATCTTTAGTTGGCATCATTTTGAAAATGTCATTTTATTTTGTTAGGACTTTAGAAGGCTTGGAATTTTAGAAGCAATTCTTCAAATTTTTAGGAAAATTTCCAAAAAACACTTTTTAATTACCAGTTCAGTTATGAAGTCACTTTGTGGGGCTTACATAGTAGAAACCAGCCATAAATTACCCCATTTTAGAAATTAAACCTATAGCTATTTTTTGGGGTGCAGCTGATATAATTCTCTACTCTGCCAATATATCAAATGAAAATCTTGAGCCAGGAGGTAAAAGTCAGAGTAGAGGAGGAGGAGGTGGACATGGCAGTGCAGGTGGCAGAGGAGGAGGAGGAGGCGGGGGAGGAAGCCGACACTGTATCTGTTTTTTTCAAATGTGTCCATCAATTCTGTGTGTGACCTTTAGCCATTTTTTGGGGTGCCGTGGGTATTCTTCTCTACTCTGCCAATATAAGACATAATAATCCTTAGCCAGGAGGTGGAGCTATGAGTGGAGGAGGAGTCAGGTATGGAGGTGTAAGTGGAAGAGGCAGACGAGGCGAATGTGGTGGTGTAGGCAGTAGAGGAGGATGAGGTAGCCAACAATTTTCTTTTTCATTTACATTTTTTTTTTACATTTTTCTTAAATTTTTGTTTTTTGTTTTTTGTTTGTGGAGGCCTCAAAACATTGGGAAATAGCAAAGAACGAAAAAAGTGCATTGAAGTATAACAATGGCTTGGTGTGGTGATATACAGTACTTCTCCACTCTGCCAATAAAAAACATATTAATCTTGAGCTAGGAGGAGCAAGTTCGAATGCAGGAGGAGGCAGACATGGTGATGCAGACGGAAGAGGTGGAGAAGGCAGTATAGCGGTGCAGGGGAAAGAGGTAACGGAGGTATCTAACATTTTTTTAGTTTTTTGGTTTGTGGAGGCCCCCAAAACATTGGGAAAGAGAACCCACAAAGTGCACTGGAGTATAACAATGGCTGGGTGAGGCCGGTATACCTCTCTACTGTGTCCAAGGTACAGACAAGTCCTGTGGGATCCATGCATGGTTCATTTGAATGAATGTGAGCTTGTCCATGTTGGCTGTGGACAGGCGAATGCTCCTGTCTGTGATCACCCCCCCCATACTAAATACAAGTTCGGACAATACACTTGCCGCAGGGCAGGCCAGCACCTCCAAGGGTGTAAAGGGCAAGCTCAGGCCATGTGCTCAAATTTGGAGACTCATAAGTTAAATGGGGCAGGCCCATTGCATACGTACTGATCCACCATGTTGTTGAAACGCTGCCTCCTGCTAAGACAGTCCATATTAAATGGTGGTGCTAGATGTTGTGAGGTGCTGACAAACCTTTTCCACATTTTGGCTATGCTAACCCTCCCTTCTGAGGTGCTGGAGGTGCCACAGCTGCATTGGCGACTTCCTCCTCTGACTCTTGCTTCCAATGAGCCCCCGCACGTTAACCTTGTAGCGGGGATCCAGAAGGATGGCCACCCAGTAATCAGCACTGTGAAGAAAGAGGGCAACTCGACTGTCATTGCGCAGGCACTGCAGCATTTAGTGTACTGTCCTTGGTGGGAGGTCTATTGTCTGTGTGTTTTTTTCAAGAAGGCAAAGAAGTGGGATAGTAACACTGAGGATGACGTCATCGGCGCTGGCCATGTTTGTGGAGTATGCGAAACAACGTAACTCGCTAGTGGTGAAGTGTTGCTTTTCCGCAGAGCACTATAGTGGTAGTTGCCACTCTGGCTCCAGAGGGGGAGTAAGAGGTTGAGACTGCAGCAGAAGAGGGAGCAAGAGGAGCCTGAAATATTTTGTGGTTTTTCAGGTGTGTACTCCACTGCAGCTCGTGCTTTGCATTTAGATGCCTGGTCATGCAGAAGGAGCTCTGGTTTAGAACATTTATGCCTCGCTTCAGGCTCTGATTGCACAGCGTTTAAAGCACTCACGTCTTCTCATCAGCACATTGTCTGAAGAACTGCCACACCAGGGAACTCCTTGGAGCTGGCTTTGGTGTGCTCAGTCCCTGGGTGCGGTGGGCAGTAGCAGGCATACTGGCTAGGGGATGGCCACTCTGCTTTTGCACCCTGCTCCCTCTTTTGTTGTGTGGCTGGTGCTGTGTGACCACCACCTCTTCCTCCAAACTGCACACGTCACTCACATGACCTTGATTCCATGTGGGGTCTAGGATCTCATCATCCTCCACATCATCTTCCAACCTCTTTTCACCCCTGCCCTCCTTGCTGGTCTGCACATGGCAGAAAGCCACAGCAGTTGGCACCTTTGTTTCGTCATCATCAGAGACATGCTGCGGTGGTCCTCCCATGTCCACATCCTGGAACATAAGTGGTTGGAAATCAGAGAATTCAATCTCTTCCACTTCTGGGGCAGGGCTAGGTGGATGGCTATCAAAACCTGCCAGCAGAGTCATCAAAAAGCATAAGAGACTGCTGCATGACTTGGGGCTCAGATTGCTTGGCTGATCTGCAAGGGGTTGGGATAGAAGATGGATGCTGGTGGGTCGCCGGTGCCGACTCTATTTTTTCAGCAGTGGACTGGTTGGAAGACAATGTGAAGGAATTGGAAGCATCCAGAGCCATCCAATTTACTGCCGCCTCTATTTGCTCTGGCCTCACCATTCTTAGAGTGGTATTCTGGAATATTTTTTTTTTAAACTTGTTTTATTGAAAAGTCAAGATACAGAATAAAAGCAATAACAAAAGTCACACACCAATAGCATTTGTTCATGCAGTATGGCACAATGCAGTACATAATAGAAAAGAAAGCATCAAATAGCATATAAAAGATCAGTGACTTATTGCAAGTGCGTATAATCTGGTGGAATCACGGAACAATAGTCCAGAGGCTTCTATAGAATCAAGTTACGCAGTATGTTGGTGAACATTTGAACAGAATATTGTGTCAAAGAAGAAGAGCACCATGGTCCCAAAATCTTACCAGATTTGAGATCACACTCCCTGTGTTTGTACACGATAGTCTCATAAGGAATAATGGCATTAACCAGTTTTTTCCATTGTGTGAGTGTTGGGCATTTGTCACCCATCCACCGGATTGCTATGGCTTTCCGAGCTAGGAATAAAGTCTCCTTCAAGAAGATTCTGGTGTAGTGAGGGTAAACCTCCTCATCCAGAATGCCAAATAAGCATATGTTAGGTGTCAACATCAAAGGTGTCTGTACCAGACTAGATAAAAGGTCAACCACCTGCCTCCAAAATCTTTTAATATGATGGCATTCCCATATAAGGTGCCAGAAATTGGCATTGTCAGCTAAACATCTATGGCATTTTGTATGTGGGAGACGTCCCATTTTATGCAGACGTGAAGGAGAAAGATAGCTTTGATGGATCATACAGAGTTGTATGAATCTATTATTTACAGCCTATGAGACCCCTGTCGGGGATGCCAGCAGCTCAACAACATCCTCATCCGATAGATCGGGGACCGTGTCTCTCCATTTATCAATAACCTTCAAGTGGGTCAAATTTAATTTAGTGTCAATCAAATAAGTATAAATAACAGAAATAAGACCTTTAGGGCCCTGGGAACGAAAAACTCCTATAAAAGGGTAAGTAGAAATGTTGACAGCATTGCTCGAGAAGTGTGCATTGAGGGCATGTCTGAGTTGTAGGTAACGATAGAAGGCAGTTCTGGGAACATCACATTTGGATTGCATGTACTCAAAGGTGCAGACCATGTTGTCCTGATATACATCTCCTAAAGTGTTGACATTGTGTAATTTCCAAAATTGACAATCAGTAGAGATGAGCGAGTAGTGTTCGATCGAATACTACGCTATTCGGCGTACTCGATTTTGTTCGAGTATAACGGCGATGGCGCACTTAGAATTCGTCTCCCCTCCCACCTTCCCTGGCGCTCTTTTTCCACCAATCACCATGCAGGGGGGGTATGACAGGCCCGCTGAGCACGCTGGTAGCGCGAAAACGGCGTCTACATGCATTGGCTGGAAAAACCATGTGACCTCGAATCATAAAAACTCAGCTCTTCCTGCTCGTTCGCATATGCTGCGTGAACTTAGTCAGGGACAGAGGCTGGAGAAGGGAGAGACAGGTTTTAGCTGTTGGACAGGCAGGAGCGTGATTAAAAGCCCTTATCAGGGCTACTATAGTGCAGTACAGTGATAGCTTTACTACAATATACACTTTACAGAGAACGGCTGCTGTATTCAGGGATAGCTGCTGGAGTAGGGACAGAGAGAGGCATTAGTGGTGTATTAGGTGCTCTGCTACATACCAAACTATATTTGGCACTACTGTTCTGCGTTCTTTTTGGCTGCAAAACCCTGTTATATACCTAGTGTGTATATGCACCATCTGATCTTCTGGCAGTATACGGCTGTGTACTTTTTTTTTTTTTTAAATACAGTTTATTTGGCTCTAGTGTTCTGGGTTCTGTGTGCCTGCAATACCCTTTTTGTATACCAGGTGTAAATACCCACCGTCTGAACAGTTAGTACACGGCTGTGTACCTAGAAATATAAAATATATAGGCCTTTTCATTGGCAACTGTACTGTGCGTTCTCTTGCAAAATAATTTTATATACGTGGTGTTAATACACACCGTCTGAACTGTTAGTACACGGCTGTGTACCTTGAAATATAAAATATATAGACCTTTTCATTGGCAACTGTACTGTGCGTTCTCTTGCAAAGTAATTTCTCATACCTGGTGTTCATACACACCGTCTGATCACTTAGTACACGGCTGTGTACCTTGAAATATACAATATATAGGCCTTATAATTGCCAACTGTACTGTGCGTTGACTTGCAAAATAATTTTATATACCTGGTGTTAATACACACCGTCTGAAAAGATAGTACACGGCTGTGTACCTTGAAATATAAAATATATAGGCCTTTTTATTGGCAACTGTACTGTGCGTTCTCTTGCAAAATAATTTTATATACCTGGTGTTAATACACACCGTCTGAACAGTTAGTACACGGCTGTGTACCTTGAAATATAAAATATATAGGCCTTTTCATTGGCAACTGTACTGTGCGTTCTCTTGCAAAATAATTTTACATACCTGGTGTTAATACACACCGTCTGAACAGTTAGTATACTGCTGTGTACCTCAAAATATAAAATATATAGGCCTTTTCATTGGCAACTGTACTGTGTGTTCTCTTGCAAAATAATTTTATATACCTGGTGTTAATACACACCGTCTGATCTGTTAGTACACGGCTGTGTACCTCGAAATATAAAATATATAGGCCTTTTCATTGGCAACTGTACTGTGCGTTCTCTTGCAAAATAATTTTACATACCTGGTGTTAATACACACCGTCTGAACAGTTAGTACACGGCTGTGTACCTTGAAATATAAAATATATAGGCCTTTTCATTGGCAACTGTACTGTGCGTTCTCTTGCAAAATAATTTTATATACCTGGTGTTAATACACACCGTCTGAAAAGTAAGTACACGGCTGTGTACCTGGAAATATAAAATATATAGGCCTTTTTATTGGCAACTGTACTGTGCGTTCTCTTGCAAAATAATTTTTTATACCTGGTGTTAATACACACCGTCTGAACAGTTAGTACACGGCTGTGTACCTTGAGATATAAAATATATAGGCCTTTTCATTGGCAACTGTACTGTGCGTTCTCTTGCAAAATAATTTTATATACCTGGTGTTAATACACACCATCTGATCTGTTAGTACACGGCTGTGTACCTCGAAATATAAAATATATAGGCCTTTTCATTGGCAACTGTACTGTGCGTTCTCTTGCAAAATAATTTTACATACCTGGTGTTAATACACACCGTCTGAACAGTTAGTACACGGCTGTGTACCTTGAAATATAAAATATATAGGCCTTTTTATTGGCAACTGTACTGTGCGTTCTCTTGCAAAATAATTTTATATACCTGGTGTTAATACACACCGTCTGAAAAGTTAGTACACGGCTGTGTACCTTGAAATATAAAATATATAGGCCTTTTTATTGGCAACTGTACTGTGCGTTCTCTTGCAAAATAATTTTATATACCTGGTGTTAATACACACCGTCTGAACAGTTAGTACACGGCTGTGTACCTTGAAATATAAAATATATAGGCCTTTTCATTGGCAACTGTACTGTGCGTTCTCTTGCAAAATAATTTTATATACCTGGTGTTAATACACACTGTCTGATCTGTTAGTACACGGCTGTGTACCTTGAAATATATAATATATAGGCCTTTTCATTGGCAACTGTACTGTGCGTTCTCTTGCAAAATAATTTTACATACCTGGTGTTAATACACACCGTCTGAACAGTTAGTATACTGCTGTGTACCTTGAAATATAAAATATATAGGCCTTTTCATTGGCAACTGTACTGTGCGTTCTCTTGCAAAATAATTTTATATACCTGGTGTTAATACACACCGTCTGATCTGTTAGTACACGGCTGTGTATCTTGAAATATAAAATATATAGGCCTTTTCATTGGCAACTGTACTGTGCGTTCTCTTGCAAAATAATTTTACAAATCTGGTGTTAATACACACCGTCTGAACAGTTAGTATACTGCTGTGTACCTTGAAATATAAAATATATAGGCCTTTTCATTGGCAACTGTACTGTGCGTTCTCTTGCAAAATAATTTTATATACCTGGTGTTAATACACACCGTCTGATCTGTTAGTACACGGCTGTGAAGGCAAAATATTGTAACCAAAAAAAAATAAAATGCGGAGGGGGGCTAGCGGAATAGGACGTGGACGAGGACGGGGGCGCGGAAATGCTGTTGGGGGCCTTGTTGAAGCCAGTTGGGATACAATGCATGCTGGTGAGGGTCAGCCAGGATCCCGCTCATCCAGAATCCCTGCCTTTATGGGACAGTTAAGCAGGGGGCGGGTTACACCGCTGTTGAGGCCTGAGCAGATTGAACAGGTGGTGCAATGGATAGCCGATAGCGCTTCCACACAGTTGTCCACCAGCCAGTCATCCACACAGTCTCACTCTGACCCTCCTTCTTCCACACCTGGCCAACAGAGTCATCCCACCATTGACCCCTCCCAGGAGCTCTTTTCGGGTCCTTTTTCAGATGTGCCGGAAGAATCCCAGGAGCTAGCAGAGGAATTTGTTTGTAGTGATGCCCAAACACTTGAGTTTTCGCCATCTCCTGCTGATGTGGACCCTGAACCAGCATCTGTTATCATGAGCGATGATGATGATGAGACGCAGTTGCCATCAAGGGAGGCTGTTGGAATGTCCAGTGGGCAGGAGGAGGAGCAGAGTGAGGAAGAGGAGGTGGTGGATGACGAAATGACCCACCCCACTTGGCCAGGGGTGATGTCCAGCGGGGAAAGCAGTGGAGAGGTGGTGGTCTGCGCAGCACCGAAAAAGGCAGCAAGAGGCAGAGGGATGTCCAGAGGCAGAGGGATGTCCACAGGCAGAGGGATGTCCACAGGCAGAGGACAGTCCAGACAGAGAAGTGAGGCCACAGCCAGCAGGGCCGAAGCTGTTCCCGGCAGCGGGCAGTCGCGCGAAGCTCCCCCATCGAGGCCTCGTACTTCTGTGGTGTGGAGATTTTTTAATGTTTGTGCGGATGACAAACTGAGCGCGGTTTGCACACTCTGCCACTCAAAACTGAGTAGGGGCTCTGAGAAGAGCAATCTGACCACCTCAGGCATGCGGCATCACTTGGAAGTCAAGCACTGGGCTGAGTGGGAGAGAGCAAACGCAATACAACCTGCGCCCGGTCTTGCTGCCACTGCCTCTTCCCCTTTGTTGTGTGCTGCCACTGCGGTCCAGACCTCCAGCCAGGACACCTCCACATCTGCCTCTGCCTCGGCTACTTTGGGGCCTTCTCCTTCAGCCTCCCCTTCCCCGCCTCTTCGCCTGCACCTTCACACTCCTCGTCCCAACAACTGTCCATCTCGCAGGCGTTCGACCGCAGGCGGAAGTACGCCTCGAGTCACCCCCAAGCCCAAGCCTTAAACTGCCATATCTCCAAACTTCTGGCCCTGGAGATGTTGCCGTTTAGGCTGGTGGAGACGCAGGCCTTCCGCGACCTGATGGCGGCTGCCGCACCTCGCTATTCCGTCCCCAGCCGCCACTACTTTTCCCGGAGTGCCGTCCCCGCCCTGCACCAGCACGTGTCGCGTAACATCAGGCGGGCCCTGAGGTACGCAGTCAGCGCAAAGGTCCACTTGACCACCGACTCGTGGACAAGCGCTTGCGGCCAGGGACGATACATCTCTTTGACAGCACACTGGGTGAATGTTGTGGAAGCGGGGACGGGGTCGCAAACAGAGACGGCCTACCTACCACCCCCGCCCAAGATTGCCAGCACGGGTTCTGATAAACCCTCCTCCTCTTCCTCCTCCTCCTCCTCCTCCTCTGCCTTAACATCGCCCTCAGCCGCTAGCTGGAAGCGTTGCAGCACTGGCGCGGGGAGACGTCAGCAGGCGGTGCTTAAGCTCATCAGCTTGGGCGACAGGAAGCACAGCGCCCCAGAGGTGAGGGACGCCATATTGCAGCAGACGAAGATGTGGCTGTCGCCGCTGCAGCTAGGACCAGGCATGGTCGTGTGCGATAACGGCCGTAACCTGGTGGCGGCTCTGGAGCTTGCCGAACTCAATCACGTACCATGCCTGGCCCACGTTTTTAATCTGGTAGTCCAAAAATTTCTAAAGACTTACCCCAACCTGGCAGAGCTACTGGTGAAAGTGCGGCGCTTGTGCGCTCACTTTCGGAAGTCAACTGTAGCTGCTGCTAGCTTAAAAAAACTCCAGCAACGCCTCCATTTGCCTCAACATCGGCTGTTGTGCGACCTGCCGACTCGCTTGAATTCCACCTATTCCATGTTGGCCAGGGTGTGTGAGCAGCAGAGAGCATTGATGGAGTACCAGATTATGAATCCACGCGTGCCTCCAACTCAGCTCCCTCAGTTTGCCAACCACGAGTGGCCATGGATGGCAGACATATGCGATGTACTGCGTATCTTTGAGGAGTCCACCAAGAAGGTCAGCAGCGAGGACGCTATAGTGAGCGTAACCATCCCGCTCCTATGCGTCCTTAAAGAATCGCTCATCGCAATAAGGGAGAACGCATTGCACGCAGAGGAGACGGGGGTAGGAGGAGACGCAACGGAGCTACACAGTCAGACCACACTTTTGTCTGCTTCTCGGTGGCAGTTGCAGGAGGAGGAGGAGGATGAGGAGGAGGAGGACGACGTGGAGGTGGCTGTGGAAGAGGAGGAGGATGCTGGCGGCGAGGGTAGCAGTCAGGCTGTGTGCGTCCCATTGGTTCAGCGCGGATGGGGCGGAGAGGAGGCGGAAGAGGAAGAGGAGGAAATGGCAAGTGATCCTTCTGGTGGGGTCAGTGACGTCATGCCTATTCAGAGTCTGGCACACATGGCTGACTTCATGCTGGGCTGCTTTTCCCGGGACACACGTGTTGTCCGGATAGTGGAGAACAAACTGTACTGGGTCTTCGCACTCCTGGACCCCCGGTATAAAGATAACGTCTCCTCTTTTATTCCGGTAGAGGAGAGGATGAATCGATTGCTGGAATACCAGAGGGAACTCGTGCAGAACATGATGGAGATTTTCCCACCCACCATCGCTGGTGGCAGAGAGGAGAGGGTCTCCCAGAGTCCCTCAACATCGATCAGGCCCACAGCCACCAGGGGAACACTCTCCAAGGTGTGGGACACGTTCATGGCACCCCCTCGTGCAACTTCCATCACTGCGGGGCCCGCTATCAGCAGGAGGGACAAGTATCGGCGGATGTTGCGGGAGTACCTGGCAGACCGTAACCCTGTCCTCCCCGATCCCTCGGCGTCCTACACTTACTGGGTCTTCAAGTTTGACACGTGGCTGGAACTGTCCCTGTACGCCTTGGAGGTGCTTGCCTGCCCTGCCGCCAGCGTGCTATCAGAAAGGGTGTTCAGCGCAGCCGGGGGCATTATAACCGATAAGCGCAGCCGCCTGTCAACCGACAGTGCCGACAGGCTGACGCTAATCAAAATGAACAGCAAGTGGATTGACCCGGACTTTGCTTCTCCAACAGTGGAAAGCAGCCAAAAGTGAAGTGCCATCTGTATGAAGTGCCATTTCCTCCTCCACCTCCTCCTCCTCCTCCTTAACCGCCGTAGAATTGCTCCGTAAATAAAAAAAAATTATATATTTATGGCTCACCTCTTGGGCCTCCACAAAATTTTTAAGAGGTCTCACCTCTTGGGCCTCCACTTAATTTTATCGAGGTCTCACCTCTTGGGCCTCCACATAATTTTATCGAGGTCTCACCTCTTGGGCCTCCACAAAATTTTTAAGAGGTCTCACCTCTTGGGCCTCCACAAAATTTTTAAGAGGTCTCACCTCTTGGGCCTCCACATAATTTTTAAGAGGTCTCACCTCTTGGGCCTCCACATAATTTTTAAGAGGTCTCACCTCTTGGGCCTCCACATAATTTTTAAGAGGTCTCACCTCTTGGGCCTCCACATAATTTTATCGAGGTCTCACCTCTTGGGCCTCCACAAAATTTTTAAGAGGTCTCACCTCTTGGGCCTCCACATAATTTTATCGAGGACTCACCTCTTGGGCCTCCACAAAATTTTTAAGAGGTCTCACCTCTTGGGCCTCCACATAATTTTTAAGAGGTCTCACCTCTTGGGCCTCCACATAATTTTTAAGAGGTCTCACCTCTTGGGCCTCCACATAATTTTATCGAGGTCTCACCTCTTGGGCCTCCACATAATTTTTAAGAGGTCTCACCTCTTGGGCCTCCACATAATTTTTAAGAGGTCTCACCTCTTGAGCCTCCACATAATTTTTAAGAGGTCTCATCTCTTTAGCCTCCACACAATTTTTAAGACGTCTCACCTCTTGGGCCTACAAACAATTTTTATTATGGCTCACCTCTTTGGCCTTAATACAATTTTTAAGAGGTCTCACCTCTTGGGCCACCATATAATTTTTTCGAGGGCTCACCTCAAGCTAACTTTGCGCACTCATTAAAATATTTTCACAACAAGGACCTAAGAGCCCTCGATGGGAGAGCTTTGTGTGGGGGCCTGTTATAGGGAAGAGATGCGGCCCTGCGGGCTCTAGCCTGCCTTCTCCATGAGCCTCTGGCCAGCCCACGGCCTCTTCCTGCCTTTTGCGGTCCTACGCATCCCTCAACATCCCCACTGCTTTACCTGCTAGACATGACACTGGCCCAGGTCGGGTCACTGACTTCGTCATACTCAACCACCTCCTCTTACACTGCCTCACTTTGCTCCAACAGCCTCCCTTGCTGGCAACTGTGTCTCATCATCGTCCCTAATCATTTTACACTTCAGTGCCCGTTCCACACCACCATCAGCTAGAGATGGAGCTTGCTCCAGTGTTTGGGCATCAGAACAAACAAAATCCTCAGATAGCTCCTGCGATTCTTGCATGGGTGGGAACACTGGGTTGATAACATTGGGCAGGGTGGGAGGAAGGAGGGTCAGAGTGAGGTCCCTGCAGTTTCTGCAGGCTATCGACGAGACTGGACTTTGTGGACTTTACTGGGTGGTGGACAGATTTAAAAGGAGAATCTAGAAGGAGAAGGAGGGGTTTGCCGAGCTGTCTGTAAGGGTTGCGGAAATCCAGACATAACCAAGGCCCCAAACTTGGGTGGGGGTAGCAGGTTTGCCCGTCCCCGCCTCCACAACATTCACCCAGTGTGCTGTCAGGGAGATGTAGCATCCCCGGCCTCAAACCAAAGTGTTGGTGGTCAAATGGCCTTTTGCAGTAACCGTGTTACTCGGGCGTGGATGATGTTTTGGGACATGTGCCTGGGCAAGGCAGGGATGGCACAGAGGGAAACATAGTGATGGCTTGATTGCTTTCCCCCTTGCCTATGCCATCTGTGGTTGTCATAGGCAACGTGATTTTAAGGGGTGCAGAATTTCATCTTCTTTTTTGTCTAGTTTGGCTTGGGGTCCATGGCAATGTAGAGGAAAGAAGGTTTCCTTGTATGGTCTCACTTTACAGAGAGGTTAGATTGTCTTTGGAGTGTATTGTTTAGAGACTGTGATAGTGGCGTAATAGTGCGACTTAGGCGCGTTATATGCACCCAGACATGCTTCCCCTGCTGTCCCAGTTGCATTCCAGCAGTGTTGGCATCCTTTTCTGAGGTTTCAGGGTGGACTTGGTGACCTCCAAGTGGTCGAATTGAGATTTCCAAGTGGCGAGCATTTTTTTCCCATAGACTTTAATGGGATTCGATATTCGGTCGAATAGTCGAATTTCGCGGTCTATTCGAATCGAATTTCGAACTTTCGAATATTTCACTACTCGCTCATCTCTAACAATCAGTAGATGATGTAAGGGTAGGAATTGTGGGGTTATCCCACAAAGGTGTCTCTGAGCTGACTGCCGTAAAGGCATATACCTCCTTCGTGGCTGTCCAGACCTGCACAGCTAGTCTATGAACAGGCAGCAAAAGCCCAGGAAACAAAGAAGGCTTCTCCAATACAGGCCAAAGAGATTTCAATCCCAGAATAAATGCCAAGTGGGCCTCAGAATTAGGAGCCTTTTCAACTGGGTTCAGCCAGGACTTAAGATATCTAAGTTGTCCAGCAAGGTAGTAAAAATAAAAGTCAGGGAGAGCCATACCTCCCCCACTCTTTGGGCGGCATAAAGTAGACAACGACAATTTAGGTCTAGTAGAACCCCAGATAAACGGTGAGAGGAGAGAATTCAGTTGTTTGAAGAACTTTTTAGGGACAATATATGGTGAATGTTCCAAGATGTACAAGCATTTAGGGAGTATAATCATTTTGATGAGGTTTATGCGCCCCGCTACAGACAGCGGGAGAGACCCCCAAATCCTGAACTTTTCCCTACAAAAGTCTAAAATGAGGGATACATTAGATGAGTAGAATGATGTGGGGTCCTTGGTAATCACTATACCCAGATATTTAAAGTGTTGGACAAGGGGAAGACCAAAAACCTGATCCTGCCAATTTGACTCATATAAGGGAAAGAATGATGATTTGGACCAATTTATGCATAAACCAGAGTAAGTACCAAAGTCATTGATAATCTGCATGGCTCTAGGAAGAGTCTCTTCCACCTGAGACATGAAAAGTACCATGCCATCAGCGTATAAACCAACCTTGTCCTCTCGGTCACCCAATCTTATACCCTGATATATCATGTCCTGTCTGATACGAATCGCCAGAGGCTCTATGGCTAACGCAAAAAGGAGTGGGGATAGGGGACATCCCTGCCTGGTGCCCCTGCCCAAATTAAAAAACTGGGATTGCATACCGTTTACAGTTATGTTGGATCTGGGGCTGGTATATAGAATGGATACCCATTGAATAAATGCTGGACCAAAGCCGAAGCCTTGTAGAGTTGCAAGGAGGTATGGCCACTCCACTGAGTCGAAGGCCTTGGCGGCGTCTAGGGACGCCAATGCCCATGACTGTTTTTGTTTAAGCCCTATCTGAGTAATCACCTGTACCTGTCTGGGGACTTCCCCTTAGCTAAGGATGAAATAGCCTCAGATATCTCAGTTTCAGATATGGGTGAATCCAACATACCAACATGTTCCAGCGAGAGCATCAGCAAGACCAGATCCGACAGATAATGCGTACTATCAGAGACAGAGCGTGCAGCCCGAATTTGATATAAATCACTATAATAAGATTGAAACCGGTTAGCTATACCTTAGGTATCCATAAGCATGGACCCATCTGCTGCTTGTATTTTAAGTATAGCCGGGGAAGCTTGATTTTGATGAACCAAATACGCCAGCATCTTGCTTGATTGGTTCCCCAGCCCAAAATAGGATCGCTTAGTAAAAAAAGAGCTTACGCTGTGCCTTTTCCTTCAGGAGTGATAAATATTGTCTCCCTTAAACAAGCCATGCATCTCGATGCATATCAGTAGGATCTGCAACATACTGCGCCTCTAGTCTAGTACACTCAGCCGCAAGCTCTGTCTCCTGGCTCGCCGATGCCCTCTTAACAAAGGAAATGGAGGACTTAAGGCAACCCCGCAAATAAGCTTTTAAAGTCTCCCAAAGCAACATAGGATCCGCTGCCGGAGTATTTTCAGTCAGGAAAACCTCCAGTTGATCCGGTATGCGGTCATTAGTAGTAAATAAGGACAACCAGAATGGATGGATTCTCAATGTGGGTCTCATACGCTGGGTGGATGTGCCAACCTCGAGCACCATCGGGGAGTGGTCTGATATTCCTCTAGTCCCATAGACTATAGAATGGATTGACGTACTTAGTATTGAGTTGCCAAACATATAATCAATTCGGGACAGCGAGCAGTACCCCGGTGAGAAGCAAGAGAAAAGCCTAACACCCGGATTCCTGCATCGCCACAAGTCCACCCACCCGACCTCCGTCATCAGTTTAGCTAGCATGGTATCAACCTGTGACGATATATTGGAGGACGGATCAGCTGACAGCCTGTCCAAGGAAGAGTCCATTATCATATTATAATCTCCCATACATATTACTTTAGCCTGTGGGAATGCGGTTGCAAAGGAAATTGCCTGAAGTGATCTGAAGTGATGCCGGTGGAGGCACATAAATGCCTAATATGACATACACTCACCGGCCACTTTATTAGGTACACCTGTCCAACTGCTCGTTAACACTTAATTTATAATCAGCCAATCACATGGCGGCAACTCAGTGCATTTAGGCATGTAGACATGGTCAAGACAATCTCCTGCAGTTCAAACCGAGCATCAGTATGGGGAAGAAAGGTGATTTGAGTGCCTTTGAACGTGGCATGGTTGTTGGTGCCAGAAGGGCTGGTCTGAGTATTTCAGAAACTGCTGATCTACTGGGATTTTCACGCACAACCATCTCTAGGGTTTACAGAGAATGGTCCGAAAAAGAAAAAACATCCAGTGAGCGGCAGTTCTGTGGGCGGAAATGCCTTGTTGATGCCAGAGGTCAGAGGAGAATGGGCAGACTGGTTCGAGCTGATAGAAAGGCAACAGTGACTCAAATTGCCACCCGTTACAACCAAGGTAGGCAGAAGAGCATCTCTGAATGCACAGTACGTCGAACTTTGAGGCAGATGGGCTACAGCAGCAGAAGACCACACCGGGTGCCACTCCTTTCAGCTAAGAACAGGAAACTGAGGCTACAATTTGCACAAGCTCATCGAAATTGGACAGTAGAAGATTGGAAAAAACGTTGCCTGGTCTGATGAGTCTCGATTTCTGCTGCGACATTCGGATGGTAGGGTCAGAATTTGGCGTCAACAACATGAAAGCATGGATCCATCCTGCCTTGTATCAACGGTTCAAGCTGGTGGTGGTGGTGTCATGGTGTGGGGAATATTTTCTTGGCACTCTTTGGGCCCCTTGGTACCAATTGAGCATCGTTGCAACGCCACAGCCTACCTGAGTATTGTTGCTGACCATGTCCATCCCTTTATGACCACAATGTACCCAACATCTGATGGCTACTTTCAGCAGGATAATGCGCCATGTCATAAAGCTGGAATCATCTCAGACTGGTTTCTTGAACATGACAATGAGTTCACTGTACTCAAATGGCCTCCACAGTCACCAGATCTCAATCCAATAGAGCATCTTTGGGATGTGGTGGAACGGGAGATTCGCATCATGGATGTGCAGCCGACAAATCTGCGGCAACTGTGTGATGCCATCATGTCAATATGGACCAAAATCTCTGAGGAATGCTTCCAGCACCTTGTTGAATCTATGCCACGAAGAATTGAGGCAGTTCTGAAGGCAAAAGGGGGTCCAACCCGTTACTAGCATGGTGTACCTAATAAAGTGGCCGGTGAGTGTATAAGACACAGTGAATATAAGCAGCAACAAATATAAACCTACCCTCAGGGTCTACCAGAAATCTCTCCACCTCCCACCTCAGCGATTTATGAACCAGTAGAGAAACCCCACGTGAATGGGTGGTATGACAAGAGTGATGTGCCCATTGTGCCCACGCTCTATGCATCCTACCAACACTGTCAGGTGTCAAATGTGTTTCCTGGAGACACAGAATGTGGGGATTAACTTTCCTAATCACAGAAAAAACCATTGCCCTTTTTCTTGCAGTGCCTAAGCCTCGGACATTCCACGACATGAACTTTATATTGGCCATAATAGCTTAACAATAAAGAGAATATCGTGCCTTAGGTGTGTGACATAGGTGACCTGAACAAGAACATCCGCAACCGTGCGGAATCGTAACCCAACTGTAACATATCCCATGGTAATAGTGAATTGCGGGAGCTTTAAAGCGTAATCGAGCTCCAAACAAAACTAAGAATCACAATTGCAGTAAACTCTCAGATCAGTGTCTAACGTGGCACCAATAAGGGGTGTACTGTAGGTAAATTTTACCCTGAGTACAGAGCAGACCACACATAGCCACCGATCTACAGGACATGCCCCAGCTTGTAGAGGATGCATATCCGCCATCTTGTTTAGCAGAGGTCTAGCTAAGAGTGTTCAGACCTCAGCAGACATATGCCATAGATATATAAATAGGAAGTATGGCCAATATCTTCATATAAATGTAAACATTTAGGGAAGGCATTTCAGAGAGAAGAATAAGAAGTCAGGAAAGAAAGAAAAATTAGAATAACAAAGAATGTCAGCAGCATTATAAACCTGAGGCCCAGGATATAAGGCCCAGAGAGTCAGTATGATGACTTGCTGAATATTGCGGACTTTATGGCTCAGTCGCTGTGCTCATCTTGGTGATCTGGGAGGCCTGGGTCTACCATCGATCCATGTGCTGGCTTCCAGTGGGGTAGTGAAGAACCTCGAGGAGTCTCCATCCACAACACGCAATCTCGCTGGGTAGGCCATTGAGTATGGTAGATTAAGTTCTCTCAATCTCCTTTTCACATTAGCAAAAGTCGCACGCTTCTTCTGCAATTCTGCCGAGAAGTCAGGTAACAGCATAATGGATGAGTTCTCAAACCTCAGGTCTGGTTTTCGTCTGGCTACTGGCAGGATCTGGTCCCTGTCAGTTGAGTTCAGGAATCGCGCCAGCAATGGCCGCGGTGGCGCCCCAGGATGAGGTGGTTTGGCGGGAACCCGATGTGCGCGCTCTATGGCGAATGCTGAGGAAAATTTCCCATCCAGGAAGGTGGTTGTAATCCATTGAAGTATGAATTCACATGGGTTGGTACCTACTGCCTGTTCAGGCATACCTAAAATGCGCAGGTTATTGCGTCGCAGGCGATTTTCATAATCATCACATTTTTGCTGCCAGAAGTCGACCTTCTTGTCTAGTGCAGCTAGTTGCACGGGAACCGGATTCGTGGTATCTTCCAGGTGAGAGATCCGATTTTCTGCCTCCCGGACCCGGTCTCTGAGGTGGTGCATATCTTGTCTGAGCAGGCCAAGATCGATTTTGACCTCCTCCATCTTCCCCGATAATGTGGCTTTGCAGGCAGATATCGCCTGGAGCAGCTGTGCTGTTACCTGTTTTAATGTAGATTCCACCTCCTGGTCCAGATCAGCAGCAGGATCACTCTCCGCCGATGCAGCACGCTGTGAGGAAGAGGGTCCGCCATCTTGGCCATCCTCGCGGGCAAACTCTCTCAGTTTCTCTACCACTGAGAGAGCTTTATTTCGGGCCATGCTCCTTCCCCAAGATTTGACTGACCTCCTAGTACCAGGATGGGGAATTTTGGCGGCTGTGTAAGTTCAGGATGATAAGAGTTAGGAGTCCATAGACCGGAGCGAGCTTACATGCGTCTGATCTTGTTGGTAGCTGGCCACGCCCCCCTGGTATTCTGGACTATTAAATGATGCATAACTAGCATAGATCAACCATGTCCTCTCCCTGTAGGAGAAGTTCCAACACCACTAACACTAGTAACCACGTGACCAATCATAATTGAGGCTCTCCTCATTTTCTTGCTCTCTTCCAGCAAATAGGCTGACAGACGAACTATTGTATTCCTGTGTGACAACGGTAAGTGGATCAAAAAATATTTATGTGTCAGGGAGACAATGAACTGACACTTTAACTATTGTATTTACATGTGGCAACGGCAAGGAGAGGGTTTTGTGGATCAAAAATAGGTTTGTGTCAGCGACACAATTAACAGACGGATTAACTATTGAATTTATGTGTCATTGGTGCAAAGGAGCAGCATTGCACCGACCAAAAATGACTACAGGTCACCCACAGACTGAACAGCACAATTAAGTATTGTATTCCTGTATCACTGGTGCAAAGGTGTTTAATTGCAATAACCAAAAATTCCTATTGGTCACCCTCAGACTGAACTGCACGATTAAGTATTGTATTTCTGTGTCATTGGTACAAATGTCTTGTATTGCACCGATCAATAATGCCTACAGGTTACCAGCACACTTTTTAAAAATAATAAGCATCCTGTCCCTACACTAGTTAGAGCAGAATGGCGACGCACCATATGATCCGCAATTTATGCATGCAGGGTGAAATGCTGGCCAATCACAGCCATGCCAATATTAGGCATGATTGTGATGGCTTCCAAGTGCCCACAGCCTAAATGCTTGTTGATTGGCTGTGCTGCAGCCTTTCAACAAGCTTTATTTTAACTCCGCACAATGACCACAAACACGGACTTTGGCGCCAAACACCGTAATGTTTGTTATGGCCCCAAACGCGGCGGTCCGGGTTCACTCATCACTATCAGCGACACAATTAACAGACTGATTCATTCTCCTATAACAGACAGATGAAAATGTGGTGTTAACTGACACAGTTAGACTGACTAACTACATTTTCTACTTTATTTTCTACTTTTAACCCCTAGAAGACCCTTGATGTACTAGCACATCATGGGCACCAGTGCCTTGGTGACGTTTGACATACTAGTATGTCAAGATGATCGGGCAGGCACAAGAGCAATACGCACATGATCAATGCAGAGGCCTGGAAGTCACTGATAGCTGTGCCCCTGCTGTATCCACAGGATCACTGTAAACGGTGATCTCAGCAGATTGACCCCTTCTATGCCGTGGTCAAAGCTGACTATGGTGTTCAAGTGGCTTAGAGGGGTTTGCGGCTCTATTTCTATCCGTATCATGTCCCCTCATTGCGGTATATGGGACCCAATGGCTAAGGCAGCAGATGCCTTGACAGGCATCTGGGCTTGCCTTCTACAGAAGCCTAGTAGATCTAGCCCCTTAGGCTGGGTCTCCTAGACAATTGTCAGTGTATTACACTGGTAATACACTGACCGGCAATGCATTACAATACACATATGAATCCCAAAATAGTAAAAGCCAACCATCACCTCATCCCGCAAAAAATGAGCCCCTATTTAAGACAATTGCCAAAAATTTTTTAAAAAATATGGCTTTCAGAAAATGGAGACACACAAGCATGATTTTTTTTTAATTGCTTTATTATGTAAAACTGAACCAAAAAATAAAAGTAGACATATTTGATATTGTGTGTAACAAAAATATCACATGATCTTACCTGTCAGGAGAACATTGTAAAAACAAAAAATAAAAACTGCCAGAACAGCAAATTTTGGTTACCTTGACTTACAAAAAGTGTAATATTGAGCAATCAAAAGTCATATGTACCTCAAAATAGTACCAACAAAACTTACCTTATATCGTAGTTTACAAAATGGGGTCACTTTTTGGGAGGTTCTACTGTAGGGGTGCATCAGGGGATCTTCAAATGTGACTAGTCCATCAAAATCTGCCGTCCAAAAACCATATGGTGCTACTTTCCATTTGAGCCCTGCTGTGCGCCCGTACAGCAGTTTACCACCACATGTGGTGGTGTTTCTGTAAACTGTAGAATCAGGGTAACAGATTTTGAGATTTGCTTGCCTGTTAACCCTTTAGGTCTTACCAAAAAATAGAATAAAATGGAAATTTTGAAATGTTATCTCCATTTTCCTATAACAAAGTTTGCAAAATTATGTAAGCCCCACAAAGTGACTTCATAACTGAACTGGTCATTAAAAAGTAGGTTTTGAAATTTTCTAAAAAAGAATCATGCCTACAATTTAAGGCTTCTATCATCCCAAAAAATCTGAAATTCAAATTTTGAAAATTATGACTTTTTCCCAATTTTTGGTAAATTTAGGATTTTTTTATACATAAAGATGGAATATATCTACTCAAATTTACCAATGTCGTGAATTACAATGTTTCATGAGAAAATAATCTCAGAATGGCTCACATGTCAGACTTGCAAAAATGGTCTGGTCCTTAATGGGTCAAAATGCATCGATTAATAATAACATTCATAACATTGTACCATTGTACCAGCTCTTGAAGGGTCAGCGGGTGTACCCTAATCTTTTTCAATCTGTGTCTGGCTTACTTTGGGTATACAAGGGACATACCCACAGAATTTGACCCTTTGCTGTCTGCTATGAATTTTGCCCTAAATTTTGAATGTACACTGCCTGCCCTGACCATGGTTCGTTCCTGACTAGGATTTTCCTGATCCTATGCCCCATTGTTCCTCGACCCCTGTGAGTCAGTAATCACTGAACAGAGACACATCAAGAGGTAATGGTTTAGTGATTCCCCTGCAGTAGAGACCTGATCCAGATGTACATGGGTGAATGACTGGAGAGTTGGAGTATCTGTTCTGCAACACAGTGGATCCATATTCACTTCAGTACACATATAGTTTATGTAAAATACTCACTTTCTAGGCACAATTATGCATGACTTGATGTAACTGCAAACAATCAGTCCAAGTGTGGAAAGCTAAAGCTTTATAAAAATACCCAAGGATGTCTCCCTTCATTTAATCATTTACTGCTGAAAGACATTAAAATTTTAAAGTTCTATAGTCCTAATAATATCTACTTGCTGCCAAACAATTGGGGCCAAAGCATGAGTAATAGAGGTTGTTCCAAAGTATATTTTATGTGCCTAGTAAAACATAAATCTAACAAATAAATTGATGGTAAAAAAAATGCCAGAGAGTAAGTTGTGCATACAAATAAATTCAATTAGCGTGTATAAGTACTCAAATATACACATCTTAAATATGATCAATATTTTTTTTCAGCTGAAATATGTACTTGCCATTGTAATAATTCCTGTACTGTCATTATTATTCCAGTAATTCAAGCCAAGTTTCAGAACATGTGGAATTCTTTGGCTCACTTATGTAGAAAACTGAACTTAACCCAAGGAAAAACATTCTATTAATACAATACCAAAAAGTACCTAAATTTAACAAGTACAGATATGACATCAATGATAATCTTTTTGTTAATCTTTTTACACAACAAAAAAAAATATACCAAATTTCTCCATCTAAAGTCATCACAGTAGTTTTATATAGTAGAATCATTTAAAACAAACGATAAAGACCATAAAATTAGAGATGAGCGAGCACTAAAACGCTCGGGTGCTCGTTATTTGAGACAAACTTTTCCCGATGCTCGGGTGCCCGTTTTGAGTAACGAACCCCATTGAAGTAAATGGGAGACTCGAGCATTTTTGCAGGGGATCAAGGCTCTGCCTAGGGAAGGCTGGGTGAAAACCTGGAAACCTCAGAAAATGATGGAAACACCACGGAAATGGACAGGAAACAGCAGGGGCAGCATGCATGGATGCCTCTGAGGCTGCCTAATCCCACCATTACCCCAAATTCTCCTGCAACAGCCTGGTGGTTACCCTCATGGCAATTGTGCTCACCCAGACAAAGAAAGGCGA
Organism: Rhinella marina; assembly: GCA_900303285.1. Taxonomy (NCBI): domain Eukaryota; kingdom Metazoa; phylum Chordata; class Amphibia; order Anura; family Bufonidae; genus Rhinella; species Rhinella marina. Next base: position 28,431 of record ONZH01024765.1, on the reverse strand, counting down.
GGCACATGCCCATCACATGTTAGGGAAGCACCCAACTAGGTGCAACGAAGGTCCATCACCCATGCCCATGCTGGCACTGCTCTCCTATCCCCAGCCACACGATGCAGGCATAAGCCTGACACAGCATGGCGGTGACACCAACAAGTGACCAAGTTAGATGAGGTAGCAGGTGAGCCACTCAAAAATTTAGCCTGACTAAGCATGGCGGTGACAACAGAGTGACCGAGTGACACTGCAGGAGCAGGCGAACCACATAAACATTTTTCGTGGCCCTGTATGACGGCGGTGACAGCAGAGTGACTGAGTTAGTATGCGCTAGCTGGTGAAGCACCCAAAAATTTAGCCTGACACAGCACGGCAGTTACACCACCAATGACTTTGTCTGACTGAGAATGCAGTGAAATGGCTTCTGTTGAGCCTCCCAAATTTTTTTTCTTTTCGGAGTACATAAAGAAAAATTTTTTTTTTTTTTTTAAATGTCGGTACTTGCGCCTCCTGAAAAATTGTTTTGGACTGTCTGTTTGACGCTCCTGAAACATTGTTTTACAGTGTCTGTAGTTGACACTGCGGAAAAATTGTTTGGAGAGAGGGCCTGTAGGTGGCCCTCCGGAAAAATTGTTTGGAGAGAGGGCCTGCAGGTTGACCTCCAGAAAAATTGTTTAGAGAGAGGGCCTGTAGGTGGACCTCCAGAAAAATTGTGGTAAAAGAGTGCCAGTTGGACCTCTAAAAAATTGTGTTTTTTTGGGTCAGCGTTAGGCAAAGACGACGAGGAGTAGGAGGAGTAGGAGGAGTAGAGAAGAGGAATCGGATACATACATAATGTTAATCTTTAGCTGCTTTCCCCCGGAGGAGATTTGAATTCCGGTGAAATCCAGGCTTTGTTCATTTTAATAAGCGTCAGCCTGTCAGCGCTGTCAGCTGACAGGCGTGTACGATTATCGGTGATGACGCCACCAGCTGCACTGAATACCCGCTCTGACAACACGCTAGCGGCAGGGCAGGCCAGCACCTCCAAGGCGTACAGCGCCAGTTCAGGCAACATGTCCACCTTTGAAACCCAGTAGTTGTATGGAGCAGAGTGATCACTATGGACGTTGGTATGGTCAGCTAGGTACTCCCTCACCATCTTTCGGTACAACTCTCCCCTACTCTGCCTTGACTTGAGACAGGTGACAGTGTCTTGCTGGGATGACATTAAACTGGCAAAGGCCATGGAGAGTGTTCCCCTGCCAGTGCTGGACAAGCTGCCTGCTCGCCTGCTCTCCCCGCTACTTGGCAAACAGAACTATGCCCACTGCCGCTAGCGGCGTCAGATGGGAGGGATTGTTTCAGCTTGTGCACCAGGGCCTTTTGATATTGATTCACTCTCATACTCCTTTCCTCTACAGGGATGAGAGTGGAAAGGTTCAGCATGTACCGTGGGTCCAGGAGAGTGAACACCCAGTAATCGGTGTTTGAAAAAATGCTTCTAACGCGAGGGTCACGGGATAGGCAGCCTAACATGAAGTCTGCCATGTGCGCCAGAGTCCCAACACGCAAGAATTCAATCTCCTCACTGGCCTGACTCTCCATTTCCTCCTCCTCCTCCTCCTCCAAGTCCTCCTCTTCAGCCCATACACGCTCAAGAGTTAAGAAGGACTAAGCACTGGTACCCTCTTCTGTCTCGCCGACATTCTCCTCCTCATCCTCATCCCCCTCCTCCGATACACGCTGAGAAACAGACCGGAGGGTGCTCTGGCTATCAAACGACGTATCTTCCTCCACCGTCTCTTGTGACAAGCGCAAAGCATCTGACTTCATGCTGAGCAGTGAGTTTTTCAACAGGCAAAGCAGCGGGATGGTGAGGCTGATAATGGCGGCATCGCCGCTGACCATCTTTGTTGACTCCTCAAAGTTGGTCAACACCTGGCAGTTGGTGTGGGCAGTACATGAGCGGCCCCAGGGTCAGACTCGGTCCCAGCCTCCACCAAGTTAAGCCAATGTGCCGTCAGTGATATATAGTGTCCCTGCCCGGCAGCACTTGTCCACGTGTCCGTGGTTAGGTGGACCTTCTCAGAAACAGCGTTGGTCAGGGCACGGATGATGTTCTGTGACACGTGCTGGTGTAGGAATGGGACGGCACATCGGGAAAAATAGTGGCGGCTGGGGACCGAATACCGAGGGGCAGCCACCGCCATGAGGTTGCGAAAGGCCTCGGTCTCTACCAGCCTATAGGGCAGCATCTCCAGGCTCAGCAATTTGGAGATGTGGACGTTGAGGGCTTGGGCATGTGGGTGGGTGGAACTGTATTTCCTCTTGTGCTCCAGCGTCTGCTGTAAAGACAGCTGAACGCTGCACAGGGACACATTGGTGGACGCTGTGGAGAATCGTGGAGGCGAAGGTGTGGTTTTCCGGCAGGAGGCGCTCGTGCCGGGGTCCTGGGCAGGGGGTTTGAATAGCAGAGGCAGCGAGTGACACAGGGGAAGGAGCAGTGGTGGGAGCCGCAGGAGGTGAACGGTCTTGGTTCCATTGAGTGGGGTGTTTAGCACTCATATGCCTGCGCGTGCTGGTGGTTAGGCTAGTAGTGGTGGCACCCCTGCTGATCCTGGTGTGGCACAGGTTGCACACCACAGTCCGTCAGTCATCCTCACTTTCTTTAAAGAACCTCCAGACTTGTGAACATCTAGGCCTCACCACGGGAGCTTCACTACGTGAAACAGTTGCTGCTGATGCACCAGCTCTGGCCCTGCTTCTCCCTCTGGCCACACCACTGCCTCTTCCAACCTGTTCTAGTGCAGCACTCGCCTCCGCCTCAGAAGCACTGTCTTCACTCGGCTTATCAACCCAGCTTGGGTCAGTCACCTCGTCATTCTCTGATTCCTCAGTCTGCTCCCCCCTCGGACTTCTTGCCCTGACAACAACTTCACCACTGTCTGACAACCGTGTCTCCTCATCGTCCGACACCTCTTTACACACTTCTACCACTAAGTTAACAATGTCATCATCATCACCCACAGACTGCGACAGTTGGAAAACTTGGGCATCGGGAAAGAGGTCAGCAGCAACCTGAGAAGTGATTTGTTACTCTGGGAAGGGTCCAGAAAACAGTTCCTTAGAGTATGCCGGATCGCAATCCAAATTTTCCTGGGAGGGGGCCGACTGGGGGGAAGGAGGTTGAGGTGGAGGAGCCAGAGGAGTGCTCCCTTGGGTAACGTGGGTGGACTCCGTGGAAAACTGACTGGTGGACAAATTACTTGAAGCATTGTCCGCAATCCACGACATCACCTGTTCGCACTGTTGTGGTTTCAACAGTCCTCTGCCACGTGTCCCTGTAAGTTGAGACATGAAGCTAGGGAGTGTAGCTCTGAGGCGTTCCCCTGCTCCCTCATCAGCAGGTACTGTCTCGCCCTGCCCAGGAACACGGCCTCTGCCCCCTGCAGTAATTAAATCCCCACGCCCTCGTCCTCGACCCTTAGCCCTGGTGTTCAACATTTTCTGTATATAAGTGTATTATATGTACAAAAAAAAATGGGCCTGCTGTACTGAAACCCACAAACTTGTTCAATCTGAACAAGTTAATATATAGGTGGATAAGTTAGAGCAAAATTACGTATGTTATTATGTACCGTGCAGTATGGAGCAATTACACTGAAACTATTAGATTAGGCAGACTTGGTCTGCTTAATTGCAACCCAGACAAATGTCGCACAGAGATTTTTGTAATGTAGCTGTCTCAGTGAGAGCAAAAGGCCTTTTTTAATGACGTAACGTACAGAATATGTCACCTGGACAGAAAATACGGATTGTGCTTTGTATATAGGTGGATAAGTTAGAGCTAAATTACGTATGTTATTACGTACCGTGCAGTATGGAGCAATTACACTGAAACTATTAGATTAGGCAGACTTGGTCTGCTTAATTGCAACCCAGACAAATGTTGCACAGAGATTTTTGTAATGTAGCTGTATCAGTGAGAGCAAAAGACCTTTTTTAATTACGTGACGTACAGAATGTGTTACCTGGACAGAAAACACGGATTGTGGTTTGTGGTGACTGGACAGCTGAACTGTGACACACAGAATGGTTCCACATAGCTGTACAAAATGGATTTGTATCACTGAGATAAAACAACAAAAAAACTATTTTTTTTAAATTTTTTTATATATATATATTTTTATTTTTTTTTAACGTGACATGCAGAAAATTTCAGAGAGCAAACTCAGCCCCTGCTGACTGTGGCTATTTTCACTGCAACCCAGACAAATGTTGCACAGAGATTTTTCTAATGTAGCTGTATCAGTGAAAGCAAAAGACCGTATTTGATTACTTGACATACAGTATAGGTCACCTGGACAGAAAATACGGATTGTGGTTTGTGGTGAGTGGACAGCTGAACTGTGACTCAAAGAATGGTTCCACACAGCTGTATGAAATGGATTTGTATCACTGAGATAAAACAATAAAAAAAAAAATTGTTATATATGGCGATAGCTGCACTACTAGTTCCAGCCAGCCCAGCCAGGACACAAAAAAAGTTTCTGTAGCCCTTAGAAGGGCTGTTGGGTTCTTTTGATTTCACTCCTGCCTAACAGAGCACTAAATCCAGGCCCTAACACTCTCCCTGAAACGCAGCAGATCTGTCCCTAACGACATCCAGACAGCATCTGAGCCGACCACCGCCGGCAATCAATAGTATATTCCAGGGTCACCTGATCAGGCCAGCCAACCCCTGCTATCGACATGTAAGGGCCCCACGTGATGCTGGGTGTTCCGCAGAGTCTCCTGGCTTGTGATTGGCTGAGTTTATAGGCGCCAAAAATTCAAAATGTGGGAGATGCCATTTCCTCGAGCATGGCGAGATGCACGTCCGAGCATCGAGCACTTACGAGTACCGTAATGCTCGAACGAACACCAAGCTCAGACGAGCATGCTCGCTCATCTCTACATAAAATCAAACTGGTAGTTAATAGCAATAGCATTAAATACTGTAATTATTATAAATCTTGAACTAAGCGATAATATTACACATAGAAATAATAATAAAGGTGATTATGATGATCGCAATGATGCTTATTCCTTATACGAAACTCAACTTTCAAAATTAAATAATCAAAATCATAAAAATACTGTATAATATTTTTTTTTATTGCAGTGAAACATATTGAAATATTTTAAGTAATTTAAAATGGCTCCTTTTTACATAAACTGGCATTTGAAATCATCACAAAAGAACACAGCCTAACAGACACTGGGGCATACTGACTAGGGATGAGCGAACCGAACCGTAACGAACCAGATTCGTTACGAACTTTCCCAAAAGTTCGGTTCGTCATCGAACCAAATTTTCAGAAAGTTCGTGACGAATCTGGTTAAAATAACGGCGACGCAAAATATACGCATATTTATTGAGAATGTACGCTAATGCGTACATATTCAGTTAAGTAGCGTACCTTTGACAACGCTAGACTGTATGTTCGTTACTTGAGTAGGAATGTTCGCAGATGCAGTATATGCGTACGCTAATGCGTACATATTCAGTTAAGTGGCGTACCTTTGACAACGCTAGACTGTATGTTCGTTACTTGAGTAGGAATGTTCGCAGACGCAGTGTATGCGTACGCTAACGCGTACATATTCAGTTAAGTAGCGTAACTTTGACAACGCTAGACTGTATGTTCGTTACTTGAGTAGGAATGTTCGCAGACGCAGTGTATGCGTACGCTAATGCGTACATATTCAGTTAAGTAGCGTACCTTTAACAACGCTACACTGTATGTTCGTTATTTGTGCGGGAATGTTTGCATTAGCGTACGCATTAGTGTAAATTCTCAAATATGCGTATATTTTGCGTCGCCGTTGTTGAAGTCACTTGGATTTTTTCCACTTTTTTCATTGTAATAGCAACTGCAAGTAAACGAAACTATACCCTATCAGACTCCCATTATTGTAGCAGCAATTATTCAGCCATTATAGCAAGGTTCGTTTTAGGTTCGGTTCGTACGAATCCGAACTTCACTAAAGTTCGCCAAAGCGAACCGAACCGAACTTTTCAAAAGTTCGCTCATCCCTAATACTGACTAATCCTACAGATGATATAAACTATAACCCCTTTTTCACGGCTGATTATTAGGGCACTTTGGGGCCTTTCTGATAATTGTCCTATGTAAAGGCACCACCAGTCACCCAATAAATGAGCAACAACTCATCCACTGGGTGAAAGCCTCACTGTGGACACCAAAATAATTTCTGGGCTGCAGATCATGCTGTGTAAAGAGGGATCTACTGGCCAGAAACAATGATTTTCTATGGGGATGAGTGATCTCTTGTAGAGGAAATGATTGTTGCCAGTAAATGAAGCTCTCACCTTCTCTAATGAGTAGTCAGTTATTGGGAACAAATGTTATATTCCAGAAAATTAATTATTGAGTTGGCCAAGGAAGAGGGGCTCTAAGACTTGACACCCCATTTATCCCATCAGCTTATTCCCAATGTTAAATGTCTAGATTCACTCATCTAAGTACATGTGGAGTCAACCACTGAAACTAATTTTTTAAGACTGATGCTTTATTGGCCAACCTTAAAAAAACAAAGTGGCTCATTTATTAAGATAATCAATTTACACATTGGTCTTAAGTGTCTCAACCTTCCTGAAAAGTGGTGTGAGCGGGGAAAAGTAGCAGATTTTGTCGCACAATGGCATGACATCTGCAACACAAAAGTGGCATATATTAGTTAATAAATGAGCCCCCAAATTTTTTTTATGAAATGTGTCAAATGTAATAAAAAGTAGACTCTTAACTGTCCTAAAGTCAGAAAATAAAATCTGTAATCGCAGGAGTCGGTTTGTGCCAAAATTTGTGCCATTTTCTTTCTGTTTAAACATTAAACTTGGTAAATGAAATGTAAAAAGTTAAATATTTAGTGCAAGCTGCAGCTTTTTGCATAATTGTGTCCAGTTTTTGGCTCTGATTATGCCACAAAATAGTGTCAGTTGATGACTAAATGTGGGTCATTGACATTAGTAAGAACATAGGCCAGGAAAATCAAAACATTATTGGGATATGATCAAAATCAAACACAACAAAAATAAGGCTGGGTTCATATGATGTTTTATGCCTCAGTTTGACGTATAAGTTAGAAAAAGAAGAATACAAGATTGCAGCACACCACGTTCTTGTATGCTACACAGTCCGGTAAAAACAGTATACTTTTTTTTACAATGAAACTCTGGTGAATGGATGCCACTGCATGGCATCAGTCTGAGGCATCCGTTTAATGTATACTTTTTTGTATAGGATAAACAGATGAGAAAAATGTGATGTGAACTAGAGATGAGCGAATCATTCAAAAAATTATTCGCCGAACATTCGCCAAACTTTTCCTAAGATTCGTATATTCGACAAATCGATTTGTTGTATTGGCATACAAAATATACGTTATTATGTGCTATTAGCGAACATTCGCGCACTAAGAACGAACGTTCATTTTAAAAATGTACGCAACTTCTTAGAAGACGTATGCATGAGCGTACAAATAGCTTGTGAATCCTCAGCGTACTATTGTCTACGCGATTACGTAATACGCAGGCACGTACGAGGAGAGGCCGCGGCGTGCACTCTTCAAATGCAGAGTGAATATTCGAAAATGGCATCCAGACGATCCTCATCATTTAGCTCTGTTGCAAAGCTGAAATACATAGTCCGGCTGATGGACCGCCAGGATTACAATTTACGATGGCACACACCGCCACCCGAACCAGCATAAAAAGGAGGTGATCCAGCAGGTGATCGTTTTGACACCTTGCGGACCCCGGGCCAGATCCAGCGTAAATGGTCAGATCTGAAATCGCCCTCAGAGGCAGTATGTATATTTGAGGTAGAACAAGTAAGGTGCTGTCTATTCGGCTAAGTGCATAGTACAACCATCCACCATACAATAAAGTGAATATGAGGACACATTGCGGTACCTGTAAAGAAATACACACAATGGGCAACATACTTGAAAACATTGCTGAAAGGTAAAAACATTAGTGCAAACAATCCAGTGCAAACAATATAGTGCAAATACATTATATATATATATATATATATATATATATATATATATATAATGTAAACATTTTAAATATCACCTACCTAGTATGCTCACGGACACGTTTCAGTCTCTTTTCTTCTGACGCTTGTCATAGAACTGGAGCAGAGTCCCAAACTCAGTTGCAATTTGTAATCCACATAGGTAAAATTGTAATCCAAATGGGTAAAAAAATAGCAGCAAAGGTTCCTTAAAAAACCCTCTTTCAAGGGGCTCCCCAATAAACTGAAAAGGGGGAAAAAAGGGATGAGGCGCACGTATGCTCAACTTGGTTAAAACTTTTTTTTTGATGGGGGGAGTCCTGACAATCCATGTCCATCTGGGTGAGGACAAACGCAGAGCAACAAAAATAAAAACAAACGCCAACTAGTGCTCACCCTTCAGGTTAAGTCTACGTTGTGGCTCCCATAAAAGCTGCAGGATCTTTACTTAAGGGCCAGCAGGTCCTCTTCACTGCTGCTGGAGCTAAAAGACATGAGAGGGCGCTCCTGCCTCATGAAAGCGACACTGGCTGCGGCAGCAGACCCCCACCGACCTCTCAGGGATGGTCTTGGTAGTGACCGGGCGGTCACACTGGCAAGGGCCGTGGCAACTTAGGCCTTGCCCATTACCTTGTAGTGGCCAGATCCTCCCACCGGCATACAAGGTGACAGAATCTCTGGCTGTAAGGGCTCTGGTAACGGTCTTCTGCGAGCGGCGGACTGTGCGACCTGCACCTGCTATGGCAGTTGGTATTGTACCACCGATGGCTGGTACACAAAACTGTTGGTGGTTATCTGTCCCACATGAAGGATCGGCGGCGGTGGCAAATCTGGTATCAGGGGTTCCAGCTGAGCTTGGGATTTCTCCTCAGATTGCAGAGTCCCATCATTGGTCTCATGGGAACACCGAGCCTCTTCTGCGGCCTGGGCCTCCTCACTCCAGTCTTCCGGGGGCGCTGCAGGAGTAGCTGGTCGCTTAAGGAGTTTCACCCCAGTAGCAAAGGGGCCTTGGAGGCTCTTCATGGGGGTATACTCCACGTAATCACCTATGTGGAGATTGTGGCGGACGGGCGGAAGATAAGGCCGCTTTACAGAATGATGGTTGACATTTAATTCTTCCGCCGTCTCCTCATCGCGGATAAAACCTACCCCCCATTTCACACTGAACCAAATAACGGTACTCCTTCGGCGCTCCAGCTTAGGGTCACCGGACCGTGGGTGCTCCAAAACCTGCACAACCCACTCCTCTAGCAACTTTTTGTATTCCCAGAGGGTCAGGGCGTTCCGGGTGACAGCCTTGGGGACCATGGAATTTTGCCGAAGGGAGTAGTCCTTCCAGCGGAGTGAACACCTTAGTGGGCACCTCAACCGACTTCTAAGGCTGCCGGACATATTGAGAGACGTAGATCTCCTCCGGTTCCTTCTCCTCATAGGGGTCGGTGCCCCACACCATGCCTCCCCAGTCAGGGCCTCGCTGTGTCGCCATCTTAATTTCCTGAGTTGTCTCGTCTTCCTCGCGCGCTGGAGAAGGGGGCGGAGCTACCAGGGAGCAGACTGCATCGCTAATGAATTGAATTTGTACGCAACAGCGTATAGAGTAACTTATACGTAGCAATAGCATATAATTTATAGGACAAACTACATAGCGAATGCGTACAAAGCCGAAGTGAATCACCGAATATTCGGATTCGCTTCTCAGCTGAAAATTCCCAAGATTCGATACGAATCAACGAATCGACGGATCGATTCGCTCATCTCTATTGTGAACCCAGCCTACAAAACATACTTCTGTGAAATCCTCAAAATAGAACACAGCCTAGGAGTAAAGAAAACACTATTGTGACATCACCACAATAGAGTATAGTCTAGAAAAAAGGCACTGGCGTAATTAAAGGGGTCGCAGCGGTCGCAGTTGTGACTGGGCGGGCCCATAAGCCAGGGGGGCCCAGAGGGTCCCCTCGACAGTGGTGCTGTATATTTCCCTTTATAAGATGCAGTGTATCTTATAAAGGGAATACCAGTGAGCGCTTCCATAATGGAAGACTCATCGGGTGACTGCAGTGCGGGCCCTGAGAAGAGATGAGAGCCGGGAGACAGCCTAACAGGGAGAGGAGCAGCAGAGCAGGAGAGGTAAGTTTGCTTATTTATTTTATAGTCTGATCTGAGGTCTGATATGGGAGTCTGATTGGGGATGTAAATGTCTGATTGTGAGTCTGATTTGGGATGGTGGTCTTCTCTGAGGTCTGAAATTGGGGGCGGGGTCTGACATGGGGGTCTGACAGAAGTCTAAAGGGAGTCTGGTCTGGTCTCATCTGGGGTTTGATATGGGAGTTTGATCTGAAAGGTAAGGGGTTATTTTTTTGTACTGGCACACTATCTGTGTGGTACCAGTATTTTCAGCGGGACTGTTTTTGCAGTATAGTATTGGAGGGGAGGCAGGATGAGGTGTTGAGAAGGTGGGAGGATGATGTCTTTTTGTTAAACTCTGCAGAAACGAGACGCGGATGAAAGAAGTCACCATGGTGGCCTGGTTTGAAAGGAGAAGATGAGGAAAGAGAATATCTACATCATAGGAGACATCACTGGATGTCAGAGGTATGTCCCCCTGTATTTTCTGTAGCGCTGTATGTATTGTAATTTTTTCCAAGTATGTCTTTAAAGGGGTTGTCCGCTTTTTTTTTTGGTACCAGCACTGCCCTCTCTGCTCACCATTGCAATTGCTGCAGTGAGCAGGTGAACAGAGCAGAGAAAGCAGCTCTCATATGAGTGCAGCTGATCGGCTGAGGTCTCCCAACACCCCTGCCGGTCTGATATTGATGATCTATCTTGATGATAGGTCATCAGTAATAAAGAGAGGACAACCCCTTTAACAGTAGTACTGGAGGGAATGGGTTAAGTTGAGAATTTGGCATGGGGGGAAAACGTTCCAATTTTTGCTTCAGGCAGCAGAACGGTGCACCCCTGCCCCTGGCCACAAAGAGCTGAGGGAAGGGGGCCCAAGATGAACTCTTGCACCATGCCTTTACCTATGCCCCTGAAAAAAGAGAAAAAGTTATTATAACACTATCAATAGAGCATAGACTACAAATAAAGAAAAAGACTATTGTGACAGCATAAAATGTAGAACACAGCCTAAGAGTAAAAATGATTGTGACATCATTAACCCCTTCCAGACCTCCACCGTACTATTATGGCACAGCGGGAAGTAGCGTCCCAACCTCCGTCATAAGAGTGACATGTTCTTGATCAGTGCAGAGGATGAAAGCTCTGAAGTCAGCAGCTTAACCCTCATATGCCATGGTCAATGCTGACTGCAGCATGTAAGGGATTTGCAGAAAAAAAGGGATGTCTCTCCACTGCCCCCCCCCCCCCCGTTGTGACGACAGGAGGTCTCAGGACTTGCCAACTAAGGAGACCTATGAGGCCCAACCTCAAGCTGAGTCTCATAGGCACGCTGTTAGTGTAACACTGACAGACTAAATGCATTACAATAAACTATGTATTGTAATGAATTGTAGAGGGGATCAGACCCAGAAAAGTTCCCATACTAGGAAATAAAATGTATAATATAAAAAAGTAACAAATGTATTTAATAAAAAAAATTCAAGTAAAGTAAAAAATAAACACCCTTACCCTTCAGCAAGCCATTTACAATAAAAATAAAAAATAAAAAAAATGCTTTGTGTGAAAGTGAAAAACCATATCAAATATCTCTGTAATCGTACTGCCGAGTATAATAAAGATAACATGACATTTTTTCTGCTTGGTGTATGGCATAATAGCAAAACCCAAAAAGCAGTGAGAGAGTTTTTGCCTTTCTTTATCCTGCTTCCCAAAAAAATTAAATAAAACGTGATCAAAAAGTTGTATGTACCCCAAAATAGAACCAATGATGATAATAACTCACCCTGCAAAAAATAACCCCCCCACACAGCTCCATTAAAAGAAAAATAAATGCATGGCTGTACTTGTACCCAGAGGCCGTTCAATATCAACATGACGTCCGTAAACCAATCCATCAAAACCTGCACTGCAAAAGCCAAATGGTGGTCTTTCCCTTCTGAACCCTGCAGCATACCCAAACAGCAGTTTACATCCACATTATGGCATTTACATGCACAGTAGAATCTGCCTAATAATTTACAGGACATGGTGTGTCTCAGATGGCACGAGCTGGGCAAAACATGTTGGGCATTGAAATGTCATATCTGTGGAAAACTTGCAAATTTTGCACAGTCTGCAAAACGCTTGTGTAATCAAAATGCTCACGCCAGCCCTTAGTAAATACCTTGAAGGGTGTAGATTCCAAAATGGGGGTTTTAATTAATAATTTCACGCCAGAGCCTCTAGAGTTGCCAAAAAAAGATGCATAAATCACCCCATTGGGCCTAGATGGGCATGATGCTCTTTTACTCCTGCACCCTGTTGTACATCCAGGTAAAAAATTACGGTCACAGGTAGGGTGTTTATATAACCAGGAAGCACAGCATAAGGGTTCATGCACACAAACGTATTTTCTTTCCATGTCCGATTGTTTTGTTTTTTTGCGGACTGTATGCGGAACCATTCATTTTAATGGGTCCACAAAAAAAAAAGTTACTGTGTGCATTCCATTTCCGTAAGTCTGTTCTGCCAAAATATAGAACGTGTCCTATTATTGTCCACATCACGGACAAGGATAGTACTGTTCTATTAGAGGCCAGCTGTTCTGTTCTGCAAAATACGGAAAGAACACGGACGTCAGCCATATTTTTTGCGGACTGCAAAATACATACAGTCGTGTGCATGAGCCCTAATAATGAAGGCTAATTTCTCCCACTGGCGCACGCTGGGGTAAAAATGCTCACTACATGCCTTGGTAAATTTTATGAGAGGTCTGGTTTCTAAAATGAGGTCACTTCTTGGGGGTTTCTGTTTTATTTAACCTCAGAGCCTCTGCAGTTGTCAACCAATGCTCTATAAATCATAAAATTATGCCTCTAATACACATGGTGCTCTTTTCTGAACCCTGCGGTTTGGCCATACAGCAGTTTATGACCCCATATGGGGTGTTGCTTTATTCAGGTGAAAATAGGTAACAAATTGTGGGATGATTTCATTGTTAGCCCTTTTAAAAATGAAAAACTTTGGCCTAAAGAGATTTTTTTGTTTTTATAGCCAAGGGTTTATCTAATATATAAAGCTGAGTGTATGTATGTGTGTATGTATGTATGTATGTATGTATGTATGTATGTGTGTATGTCCGCTAAAGGAATCCGCATTGTCGCAGCTACAGTCACAAAATATGGCACACAGGTACATCAGATGTCCAGGAATGTTTTACGTACCGTTCCTGAGATATTCCCAAAAAATGCATTAGCCAATAGAAGCCTAGTCACATAACCCTTATCAGCCAATAGAAGGCCGTTAGTCTCCACTAGAGATGAGTGAATCATGCAAAATTGTATTCGCCGAACATTCGCCGAACTTTTCCCAAGATTTGAATATTCGACGAATAGATTTGTTGAATTTGCGTACACTATATACGTAATTATATGGCTTTTAGCGAACATTCGTGCACTAATAACGAACGTTCAGGTAAAAAGGTACACAACCTCTTTGAACACGTACGCATAAGCGTACAAATTGCGTATGAAAATGAAGGGCTTTGCTGGAGAGGAATGGTGGAGCAGGAGGAACGCTCTGAGTCTGACCCCTGGCTTCATATGGATACTGTATCAGCAGATGACAGCAGATCATCCGGCTGAGACTCAGATGAGTGTGCCATCCATTCCACTACCTCATCGACTTTCTCCTCCACTACAATTTTGCGCCTTGGTGGAACAACTGCCAAGTATTGCAAATTCTACTAGATGCTCCGGCTACAAGTCCTTTGGCACTTCTGCCCTGTGCCACCTTCTCCTTTTTTTTAGAGCTCGAGGTCTGGTTGGGAACTGCACCCCTTTTGCTTATCCATTCCAGACATTTTTCAATTCACTCTGTGGCCCTGCAGCTGGTCTTTGTCCATGTATCTCCCTGTCTCTCGCTATCTCTCCCTGTCTCTCTCTACCTGCCTGATTAATTACTAGCCCTGAACAGTCCCTGCAGTATCCCTGATATCTGTAATATGGATTCCCAGAGCAATTACACCCCAATTTTCACAAAACAGGTCTCAGAGTCTCAGAACTTCCCCCACAGTGCTTCTGCTCGTCTCAGCAGTCGCAGCAGAAGTGATGTGTCACTGGCTTACCGAGCATGAGCCAATCAGAGCAAGCCCTGCCCACTGGGTCAGGTGACCGCTTTCTTCCCAGGCTTTTGCGCACTATAAACTAACAGTGAAATTTTGCTAATGAATTGAATTCGTACACACCAACGTAAAGAGTAACTTTTACGTAGCAATAGTGTAAACTTTATAGGGCAACTAGCGAATGCGTACAAAGCCGAAGCGAATCACCTAATAACTGGAATCGCTTCGCAGATAAAAATTTCCAAGATTCTATACGAATCAACGAATCGGCGAATAGATTCGCTCATCTCTAGTCTCCACACACAAACACACACACACAGTTTCACACCAGGTTTCCGTAACAACACAGCAATTTTTCTTCACTGCTGTAGGTCAGCCTTAAAGGGGCAGAACACTGTGGATGACACTGTTAAAGGGGTATTCCAGTTGCCATAAATATAACTTATGGTTTAGACTAATTCATAATCAATCATTACCTAATATAATGTAAATGTCACATATTTACCATTCAGTAGTAATAAAAAAATGTTTTCTTCCACTGCTACCCACTGTGTTTCCTCATAAATTACCATGGCATCGACCTGTAATTCAGGCCACCATCAATAGAAGGACTTAAAAGCCCTTCCCCCAGTCCAACTAAGCCACGCCCCTGACCCAGCCAGGCCATGCCCCCTCCCACCCCGCAGTCGACGGAGATTGAAAAAAATGAAGGTAAAAATCAACTTCAGTCAACTTCGATCTGGAGTGGTGGGAGGTAGGGTGACTTTCTCCCTGCAGCTTATGCTTAGACTGCACAGTGCTGCTGTCTGAGAGTGAGCTGTTCAAAAGAACATCCCTGTGTCCATCCAGGCCCTGCATTGGACGGAGGACAGGGAGTCTGAAAGCAGGCTGCTGTTGGGGTGGCCAGACATCCGGTTTTAGGCCGGGCAGTCCAGTTTTCTGGCTCCCTGTCCTCCGTCTGGCGGAGTGCCTGGACAGATTCAAGGATGTCCACCCTTTCAGTAGCTCACTCTCAGACAGCAGGGTTGAGCTATCTGAGTGTGAGCTGCAGCAACTGATTGAGGATTCTCTCAGCCCACAGACATGGCTCCCTGTGCCTGACTGAGGGGGAGAGAAGCACCGGGCTGTCCCTATCTCACTTTCAGGTCAGGAACTTATTCTTCTCCTCTGTGTCTTCACGGAGCCTGGGGTGTGGCTTCATGTTTAGGGGTGTGGCTTTACAGGGACTGGGGGCGTGATTACACATTTTGGGCATGGTCAGTGAGGTCTGGCTTTCTGGGGTGAAGCCAGTTGCCACCCTAGCTGCTGTGGAGGTCACAGTTAAAGGGGAGGGAGCTGTGGATGTTACTGTTAAAGGGATAGGCTGCTGTGGAGGTCATTGTTAAGGGAGGAAGGGACTGTGGAGGTCACTATTAAAGGGGCAGCAGGGTACTGTGAGGTCACTGTTAAAGGGGCAGTCAAGGGGGCCAGGAATGGTGGAGGTCAGTTAAGGGGACTGTAACCTATGGTCTTTGTTAAGAATGGGAGCTGTAGAGGTCACTGTGAAGGGGACGGGCCCCTGTGGAGGTCACTGTCAAGGGGGTGAGGTGCTGTGGAACTCACTGTTAAAGGGGCAGCGGGGCTGCGAAGGTCAAAGTTAAGGGGGTTGGCTGCTGTGGAGGTACCATTTTAAGGAGACAGGGCACCGTAGGGGGGTCAGTGTTAAGGGGTGGGGGCTGTGGAGGTCACTGTTAAGGAGGCAGGGTGCTGTAGAGGTCACTCTCTATCTTTTAATGACAAACACACAAACATTAAATTAAATAGATGAAATATACCCGGGGCGAAGCCGGGTCCTTCTGCTAGTAAATTATATGAATTGCCTGTTGGGCCAAGGTGCTCACTGTGCTAAACATTCTTTGGGGGGTGTAGTTTCAGAAATTGGGTTATTTTGGGGGGGTTCCATGGGAGTGGTACCACAGAGTATCTACAAATGGGGAAAAAAGCCATATGGTGCTCCTTACCTTCTGAGGCCAGGTGGCCATACAGCAGTTTGATAACATATATGGGATTTTGCTGTATTCTGGAGAAAATGGATAACACAGTTTGGGCTGAGTTTTCTCATGTTACTCCCTGTGAAAATGGAAAAAAATCAACATTTTCTTGTAAAATAATTTTCATTTCCATAGTCAAGTTTATAAAACACCCATGAAAACCTTCTTGGGGGTCTAGTTTCCAAAATGGGGTCACTGAAGGGTTGCCTCAGAGAGTCTTCAAATGTGTGACCAAAAGCCATACTGGCAAAATCTACCCTCTAAAAGCCATATGGCGCTCCTTCCATTATGAGAACTTCCATGTGCCTATAAATCAGTTTACGACCACATATGGGGTGGTTCTGTAAACTGCAGAATCAGGGTATTAAATATAATATCACTTCCATTTTCCTTTAACTCCCATGGAACACCTAAAGGGTTAAAAAAGTTTGTAAAATCAGTTTTGAAGAATTTGAGGGTTCAGTTTCTAAAATGGGCTCACTTATTGGTGTTTTCTATCATGTATGCCCCCTAAAATGACTTGGTTCTTTAAAAAGTCAGTTTTCTAATTTTCTTGAAAATGATAAAAATTGCTTCTAAAATTCTCAGCCTTCTAACGTCCTAAAATGTGACCCTCTGCACTCCTGCCTGCCCGTCAGGCTGCCTCTCTTACCTGCCCCTCCACCTCCCTTGTAGTGCCAGCTGACCTCCTGCTCTGGCTGTATCAGACATCCAGGAAGCAGGAGCAACCCAGAGCAGCGCTGTCTCAACCATCTGAGCATTGCTGCAGCCTGCCAGCCAGCCAATACAGCAGACCTTCAGACTCACTGCCAGCCTGACCAACAGTGGTAAGTTTGTGCCCCCTGCTCTGTACTGCACCCCCTATGCTGCATTCTGTCCCCTGTCCTGTGTCCCCTAAGCTGCACTATGTGTGCCCCCTGCCCTGTACTGTTCCCCCTATGCTGTATTCTGCCCCCTGCCCTTTACTGTACCCCCTATGCTGCACTATGTGTGCCCCCTGCCCTGTACTGTGTCCCCTATGCTGTATTCTGACCCCTGCCCTGTACTGTGTCCCCTATGCTGCACTATGTGTGCCCCCTGCCCTGTACTGTACCCCCTATGCTGCATTGTGCCCTCTATGCTGTATTATGCGTGCCCCCTGCCCCCTATGCTGTATTTTGCCCCCTGCCCTTTACTGTGCCCCCCATGCTACACAGTGTATGCCTCCTTCCCTGTACTGTACCCCCT
This sequence comes from Rhinella marina, assembly GCA_900303285.1. Taxonomy (NCBI): domain Eukaryota; kingdom Metazoa; phylum Chordata; class Amphibia; order Anura; family Bufonidae; genus Rhinella; species Rhinella marina. The sequence goes on along the minus strand of ONZH01024765.1, from coordinate 10,897 downwards.
ATAATGCACTGTGCCCCCTATGCTACACTGTGTGTGCCCCCTGCCTTGTACTGTGCCCCTTGCACTGCACTGTGTGTGCCCCCTGCCTTGTACTGTGTCCCCTATGCTGCACTATGTGCACCCCCTGCCCTGTACTCCCTGTGCTGTATTGTGCCCTCTATGCAGCCCTGTACCCCATGCTGTATTTTCCCCCCTGCCCTGTACTGTGCCCCCATGCCACACAGTGTGTGCCTCCTATCCTGTACTGTACTCCTTGCCCTGTACTGTGCCCCGTATGCTGCCATGTGCCCCATATGATGTACTGTGCATCCCCCGGCCTGTACTGTGTGCCCCTGCACTGTACTGTACCCCCCATGCTGTATTTTTCCCCCTGCCCTGTACTGTGCCCCCATGTCACACAGTGTGTGCCTCCTATCCTGTACTGTACTCCTTGCCCTGTACTGTACCCCGTATGCTGCCATGTGCCCCATATGCTGTACTGTGCGTCCCTCCCCGCGGTCTGTACTGTGTGCCCCTGCACTGTACTGTACCCCCTATGCTGTATCTTGCCCCCTGCTTTGTACTGTGCCCCCCATGCTGCACAGTGTGTGCCTCCTATCCTGTACTGTACCACCTGTGCTGTATTTTTCCTCCTGCCCTGTACTGTGTCCCCCATGCTACACAGTGTGTGCCTCCTGCCCTGTACTGTACGCCCTATAATGCACTGTGCCCACTATGCTGTCCTGTGCCCCTGCCTTGTACTGTGCCCCCCATGCTGCACTGTGTGTGCCCCCTGCCCTGTGAACTCTCCCTTACATATGCACATATAGGATGCCAGGATAGTCATGAAGGGGGGGCACCATACAAAATTTTGCTGTGGGGCCCAGTCAGTTCTAGCTATGCCCCTGATGCCAGCCATGGGTTGTACATAAACTAATAACAAGAAAAAAATATATATTTTTTACAGGAGGGTCAACTACAGACACTCCAAAACAATTTTTAGGAGGGTCAACTTCAGACACTCCAAAACAAATTTTTGGGAGGCTCACCTACAGACATTTGACTGCAATCTCAGTCTGACCAAGGCATTGGTGTTGTCACTGCCATGCTGTGTCAGGCTAAATTTTTGGGTGCTTCACCTGCCACCTGAGTCTAACTTGGTCACTATGGGTTCACCGCCATGCTGTGTGAGGCTACATTTTTGGGTGGTTCACCTGCTACCTCAATCTAACTTGGTCACTTGTTGGTGTCACTACGCTGTCACCATGCTGTGTCAGGCTTATGCCTGCGTCGTGGGGCGGGGGATAGCACAGCAGTGCCAGCATGAGCAGTGGTGTCACCTGCAGGCGGTGATGGACCTTCATTGCACCTAGTTGGGTGCTTTCCTAACATGTGCCAGCACATGTGCCTTGCCCATCTTGGTCTGGGTCAGCACAATTGCCTTGAGGGTCACCACCAGACTGTTGCCCAGAATTTGGCATAATGGTACGATTAGGCAGCCTCAGAGGCATCCATGCATGCTGCCCCTGCTGTTTCCTGTCCATTTCCGTGGTGTTTCCATCATTTTCTGAGGTTTCCAGGTTTTCACCCAGCCTTCCCTAGGCAGGGCCCCGGTCCCCTGCAAAAAATGCTCTAGTCTCCCATTTACTTCAATGGGGTTCGTTATTCAAAACGAGCACCCGAGCATCGGGAAAAATTTGATTCGAATAACGAGCACCCGAGCATTTTAGTACTCGCTCATCTCTAATCCAGACAGCAAAGGAGGCAATATGGACAATCCCAATGCATAAGTAAGTGGCTTGTATTGACCTCCTCTACTTGATAAATGCTACATATTTGCCAAAGTGAGACAACCTATTTAACCCCCTAATTGTTTTAGGGGTCCATCTCCAGCAGTGGGAAAAGTAGCTACCTGGAAGGGGGTGGGCTGCTTTAGATGCTGCTACCTCCTGAATGGTAGCAGCTAGAAACATGCAACTGGTCTTGTTTGAAAGTAGACATTCCAAGCTTTCAGACAATACCAGCAATATGCTCAGAACAGAGAAAGATATCACTAATAGAAATCGGGATGCTGTGAATGTAGCTGAAAGTGAAAGTAAAAATAGGTTTTAGCCACAATTATTCCTGACTTGATATCTAACAATGATTTCTCCTCTGTTGCTTAGACTTTAGCTGTTATTTTGGTCCTGCAGCAAGAGCCCTCCCGCCTCCAGGTAGCTACTTTTCACACTGCTCGAGCTTGACTTGACAAAACAGTTAGGTGTTTAATGTTGAGGCTGGAGGACTCCGGTCTGGCCACCACCAAGCGCGTTCCCTATAGAAGTGAATGGAAGCGCACTGTGCATGACCGGCCACCTCTCCCATTCACTTCTATGTGCTCAACATTAATAGCCAAACCAGTGCTTGGCTATTTTTGGCGGCCTCATAGAAAATTAATGGAGGGCGGCTGCGCGTGTGCACTGTGCCCTCCACCACTTTTGGGACTTTGTTCTCAATATAGGTGCGGGTCCCAGTTCAATATGCCCCCATTGTCTGTGATGAGACAACCCCTTTAATTATAAATGTAAAAGAGTTGCCTGGTCTTAGAGCTCCTGAACATAAAAACCCCCATTTAACTGTCTGCAGTCCTGTTGATGCCAGTCCCTGCAGGGTCAGGAAATGGTTTGGACCTGTGACCACTGCAGCTAATCACAGGTTTTAGCGGTCACAGTGACTTCAATGGTACCTCAGAGCAGTGATTGGCCACTATGGTCATGGTACAAAGCCGCTTCCTGGTCCAGCGGTCCCTAAATAGAGCAGCAATAGGAGCACAGACAGATTATCATTTTTTAAATGTTTTCTGGGGCATAGGTTTGGACCCTACAACTGTACAACCCCTTTAATACTGTATAGTAATTTTAATTTTGTGCAAAATAGATTAAAAAATAAAATAATAAGATACCCTAGCATAAAATTACCATCAAACATTTTAAAATCTTTTTCAATGCATTTCATAGGATTGCATTAAATTGGAATAATGGTATTTAAAAATAATAAAAAAAGAACATTAAAAAGTTTTTTTCTTCTTCAAACATGAGTAGCTTAATGGTAAAGATACAATCTAAACATCAGAAAAAGAGGTTTGAGGGAGCATTATAATATTTATAAAGCAGGGCAATCATGGTTGCTTTACTTAAAGAAATTGAATTTTATACCCCAATAATGGCAGATTCTAACTTTAGAGATGCTAATGTAATCAGGAATCTCTTCTGAGATATAGATCTTGTTCAACTTATGTTCTATTACAATTGCATGAAATTATTTTATTGAGCCTTTATGCGTTCTATGCCTTTCATCTTCTCAACCTCATTAGTTATGCCTTCATCTACAAAAAGAACTGTACATCAATTTGCTTTTTTTTCTCCTTTCACTTTTGAAAACATAATGCAAATATCTTAAAAAATGTAAAATGGAGATTCCTAGTCTGAGAATAACCTACATAAATAGCAATGAGAACATGGCCCTAAGGTTAAGCTTCAGAGCTAAAAATATATAAATAATGTTTTAATAGGATGTTTGTCATTATAGTTACATAACTACATAGGCTGAATAAAGTGGATCATCTACTAAGTTTAACTCTCTATCTGATAACTCCATAGAAACCTCCAGAACTTTTTGCCAATTTTGCCTTATTTTGAACTAGTTGGATAAACTCCTTGGTTAAAGTTAATGCTATAACTTTTACATTCAGTACAACTTTTGTAACTACGGTACGTAGTTATAAAGGTCGATTCATTTTTACCTAATAATGCATTATGACATATACGTAAGAGATGCCTTAAAGAGTAACTAAACGTTTGTATAATTTTTTGTGAACGTGTCTCTAATGCCCTACAAAAAGTTCTTTTAATATAGTTTATTAATGTATTTGGTATTTTTATTACACTTTTGCCTCCCTAAAGTGCATGTTTCGCTGTGCACTTAAAATCTACTCCTCTGTACACCCCTGACTTCTCAGTGGTGTACGGAGTAAGGAAAACACATTTTATGAATGGGGGAGTACGGGCAGGAATGCATATTGCTGCTCCTGCCTGTGCCTCCCGGAGGTTTACTAACTCCTGGCATAGAACATAGGTACTCTGTACCCATGTGCTACACCAGGATTAGCTGAGCGGAGCAGGCTCCTGTTTCTGCCTGCTTCGCGAAGCTAAGAGTCCTACATGTCAGCTTTTAGCTTAGTGAAGGAGACACAGGCAGGAGCCCGCTCCGCTCAGCTAATCCTGGCATGGCACATCGACAGGAGCAGCAATATACTCACTGCACTGTGGCCCCATTCATAAAATCTGTTTTCCGTACCATGTACACCGCTGACTGCTTATAGAGATGTAGATTTTAATCTTCAATAAACTATTATTAGAGCATGTTCACAAAGAAAATATGCAAAAGTTTAGTCGCTCTTTAACAGAATTTGAAAAAAACATTGCTGCTTTCTGGCACAAACATCTCCACAGCACACATCTCATATTGCAGCTTAGCTACCCTGAAGTTAAAGGGAATCTGTCACCCATTTTATGGTGTCCTAACTTGGACTGGGTTCACATCCATCAGAATAAAAGAAAAATAAAGGAAAAAAAACGGATCCTATATTTTAAGAATCCGTTATGCTCATTTATGCACATTTGGCATCAGTTTTAGCCATTTCTGTCTGAGATCCGTTATTTTAGATCGAAAAAAGTTCTGAATGCAGGTTCAAGTGATGAGGCTCACAGTGATCATACTTTTATCAGCTTTCTCATTTTCATTTTCTCTGTGTATTAGGAAATCCCACTACTGTTTGCAAAGAGTAAGCAGGACTCTGAATTTTATCAATAGACACAACTATTTCCTCTACAAGGAGAAACACACTGGATCATAAGTACTGATGCCTAAATGCTTGAAACAATCTAAGGTTGGTGATGGCTATGATAATGATTAGGTATTTCAAATGTTTTATAAATGCTTTGCTCAGTGTAAGTGACAGTTTGCATACTGATTTGGTTTTAAATAGAGATGAGCGAGTAGTGTTCGATCGAGCTGGTATTCGATCGAATACTACGCTATTCGGCATACTCGATTTCAATCGAGTATAACGGCGATGGCGCACTTAGAATTCGTTTCCCCTCCCACCTTCCCTGGCGCTTTTTTTCCACCAATCACCATGCAGGGGGGGTATGACAGGCCCGCGGAGCACGCTGGCAGCGTGAAAACGGCGTCTACATGCATTGGCTGGAAAAACCATGTGACCTCGAATCATAAAAACTCAGCTCTTCCTACTCGTTCGCATATGCTGCGTGAACTTAGTCAGGGACAGAGGCTGGAGAAGGGAGAGATAGGTTTTAGCTGTTGGACAGGCAGGAGCGTGATTAAAAGCCCTTATCAGGGCTACTATAGTGCAGTACAGTGATAGCTTTACTACCATATACACTCTGCAGAGAACGGCTGCTGTATTCAGGGATAGCTGCTGGAGTAGGGACAGAGAGAGGCATTAGTGGTGTATTAGGTGCTCTGCTACATACCAAACTATATTTGGCACTACTGTTCTGCGTTCTTTTTGGCTGCAAAACCCTGTTATATACCTAGTGTGTATATGCACCATCTGATCTGGCAGTATACGGCTGTGTACTTTTTTTTTTTTTAAATACAGTTTATTTGGCTCTAGTGTTCTGGGTTCTGTGTGCCTGCAATACCCTTTTTGTATACCAGGTGTAAATACCCACCGTCTGACCTGTTAGTACACGGCTGTGTACCTAGAAATATAAAAAAAATAGGCCTTTTCATTGGCACCTGTACTGTGCGTTCTCTTGCAAAATAATTTTATATACGTGGTGTTAATACACACCGTCTGAACTGTTAGTACACGGCTGTGTACCTAGAAATATAAAAAAAATAGGCCTTTTCATTGGCACCTGTACTGTGCGTTCTCTTGCAAAATAATTTTATATACGTGGTGTTAATACACACCGTCTGAACTGTTAGTACACGGCTGTGTACCTATAAATATTTAAAAAATAGGCCTTTTCTTTGGCACCTATACTGTGCTTTCTCTTGCAAAATAATTTTATATACGTGGTGTTAATACACACCGTCTGAACTGTTAGTACACGGCTGTGTACCTAGAAATATTAAAAAAAATAGGCCTTTTCTTTGGCACCAGTACTGTGCGTTCTCTTGCAAAATAATTTTATATACGTGGTGTTAATACACACCGTCTGAACTGTTAGTACACGGCTGTGTACCTAGAAATATTTAAAAAATAGGCCTTTTATTTGGCACCTATACTGTGCGTTCTCTTGCAAAATAATTTTATATATGTGGTGTTAATACACACGTCTGAACTGTTAGTACACGGCTGTGTACCTAGAAATATTAAAAATTAGGCCTTTTCTTTGGCACCTGTACTGTGCGTTCTCTTGCAAAATAATTTTATATACGTGGTGTTAATACACACCGTATGAACTGTTAGTACACGGCTGTGTACCTAGAAATATAAAAAAATAGGCCTTTTCATTGGCACCTGTACTGTGCGTTGTCTAGCAAAATAATTTTATATACATGGTGTTATTACACACCGTCTGAACTGTTAGTACACGGCTGTGTACCTAGAAATATAAAAAAATAGGCCTTTTCATTGGCACCTGTACTGTGCGTTTTCTTGCAAAATAATTTTATATACGTGGTGTTAATACACACCGTCTGAACTGTTAGTACACGGCTGTGTACCTAGAAATATAAAAAAAAAAGGCCTTTTCATTGGCACCTGTACTGTGCGTTCTCTTGCAAAATAATTTTATATACATGGTGTTAATACGCACCGTCTGAACTGTTAGTACACGGCTGTGTACCTAGAAATATAAAAAAAATAGGCCTTTTCATTGGCACCTGTACTGTGCGTTTTCTTGCAAAATAATTTTATATACGTGGTGTTAATACACACTGTCTGAACTGTTAATACACGGCTGTGTACCTAGAAATATGAAAAAAATAGGCCTTTTCATTGGCACCTGTACTGTGCGTTCTCTTGCAAAATAATTTTATATACGTGGTGTTAATACACACCGTCTGAACTGTTAGTACACGGCTGTGTACCTAGAAATATAAAAAAATAGGCCTTTTCTTTGGCACCTGTACTGTGCGTTCTCTTGCAAAATAATTTTATATACGTGGTGTTAATACACACCGTCTGAACTGTTAGTACACGGCTGTGTACCTAGAAATATAAAAAAAATAGGCCTTTTCATTGGCACCTGTACTGTGCGTTCTCTTGCAAAATAATTTTATATATGTGGTGTTAATACACACACCGTCTGAACTGTTAGTACACGGCTGTGTACCTAGAAATATAAAAAAATAGGCCTTTTCTTTGGCACCTGTACTGTGCGTTCTCTTGCAAAATAATTTTCTATACGTGGTGTTAATACACACCGTCTGGACTGTTAGTACACGGCTGTGTACCCAGAAATATAAAAAAATAGGCCTTTTCTTTGGCACCTGTACTGTGCGTTCTCTTGCAAAATAATTTTATATACGTGGTGTTAATACACACCGTCTGAACTGTTAGTACACGGCTATGTACCTAGAAATATTAAAAAAATAGGCCTTTTCATTGGCACCTATACTGTACGTTCTCTTGCAAAATAATTTTATATACGTGGTGTTAATACACACCGTCTGAACTGTTAGTACACGGCTGTGTACCTAGAAATATAAAAAAATAGGCCTTTTCTTTGGCACCTGTACTGTGTGTTCTCTTGCAAAATAATTTTATATATGTGGTGTTAATACACACCGTCTGGACTGTTAGTACACGGCTGTGTACCCAGAAATATAAAAAAAATAGGCCTTTTCTTTGGCACCTGTACTGTGCGTTCTCTTGCAAAATAATTTTATATACGTGGTGTTAATACACACCGTCTGAACTGTTAGTACACGGCTGTGTACCTAGAAATATTAAAAAAAAGGCCTTTTCTTTGGCACCTGTACTGTGCGTTCTCTTGCAAAATAATTTTATATACGTGGTGTTAATACACACCGTCTGAACTGTTAGTACACGGCTGTGTACCTAGAAATATAAAAAAAATAGGCCTTTTCTTTGCCACCTGTACTGTGCGTTCTCTTGCAAAATAATTTTATATATGTGGTGTTAATACACACCGTCTGAACTGTTAGTACACGGCTGTGTACCTAGAAATATGAAAAAAAAGGCCTTTTCTTTGGCACCTGTACTGTGCGTTCTCTTGCAAAATAATTTTATATACGTGGTGTTAATACACACCGTCTGAACTGTTAGTACACGGCTGTGTACCTAGAAATATAAAAAATAGGCCTTTTCTTTGGCACCTGTACTGTGCGTTCTCTTGCAAAATAATTTTATATACGTGGTGTTAATACACACCGTCTGAACTGTTAGTACACGGCTGTGAAGGCAAAATATTCTAACCCAAAAAAAATAAAATGCGGAGGGGGGCTAGCGGAATCGGACGTGGACGAGGACGGGGGCGCGGAAATGCTGTTGGGGGCCTTGTTGAAGCCAGTGGGGATACAATGCGTGCTGGTGAGGGTCAGCCAGGATCCCACTCATCCAGAATCCCTGCCTTTATGGGACAGTTAAGCAGGGGGCGGGTTACAACGCTGTTGAGGCCTGAGCAGGTTGAACAGGTGGTGCAATATATAGCCGATAGCGCTTCCACACAGTTGTCCACCAGCCAGCCATCCACACAGTCTCACTCTGACCCTCCTTCCTCCACACCTGGCCAACAGAGTCATCCCACCATTGACCCCTCCCAGGAGCTCTTTCGGGTCCTTTTTCAGATGTGCCGGAAGAATCCCAGGAGCTAGCAGAGGAATTTGTTTGTAGTGATGCCCAAACACTTGAGTATTCGCCATCTCCTGCTGATGTGGACCCTGAACCAGCATCTGTTATCATGAGCGATGATGATGATGAGACGCAGTTGCCATCAAGGGAGGCTGTTGGAATGTCCAGTGGGCAGGAGGAGGAGCAGAGTGAGGAAGTGGAAGAGGAGGTGGTGGATGACGAAATGACCGACCCCACTTGGCCAGGGGTGATGTCCAGCGGGGAAAGCAGTGGAGAGGTGGTGGTCTGCGCAGCACCGAAAAAGGCAGCAAGAGGCAGAGGGATGTCCAGAGGCAGAGGGATGTCCACAGGCAGAGGGATGTCCACAGGCAGAAGACAGTCCAGACAGAGAAGTGAGGCCACAGCCAGCAGGGCCGAAGCTGTTCCTAGCAGCAGGCAGTCGCGCGAAGCTCCCCCATCGAGGCCTCGTACTTCTGTGGTGTGGAGATTTTTTAATGTTTGTGCGGATGACAAACTGAGCGCGGTTTGCACACTCTGCCACTGAAAACTGAGTAGGGGCTCTGAGAAGAGCAATATGACCACTTCAGGCATGCGTCGTCACTTGGAAGTCAAGCACTGGGCTGAGTGGGAGAGAGCAAACGCAATACAACCTGCGCCCGTTCTTGCTGCCACTGACTCTTCCCCTTTGTTGTGTGCTGCCACTGCGGTCCAGACCTCCAGCCAGGACACCTCCACATCTGCCTCTGCCTCGGCTACTTTGGGACCTTCTCCTTCAGCCTCCCCTTCCCCCGCATCTTCGCCTGCACCTTCACACTCCTCGTCCCATCAACTGTCCATCTCGCAGGCGTTCGACCGCAGGCGGAAGTACGCCTCGAGTCATCCTCAAGCCCAAGCCTTAAACTGCCACATCTCCAAACTTCTGGCCCTGGAGATGTTGCCGTTTAGGCTTGTGAAGACGCAGGCCTTCCGCGACCTGATGGCGGCTGCCGCACCTCGCTATTCCATCCCCAGCCGCCACTACTTTTCCCGGAGTGCCGTCCCCGCCCTGCACCAGCACGTGTCGCGTAACATCAGGCGGGACCACCGACTCGTGGACAAGCGCTTGCGGCCAGGGACGATACATCTCTTTGACGGCACACTGGGTGAATGTTGTGGAAGCGGGGACGGGGGTCGCAAACAGAGACGGCCTACCTACCACCCCCGCCCAAGATTGCCAGCACGGGTTCTGATAAACCCCCCTCCTCTTCCTCCTCCTCCTCCTCCTCCTCTGCCTTAACATCGCCCTCAGCCGCTAGCTGGAAGCGTTGCAGCACTGGCGCGGGGAGACGTCAGCAGGCGGTGCTTAAGCTCATCAGCTTGGGCGACAAGAAGCACAGCGCCCCAGAGGTGAGGGACGCCATATTGCAGCAGACGGAGATGTGGCTGTCGCCGCTGCAGCTAGGACCAGGCATGGTCGTGTGCGATAACGGCCGTAACCTGGTGGCGGCTCTGGAGCTTGCCGAACTCAATCACGTACCATGCCTGGCCCATGTTTTAATCTGGTAGTCCAAAAATTTCTAAAGACTTACCCCAACCTGGCAGAGCTACTGGTGAAAGTGCGGCGCTTGTGCGCTCACTTTCGGAAGTCAACTGTAGCTGCTGCCAGCTTAAAAAAACTCCAGCAACGCCTCCATTTGCCTCAACATCGGCTGTTGTGCGACCTGCCGACTCGCTGGAATTCCACCTATTCCATGTTGGCCAGGGTGTGTGAGCAGCAGAGAGCATTGATGGAGTACCAGATTATGAATCCACGCGTGCCTCCAACTCAGCTCCCTCAGTTTGCCAACCACGAGTGGCCATGGATGGCAGACATATGCGATGTACTGCGTATCTTTGAGGAGTCCACCAAGAAGGTCAGCAGCGAGGACGCTATAGTGAGCGTAACCATCCCGCTCCTATGCGTCCTTAAAGAATCGCTCATCGCAATAAGGGAGAACGCATTGCACGCAGAGGAGACGGGGGTAGGAGGAGACGCAACGGAGCTACACAGTCAGACCACACTTTTGTCTGCTTCACGGTGGCAGTTGCAGGAGGAGGAGGATGAGGAGG
>ONZH01024763.1:0-64480 GCA_900303285.1 Rhinella marina | reverse complement strand
TTTCCTTGTATGGTCTCACTTTACAGAGAGGTTAGATTGTGTTTGGAGTGTATTGTTGAGAGGCTGTGATAGTGGCGTAATAGTGCGACTTGGGCGCGTTATATGCACCCAGACATGCTTCCCCTGCTGTCCCAGTTGCATTCCAGCAGTGTTGGCATCCTTTTCTGAGGTTCCAGGGTGGACTTGGTGACCTCCAAGTGGTCGAATTGAGATTTCCAAGTGGCGAGCATTTTTTTCCCATAGACTTTAATGGGATTCGATATCCGGTCGAATAGTCGAATTTCGCAGTCTATTCGAATCGAATTTCGAACTTTCGAATATTTCACTACTCGCTCATCTCTATTAATTATCTACTTGTTTTTATTAAATAGTCTTGCAATGATTTAGGTCTAGTGTATATTAATCAAACTGTACAGTATTGTTCTTTAAGCCTGTTGGATTACATACCTACTACAATCTATCTAATTTACCTTTGGATGTTTAGTATTTATTTCCCTGTGGCTGAAAAGCTGTATTGTAGCTCTGCCCTAGAGTAATTTCTGGAAGGAAATGAGAATCTTTGGACTTATGAACTCCATCAGTTTTATGACTATATCAATATAGAGAAAATAAACTATAATTAAGTGGTGTTCTTTTTAATTCAATTTCTTTTTAATAAAACACATGTAATGACTAAACACCCTAGAAACTGTCGCAAGCAGACTCATGTAAGTTAACTGCTTAAGGACATTACCTATTTTCACTTTTGTTTGCATTTTCATTTTTTAATTCTCATCTCCCAAGAGCCATAATGTTTTTAATTTTTTCTGATCACGTAGCAATATGAGGGCTTATTTTTGGGAAATATATTTTTTACTTGTGCCATTTAATTTACTATAGCTTATATTGGAATATGGGAAGACAATTCTTTGGGTGAACTGAATTATGTTAGTAAACATGTATAGTTTTTATTATATTTTATAAAACCTCCAAAAATGTTTTCTTTGCAACATGACTAAAAAACAGCATTTTTTTTTCCATTCAGCGTACATGATATATATGACGGATGTGGTGTTACCTATAATGTTTATTTCTGTGTAGTTTTTTATGTAAAATTGGGAATGGGGTGAATAGAATTTTTAATATCAGATAGCTCACTATGAAAGCTCTGTGAACCTTCACAAGGACCCAGGCTGTCATAGCAACTGATTGAAGCTCCGTGATTTTGCACGTGAGCCTGCACCATGCAGTCACCTAACTTTCTTGATGTACAGGTCCGGTTAACAGGTTAATGACCTTAGCTTGTACTTGTGAACATTTAGATTCAAGCTAAAAATTTTAGAGCAAATATGGTATTTGAGTTTTCCTACGGCATGATCATGTAACTAAATAAGTAAAATTCTGTTTGTTTTTTCTTTCTAGGGATATTCATGAGGTATAAGACTTTAGAATAAATCTGAAAAGGTGCATGTCTTTAAAGAGCACCTGTCAGCATAATCAACCATATTAAACAAGGTATACTGTCTGGTAAGGTTAATCCTTCTAATTGTCTTGTTAAAATTGATTGCCGTGTTCCCAAGAAAAAAAGGATTTTATTTTTTATGCAAATTAGGGTTTCAGCGCATGAATGGGAAAGGTCAGCAATGGTAAGCTGTGGAGCTAAGGTGCATTAAGGGGCTAGGCCCTGTCACTTGGTGCACTTTGGTGCAATTTATGCCAAACTCACATTAATGCTCACATTAGTAAGTATTGTCCATTTTGTATACAGTACAGACCAAAAGTTTGGACACACCTTCTCTTTCAAAGAGTTTTCTGTATTTTCATGAATGATATATGAATATGAATATGATATATATTTTCATATGAATTAACACATGTGTGAAACAACTGAAAATATGTCTTATATTCTAGGTTCTTCAAAGTAGCCACCTTTTGCTTTGATTACTGCTTTGCACACTCTTGGCATTCTCTTAATGAGCTTCAAGAGATAGTCACCTGAAATGGTATTCCAACAGTCTTGAAGGAGTTCCCAGAGATGCTTAGCACTTGTTGGCGCTTTTGCCTTCACTCTGCGGTCCAGTTCACCCCAAACCATCTCGATTGGGTTCAGGTTTGATGACTGTGGAGGCCAGGTCATCTGGCGTAGCACCCCATCACTCTCCTTCTTGGTCAAATAGCCCTTACACAGCCTGGAGGTGTGTTTGGGGTCATTGTCCTGTTGATAAATCAATGATGGTCCAACTAAACGCAAACCAGATTGAATAGCATGCCGCTGCAAGATGCTGTGGTAGCCATGCTGGTTCAGTATGCCTTCAATTTTGAATAAATCCCCAACAGTGTCACCAGCAAAGCACCCCCACACCATCACACCTCCTCCTCCATGCTTCACGGTGGGAACCAGGCATGTAGAGTCCATCCGTTCACCTTTTCTGCGTCGCACAAAGACATGGTGGTTGGAACCAAAGATCTCAAATTTGGACTCCTCAGACCAAAGCACAGATTTCCACTGGTCTAATGTCCATTCCTTGTGTTCTTTAGCCCAAACAAGTCTCTTCTGCTTGTTGCCTGTCCTTAGCAGTGGTTTCCTAGCAGCTATTTTACCATGAAGGCCTGCTGCACACAGTCTCCTCTTAACAGTTGGTGTAGAGATGTGTCTGCTCCTAGAACTCTGTGTGGCATTGACCTGGTCTCTAATCTGAGTTGCTGTTAACCTGCGATTTATGAGGCTGGTGACTCGGATGAACTTATCCTCCGCAGCAGAGGTGACTCTTGGTCATCGTTTCCTGGGGCGGTCCTCATGTCAGCCAGTTTCTTTGTAGCGCTTGATGGTTTTTGCGACTGCACTTGGGGACACTTTCAAAGTTTTCCCAATTTTTCGGACTGACTGACCTTCATTTCTTAAAGTAATGATGGCCACTCGTCTTTCTTTACTTAGCTGCTTTTTTCTTGCCATAATACACATTCTAACAGTCTATTCAGTAGAACTATCAGCTGTGTATCCACCTGACTTCTGCCCAACACAACTCAACCCCATTTATAAGGCAAGAAATCCCACTTATTAAACCTGACAGGGCACACCTGTGAAGTGAAAACCATTTCAGGTGACTACCTCTTGAAGCTCATCAAGAGAATGCCAAGAGTGTGCAAAGCAGTAATCAAAGCAAAAGGTGGCTACTTTGAGGAACCTAGAATATAAGACATATTTACAGTTGTTTTACACTTTTTTGTTAAGTATATAATTCCATATGTGTTAATTCATAGTTTTGATGCCTTCAGTGTGAATCTACAATTTTCATAGTCATGAAAATACAGAAAACTCTTTGAATGAGAAGGTGTGTCCAATCTTTTGGTCTGTACTGTACTTCAAGGCTCACAGACGTATTACAGGTCTTCCCGACTTCCAAGTCGTACAAACCTGTAATGCAGCACTTTATATGAAACTACAATGTAGGGTCTTAGCAGAAACTGATCAGCTCTGTATGTATACAATGCCCCTAGAGGGGGCTGTTTTCCTCTGTAACTGGGGCTCCATTGTCTTTTAGTGGCCTCTCAGTGGACATATTATATTCCAAAAATAAATTCAAAGCATAAATAAAAATAAAAATATAAATAAAATAAAAGAAGCCCATACCAACCAAAATCCTTAGTAGCCCAATTCACACAAAACTATACATAGTATATATCAAAATGACCGACGGAAAATATGGAACACATTTTATTTAATAATTTATTTCGATGTCAGTTTGCATATTTAAAAAAATAAAATAAAAAGCTATATTTAAAAAATGATTTTTAAAAAAAATTTCCAGCAAGTCCAGCAAATAAAGTGCACCAAAAAACAAAAAAAAGAGTATCTGGCTATCAAGGGCTTTTCACCTTGGTAATTAAAGGATTAATTTAATATGCCAGCCAAACCTCAGAGCTTACTACTGTCACCTCTCACCCAAAGCAACCCAAAATTTGATGATGTCATAGCAGCAATAGTTGCTGCAATATACTGAATTATCTTACAATTGTGAAATAATGTGCAGGCATATAGAATTGATTAATCAGGGTGTATTGCTGATGTATTTTAATATTGAGAAACTGATCAGATATATACCGCGAGGGTTCTGTGGTGGTCAGTTAGTTTTAGCAATATTTAGGGTTTTTAGACCATTTATTTAATTTGTGTCCTATCTATATGTGTAGGTGTGTTCAGAAGAGTGTCAAATTGTGATACATAGTGTAATCAGACGTTGATTAGTCTATATATTGGAAGCTACTATTTTGTTATAATAATATCAGGACTAGAGGATGATTATTACATATTTTTTTTTTTATTATTGTGGTGTCTAAAGTGCAACTACACTCATTTCTAATGTTTAAATCTTCTATCCCTATGTGATTGTTGTCACTCCATTCTGTCAGACTGGACATCTATGGCGTTCTCTTACTTGGGCCATTATATTTTCTCCCTCCAAGCTTGGTATCTAACCCATTTAACCAAACTAAAGGTGTGGTGCCTCAAGGCTCACCAGTGCTGCATATGCTGCTGCAGCTGAGGAAACCAATGGAAGAGGCAGATGTTGGACATGAGAGAGGAGAGAAAGAGCAAACAGACACCAGTGAAGAACATGGAGGCTGAGAAGGGCCACTCCATAATAGCACTGGCCACTTCATGCAGCACTTTATATGAAACTACAATGTAGGGTCTTAGCAGAAACTGATCAGCTCTGTATGTATACAATGCCCCTAGAGGGGGCTGTTTTCCTCTGTAACTGGGGCTCCATTGTCTTTTAGTGGCCTCTCAGTGGACATATTATATTCCAAAAATAAATTCAAAGCATAAATAAAAATAAAAATATAAATAAAATAAAAGAAGCCCATACCAACCAAAATCCTTAGTAGCCCAATTCACACAAAACTATACATAGTATATATCAAAATGACCGACGGAAAATATGGAACACATTTTATTTAATAATTTATTTCGATGTCAGTTTGCATATTTAAAAAAATAAAATAAAAAGCTATATTTAAAAAATGATTTTTAAAAAAAATTTCCAGCAAGTCCAGCAAATAAAGTGCACCAAAAAACAAAAAAAAGAGTATCTGGCTATCAAGGGCTTTTCACCTTGGTAATTAAAGGATTAATTTAATATGCCAGCCAAACCTCAGAGCTTACTACTGTCACCTCTCACCCAAAGCAACCCAAAATTTGATGATGTCATAGCAGCAATAGTTGCTGCAATATACTGAATTATCTTACAATTGTGAAATAATGTGCAGGCATATAGAATTGATTAATCAGGGTGTATTGCTGATGTATTTTAATATTGAGAAACTGATCAGATATATACCGCGAGGGTTCTGTGGTGGTCAGTTAGTTTTAGCAATATTTAGGGTTTTTAGACCATTTATTTAATTTGTGTCCTATCTATATGTGTAGGTGTGTTCAGAAGAGTGTCAAATTGTGATACATGGTGTAATTAGACGTTGATTAGTCTATATATTTGAAAGCTACTATTTTGTTATAATAATATCAGGACTAGAGGATGATTATTACATATTTTTTTTTTATTATTGTGGTGTCTAAAGTGCAACTACACTCATTTCTAATGTTTAAATCTTCTATCCCTATGTGATTGTTGTCACTCCATTCTGTCAGACTGGACATCTATGGCGTTCTCTTACTTGGGCCATTATATTTTCTCCCTCCAAGCTTGGTATCTAACCCATTTAACCAAACTAAAGGTGTGGTGCCTCAAGGCTCACCAGTGCTGCATATGCTGCTGCAGCTGAGGAAACCAATGGAAGAGGCAGATGTTGGACATGAGAGAGGAGAGAAAGAGCAAACAGACACCAGTGAAGAACATGGAGGCTGAGAAGGGCCACTCCATAATAGCACTGGCCACTTCATGCAGCACTTTATATGAAACTACAATGTAGGGTCTTAGCAGAAACTGATCAGCTCTGTATGTATACAATGCCCCTAGAGGGGGCTGTTTTCCTCTGTAACTGGGGCTCCATTGTCTTTTAGTGGCCTCTCAGTGGACATATTATATTCCAAAAATAAATTCAAAGCATAAATAAAAATAAAAATATAAATAAAATAAAAGAAGCCCATACCAACCAAAATCCTTAGTAGCCCAATTCACACAAAACTATACATAGTATATATCAAAATGACCGACGGAAAATATGGAACACATTTTATTTAATAATTTATTTCGATGTCAGTTTGCATATTTAAAAAAATAAAATAAAAAGCTATATTTAAAAAATGATTTTTAAAAAAAATTTCCAGCAAGTCCAGCAAATAAAGTGCACCAAAAAACAAAAAAAAGAGTATCTGGCTATCAAGGGCTTTTCACCTTGGTAATTAAAGGATTAATTTAATATGCCAGCCAAACCTCAGAGCTTACTACTGTCACCTCTCACCCAAAGCAACCCAAAATTTGATGATGTCATAGCAGCAATAGTTGCTGCAATATACTGAATTATCTTACAATTGTGAAATAATGTGCAGGCATATAGAATTGATTAATCAGGGTGTATTGCTGATGTATTTTAATATTGAGAAACTGATCAGATATATACCGCGAGGGTTCTGTGGTGGTCAGTTAGTTTTAGCAATATTTAGGGTTTTTAGACCATTTATTTAATTTGTGTCCTATCTATATGTGTAGGTGTGTTCAGAAGAGTGTCAAATTGTGATACATGGTGTAATTAGACGTTGATTAGTCTATATATTGGAAGCTACTATTTTGTTATAATAATATCAGGACTAGAGGATGATTATTACATATTTTTTTTTTATTATTGTGGTGTCTAAAGTGCAACTACACTCATTTCTAATGTTTAAATCTTCTATCCCTATGTGATTGTTGTCACTCCATTCTGTCAGACTGGACATCTATGGCGTTCTCTTACTTGGGCCATTATATTTTCTCCCTCCAAGCTTGGTATCTAACCCATTTAACCAAACTAAAGGTGTGGTGCCTCAAGGCTCACCAGTGCTGCATATGCTGCTGCAGCTGAGGAAACCAATGGAAGAGGCAGATGTTGGACATGAGAGAGGAGAGAAAGAGCAAACAGACACCAGTGAAGAACATGGAGGCTGAGAAGGGCCACTCCATAATAGCACTGGCCTCATTAGCTCTCCAGCCTACCAGGATTTCTGCTGTTAGAGCCTATGCCACTCCCTGTATATACTGTAAAAAGTGATAAGATTGAAAAGTTGATTGTTCCTTCAATAAAGTTTTTCAGTTTCATTGTATGCCACCCATATTATATATTAGAATCACCCACATGTTGCTGGGCAAACATGAGAATTGATGCACTTGGGGATGTCAATGATCTACCTTGTTCCACTCTCAAGAATCACATACTTGCCCAGAAAAATTCTTAAGTCCTGAAATGGTGACCCAAGCTGTACTCTTGGGATGTTTATCAATGGTCTTATGTGACTTCTTGCATGAATCCACAAAGTAAGTAGTGGAGCCAAACACCTAGGCACAGTCACTGATGCCACAAGACTTTTCTTTTTGGAGATGTTAGTTCTCACTATAGTTGGATGGATTTCTACATTGAAAATTCTTCATTGAAATGTATCAATAATTTTCTTTTTTTTTTTTACAATTGCTCCTTGAATTTCCTGTGCCACTGGTTAGTAGTCTAACAGGCAGTGTGATGCTGAATTCATGTTGGTTTCATTCAGCTTATTTTTTTCCCGCTTAAACAAACAGTATATTTGAAGGGTTTGTAAGATTGTTCTCATATATACACACACCTTGGGTGGTTGCACACACTTAACCTGTGACCTCATCCCTTTAATTTGAGTAGTTACTCTGTAGCTCATCATTTGTTTGAAGATTGTTTAGTTTTATTGGTCATGACATAAAGACGATCAATCAAGGAAAACTCTTTTATTCCCCTGTCTTTTTCTCACCTCTGTCTGAGCCTAGAAGGCCCCTTACGCTTTTCATTAAAGGGTGCTTGCCCTGAAGCATACTGAGCATTAATGCATTACAGGCCACCCAATAGTTTGTGTAACCTCTCTTTGTGAAAAGGGGTGCAGCAATGTAATTATTCATTAGACATTCTGAAGAATGAAACTGCATAAAGTAAACTAATTTTACTTTAAGGATTGATTTTAGGGTATTTCTTAGGCAAGCTTGTACACGGTTAAATGTATAGTCTTTCCAAGGCTGGCTCTGTTTTCATTCCACTTTTTTTCCGTCTTTGCCCTTACTTCTTTATAATATTCAAGAGAAAATCGGCTTAACTTGATAAATCCCTTTGTGTTGTTGAAAACATTCTTCTTACGCAGCAGGGCTTGGACTTGATTGCTCTCTCTTCTCTTCCTTACACGTTCTGCTTTTTAGTGCACACTTCCCTTCTCACCCTAGAATCCTTATTTTCTCAAAAGCCATGGCTTTAACTAATCCTATGAAATGATGATCCTTCACTCATTTTATCCTGGCTGTGCCTGTGGGATCAAGAGGACCTACTGGGAGGACACTGACCCAAAGCAGGCAAAGAGCACCATGAAAGCACAGCAATGCCGCTGTTAATTCCCACTAATTAATCTATTTGCATCTAAAAAGTCCTAGAAACTGAAGGTCTATCACATTCCATTTAGAGAATATGGTAAAGAAAAGCCTAAATACAATGACAAACTTTAATAATATTAGTCAGTATGATTGCTTTCTTCTAAAACGTCTAGTTTAATTAGTAGTTTAATTTGGGATTTAAATTTGTCTATAGATTTGTTTAGTACCCTGCGTCCTTTTATTCAGTAACTATAGATGACATCATATCATTTGTACTTTATCTCATATTTTGAGGGTAAGCAATTTTCACTACAATGCATACCACAAATAATTGTGTAATCTTTACTTATTTATTGATATCAACTGGCCTGGCTACTGACTCCTCTATCATCTGATGCCACTTCATCCACTCTCCTGCCTTGCACCCAGTCAAATCATTTAACATCAAGGACACCACAATCACCACCAGATAGAAGTCCCAAGACCAGGATGTGCCCCAAGAGAAGAAAGACTGCGCTCTCCAATCACTATACAGTCCCAGGGAGAGCCATGGTGGGTGGGGGGTTTGAGAGAAATTGCTACTGAGTATTATTACCACCCTCAAGGTCAAATCTACCACTCTCATCCTCCATTCCCCTCTCCCTGGCTGTCTTCAATAATACACTTCAACTATTTTGTGAATCAGTAAATATCACAGAATTACTATTTGAGTGTATAATGTCATACTTGAACTGTTTACCAATTTTGAAATATAAATGGCAGTGCATAGAGGTACTGAAGATAATACAATAGTGCTATAAACTACTGCACAGAAAAATTAAAGTGTCAGAGAGTGTGTATATATAATACTACCAAAAAGTGGAAATATCAGAACCTTGGCTGTTCCAGATACACTGTAAACACAGATGATACAGCTATACATTATAAAAATAATGTTGTCACACTGTACATATATAGACTCCAGCTATGTGCTGTTCACACACAAACAGGGTTGCATGCAACATTTTGCCAGTAGCATACACCACGAGATGCTTTTAGTGCTCTCATAATAATGCACAGAAATAATACTGATATACAATACAAATAAACAATGCTGTCATTTCATACATATAGTGTCACACTACTATGCTCATAAATAGTACAGCATACCAATACACAATAATAAGACCATTAGACATAAATAGTACTGATTTCTATGCACATAAATAGTACTGCTAATGCTACTCATAAATAGCACAGTGAAACTGTACAAATAAATAGTATTATGATATAAAAATCCAAATACTGTATATACGGTATACTCTATACACAATTAGGCACACTAACATACACACGTACAGCCATTACACACGTAAACAGTGAAAATCACCTTTTTTAAATACCACCCCATTTTTATGACCATACTTTCTGTGAAAAAAATCAATTTCATCATATAGTAGGCATACTGACTATATTCTTTGTGATGATCACCCTTTGTTAGACCAGTTTTAAACGGAGGTTCGGTGTCAGTCTTAAAGTAGTTTCTCTGTACACACCTCCTGTACATACAGTACACACATACTGCATAAATATTAAACAAATACACAATTACCATGTCTATATACACATAGAACATGTTTATATATCACACACATGTACATTACACACATATATACACACACTGTTACACTCACAAATCAGAATGTGAATTCTCTAAACCTTAATCCATTTTTCTCTAACTAGACTGGGGGGCAGAGTCTAAGGAATCTCTGACTCTCACCCTTAACCCATGCAAGGTGTTGTGTTCTCTGTAGGAGGATTGCCAGATTGTAACCCAAAGAATATTCATGGATTGGTGGTGGTAACACTAATGAAGAAATTGAGGGGTCAAGAACAAATGCAGAAATTTGAGAGACCAAGATTAAAGAGACCAGGGTCAGAGCCAAGAGTACAACGCTCAGTACCAGACCAACAAATTAAAGGGTGAGCCTGAGGCACTATTCATGAGCAAGGCCATATTCAAGGCCAGGGTAAATCAGGACCCACATTGAACAGTGGCATGGTGAACAAGAACCAATACAGGAGCCAATACAGGAATTAACTAAAATCAGAAGGCAAGGCATGGCAGTACAATTTCCCTATAATTAAACTGCCAGACCTGAGAGATCATTTTTGGGAACCAGTTGCCTTAGCAACCACACACTTCCTGTACTGTGCCACTCTGCAGACCTCCCTCTTTTCTCAGTGGCAACATCAAAATATGAAGCAAAACAGTTGTTATGTCGCATGAGAGAGAGACGGGATCTATATTGGTCCTGCCAGCATTGTAGCAGAGAAAAGTAGCTAGCCAGCTGTACGTACAGAAGTCCTCTGCTTTTGGGTCGGCCCTATTCCTCTTGGGCTCTGGAGCACTGAAGTCCCCCAGTGGGCTAGTCCAACACTGCCCCAACACCATTTCTAAAATGATCCATACTTCAAGTGAAGCTCCACCTTGAAGTCACTTTTTCATGATCAGCAATATGCTACTATAATTTTATTATCAAAATAACTCCCAAGTGGGAGAATTTAGAAATTTTTATTTTTTTCCAAACTTGTCTGTAAAAGTTATCAGCAGTTTACAGGTTCCTATATATGGCAGACCACATACTCCCTATGCAATACTGACACAAGGTGCTATGATCTCCCACAAGACATCACACTGGTCATGAATATTCAGCATTTCAGAAAGCAAATCCGGTGTTTGAAGAGTTGAAAGGAAGAAAAAAGCATGACAGTTCAGTGATGAATTTATCCAACCTAACTTCTTCAAAACAGAACAACATGCAGAACCTTGTATGGCAGCGCCATCTATCTTCAACGGGTTATCCAGGAATTAAGAAAATGAAAATACTAAAATATTACTTATTTACTTATTACTACATTTACTTATTACTATATTTATTATTATAAATATATTCCCAAATAACTTTCATTAGTTGTAATGACTCATTTTGTATATAGAGCAATCATTAGGAGAAATAAAATGGCTGCCGTCCTATTAGTACACAGAAAACCTGTCCTAATCACACAGAAGGACAAGATACTTCGCAACACTGAGCTAAAGAACTGCCATTAAGAATAGGTTACACATAAAGTGTGGATTATGTTAGGCTATAAGAGAAAGGGCTTAAGTCAAGAAGCAAATGTTCATTCTTAAAAAAAAGAATTAAAAATACAATTTGTGTATTAGATGTTAATTCATAATGTGTGTTAAATACATACCATAGTCCTTTTTGCAGTATTTGCGAAGGTTCATGTGGACACGACTGTGGGATGGCTTACAATATGATTGACACTGATTCCCTGAGTACCATATAAAAAGAAAACATTTTTAAAGAGGATCTGCCAACATATTTCAGATTATAAATGGCATCAATTATAAAATAGATCTTAGTCCTGATGAGGCTTGTGTACTTACATTGAGAATGTATGCCATAATGGCTAATTTAAAAGTTTTCCCACCTGATATTAAAGGAGTTGTTCAATTTTGCTATTTTCACAGCAAGACAGGATTATGCACAGACCCCAGGTAGCCGGCCTTTCAAAAACTTACAGGCAGACTGGTGCTCCTCTGTTTCTGTAACTCCCAGTGTAGTGAGCTACATGAACAGTGCAACACAGAAAGCTATGTTGTTTCTATAACTCTTATTCACTGCAGTGGGAGTTATGGAATCTTCAGAGCTCCAGCCTGCTCAGCATCCATAAACTTGGCCACCTGGGTTTGGTGCTTGGTCCCCTTTTCATCATTTGCACAGTGAGATGGGACAACCCCCATTAAGTAGTACATGAGTCCAGGTAGAGATGGATTTTTCTAGCACTGGACAAAACTAGTAAAACATTATATGTATACATTTATGGTATTGGCTATTTCTTAATGACCTCTATAATAAATGTTATTCATACTGTAAGGTGAACAATGTAAAAATATCCCAAAAAACGATTTTGCTATTGATTTTTTTTCTATTTACACCCAACTTTATGGCTATTTTCTGGTTCACTGTCACACTGTCTTGCCATGTAGGCTGGCTGCCTGTATTTGCATACTGGCAGTGGTTGACTATTCACGTGAATGATGGTTGTTTGTGTGGTGTGTGATAGCTGTGTATGCTCTGTGTTCATATGGTTTATGCTTCCCTGGTCTATGTGTGCTTGATTACCAGGTGGTCAGGTGGTCAGGTGCTCGTGTTAACCAGTTATTAAAGACCTGTGAGCTGTATGTCTCAGGCAGTCTGTCTCTAGCTTGTGTGCAGGTTGTATGCAAGTGACTAGGTGTTTGCTATTCTACCCTGATCTGTGTGGTCACCTGATAATTCATCAATGTCACCATGTCTCTATGTCTTTGACCTTGTCTGTCTGTGACCGTCATGCATCCATTCCGCATGGATAGTCTATGGGGTCCTTAGGCTGTATACTGCTCAGTTATGTGCCGTATCCATCCTTTTTATTCTGCTCCCATGACTGACCAGAAGAACGAAAGCCTCTGTTAGTATTCTGTGCTGTTTGCTATTTCATAAGCCATGTCACCTTGTTAGGCAAATCTTCTCTGTTGTCCGCATAGAGGTCTTGTCCATAAGATGACCATGGATGGATAGTCATGTGACCAGACACCTCACTCAGCCTCCTCCATTCTAACACACTG
This sequence comes from Rhinella marina, assembly GCA_900303285.1. NCBI lineage: Eukaryota > Metazoa > Chordata > Amphibia > Anura > Bufonidae > Rhinella > Rhinella marina. The sequence continues at coordinate 51,307 of ONZH01024763.1, read as the reverse complement.
CATGTGCACTCAAATCCCAGCTGTGAAGTCCAGATGACATGTGCAGTGTATTTGAATGGAGGAGACATCACTTGAATGTGATTTACCTGATCACATGACCTTTCATCAGCAGCCATTTTATGGACAAGATTGCTGTTTGGACAGCCCAAATTAATTGGCAACCAAAGGGAGCATATTTTATGAAATATAGAAAATGTATATATATTAATAAGTGCCATATAATCATCTTACAAACACACTGGTCAGCAGTAACCAGAAAGTGGACAACCCCTTTAAGATTTTATAAATTCCTCACTCCACAATTTTATGATTGTTTAGTTATTCTAAACTACCTGCTTTCCATTCCAGAGGATAAGCTGCAGTTGTAGTCAGCTCTTCTTGAACCTCTCCTAAAATACAAAAAAAAATGATATTATGGATTGCATAATCCTTTAAGAATAAATATATTATTTCAATGCAAATGAAATTACACATTTTGATTTCCATTTTTTTGGCAAACGATCTCTGGCCACATCATATCATTAAATAAAGGGATGGTATAGAAAAATGATTAGCTTGGATGAACTTCATTAAAAGCACCCAGATCTAATTTTGGATCTGTTTGGTGAAACCATTTCAAATGATTTGGGCACAGACAGCAGAAGGCTCTGATGCAAAAACTGTATATGAGCCCCTTGCTGTACAATAGCAAAGCAATGAGCAATATCCTTATGTCTTTCTTAAAATATTCCGGTCACAGTAAGCATAGGTGCAATCTGGGAGAGATAACTAAGCTACCAGCTAATTTTAAGGTACTTTGCCCTACTGGGTCCACGTGGAACAGCACAGGTTGTAAACATCCATGCAACTGTTTACATATGGTACATCTGTATCCGTGTAAGTAACAAAGTCATCCAGTACCTAAACACCAATCAGCCATGACATTAAAACCACCTGCTAACATTGTGCCGCCAAATCAGCTCATCAAGGCATGTACTCCACATGACACCTGAAGGTGTTCTGAGGTTTCTGGCACCAGCACGTGAATAGCAGATTTTTTATGTTCTGTAAGTTGCCAGATGAGATTTTATGAATTGCTGTTGTTCTTTTTACAGAACATCCCACAGATACTCAGTGAGATTGAGATCTTGGAAATTTGGAATCCAACACCATGAACTCTCTATTATGTTCCTCAGACCATTATGATTTTTGTAGTGTTGTAGGGTTCATTATTTGGCTAAAAGGGGCTACAGTTGCTATGAAGGGGTGTACTTGGTCTGTAGCAATGGTTAGGTAGTTGATATATGTCAAAGTAACATTGACATGAATGTCAGAGCTGAAGGTATACAAATCAAATATTTGGCAGTGTTGCCTTCTCTGGCTTGCCTTTTTGCTATGGTGCACACTGACACCAACTCTTCTGCTAGCTAAGTAATGTGTCCACATAATGTAAAGGAAAACATGATCTTAAGGTTCCCATTGTAAGATTTTTCCTTGGGGAACATAGGCAGTTGTTAAATTCAATCAGAACATTACACTTCCTGCTTCCAATACATCAACTTATAGAGCTGACTGCTCACTTACTGTCTAATATATACCATTTCTTAACAAGTGCTATTATCAATAGTATTCACAGTACCCTTTGGGTGGGGGTTAATGTTATGGTTGGCAATGCTCCTTTCAAACATATTTTTAAGCTGCTATATAACCCTCAAATTCCTCTTGTGGCTGTACAAAACTAAAAAGAGCTACTTGCAGGTGTTGAAAAAGGGTATAGGGTAAAAGTAAGCAGAAGAGTTGTAGAGGTTTTCTCATTTTAAAAAGATGAGGATTATAGAATAACTGGGAGTGGAGGATAATGTGAGAGTTCATAGAAAGTCATATGGAGTATGTAGGGTAGGTGCATACGCCTGATTTCATGCTGCAATGACAAAGATACATTCACACCAAGCAGAATTGCCCATGGCACTGCCAACGGATCAATATAGGTCCCCACCAGTTCAGAAATTGTTATAAAAACCATGAAGTATATAGAGTGGGACCAGTGAAATAGTGGATTGCTTTGCCACTGGCACAGTAGCTTGAATGGTACACCACTGTTTTGAAGTAGTGTTCAAGCTTTCATGATTGGCCCCAGCGGTGATGGGACCAAGCTGCTTCTTGGACCATAAGCAGATGGAAATGGTACAGCAGCAGAACCATGGACATTTGAGTGGGTGTTTTTATGTTCAGGGGGCACAGGTACTGGCCCTAGAGGTTGTCAGCTCCAATGCTGCAAACCCCTTTAATTAAATGCACTAATAATTCTACATCGGGACTCTCATCAAAATGTTGGAGATCCGTTTAAATACAATATTAGAAAGTATGGGTCGAGTCGAGTTCGGTTTCAAGTTTTAAAGTGGTTTTCAACTTTAAAAATCAACTGCCGAAGATATTCAATGAAGACATGCGCAACTTTGCGAATAACTTACTCATCGGAGCCCATTCATGCTCTGTACAGTATTATTCAGAAGTTTTAAATGAAGTGACTCAACACTAGTCACCACAGTGTCCAACAATTACCTGCCTTGATTATGTTGCCCTACAGGACACCAGACTGGTCACATGGAAAAAGCATTACATTTAGAAGATATTGGCTTCTTTAGCAGATTCTCTCAAAAACAGTGGACAAAAAAGTCCTGCTTGAGGTCTGTTTATCACCATTTGGGTTAGTTGTGCGCTGGATCTGGCACTTTCATTATTTTGTTGTTTGGCTCCTATAACGGAGCTGAATAATAAGCCCTAAGAATAATAGCCCTAAGAATAATAAGCCCTAAGTTTTCTTTTTTTAATCAGCTTGCTAGTTTTTTTTGTTCTGCACTGTCTCTGAGAGTTACTGTAGCATTTATTGTTCTTACAGTAACAGTTTGTCTGCTGTTGCCAACAAGACGGTGAGAGTGAAAAGATGCTTCAGCCCGTTATGGGCATTTTAAGCATGATCATTTTTAAAAAGCTTCTGTCTTATGACATTGACACTTTAAAGGGAATAACTTTTGATCATGCTAAACTGCTGAAAGTATTATGTAGGGGCTAGGGAGAGCGGTATCTTTTTAGGTCTTTTCTCATCAGGAGTATGAATGTGAAGTTTTTTTTTCCAGATTTGATTCTTGGAAGTGCCAAGGAGGCAGAGCTTCACTATGAAGTGTCCTCTGCATTGAGCTGCTTCACAAGATCTCCCTCTGCTTTGAATGACAGCTGTAGCATCCAGCCAGAATCATAGTACATCTGTCACTCAAGGGAGGAGTGGTGAAGCAGCTCAATGCAGAGAGCACTTCATTGTGAAGTGTCACACTGGGCACTCGCAAAAGGAGAATCTGGACAAATAAAAGTTAATATTCTCACTACTCCTGATGAGAAAAAAAAATCCACAAAAGGTATGCTTTTAATTTTCTCCCAGACTCCAACCTAGTGCTATTAACAATTAAACTTCTCATAGACTTCCTTTGAGAGAAAATTTCCTGCAGAGAAAAAACATCTTCTAGCATCTGGGTGGGATTTGTTGGCTACAGCTTGAGAGATATTGTTATATGCAGCAAACTAATGTATCACTTTAATAGATGATCCATGAGTAAAAGCACAAGAATTTTTATAGGATTCCAATTACTTACGGACACAAGGCATATGTGCAGAACGACTTTGCTGATATCCTTGAGCACAACGATTGCAAGTTAGACCAGTAACTCCAGTTTTGCATTGACATTGGCCTGTTGTTTGGTTGCACATGGCGTTGATCGCTCCAATGGGGTGACACTGGCAGGCTGAAAATAAAATTATGTAATAATCATATTAACTAGGAATGAGTGCATTCATTCTAACAAATCAATTTGTCTCATTAGGAAGAATATTTCACCTGTAAGGAGCTGTCAAGGTGAAGAATCTCCAATCTCCCTATTGATTGACAGTGCCGGACATATTGCCTGGCCCCACAATGTTGCTCCCCGCATCAATGCACTGAGTACTGGCACAAGCGAAGAGGCTCTGCTTCAGGTAAAGGAGCAGCAACAGCCCATGTGCCACTACACTTCCAAGTAGCGGTGCATGAACAGTCATTGCTCTTGAAGCGGAAGCAGAGCCTCTGTGCTTGTACTACTATTCGGAGCAACAGTAAGATTGTCAAGCCAGGCGAGATGTCTGACCTTGTCCATCAACAGGGTGTTGGGTGCTTCTTTAACTGTAGACACACCCCTCATAGATGAGGACACGCTGTTGTTTTCAATCGCACCATTTTGGGGTACACATAACTTAGGGTTAACTTTTATTAACTCTTTTCTGGATAGGAAAAACAGCAATATCACCACTGAGTTTTTATGTTGTAAATTTTGTGACATTCATTTGTGGGATAATTAACATAATAACTGTATTCTCTGGACTAGTACAATTACAGGGATACCAAATGTATATAGTTTTTGTTAGGTTTTACTAATTTTGCACAATAAAATCCCTTTTTAAAGAAAAAAAGGAAAATCTTTTTGCATCGCAGCATCTCAAGACCCATATTTTTTTTATTTTCCGCTTTACAGAGCTGTGTGTGGGCTTGATTTTTTCAGGGCAACTTGTGGTTATCATATTTGGAATGCTTTTTATTTGAGTTTTATTGGTGGCAAATATGCAAAAAAACAGCAATTCTGATTTACTACACTCACCATTCAGGATAAATGACATGATATGTATAATGTATAATATGAGTTTTTACAGATACGGTGATACCAGATATGTGGAGGGGCTTTTATTTTTCTATATTTTTCATTGAAAAGCATTTTTCAATGGAAAAGGTGTATTTTTGTAATCTGTAGATTTTGTAAATAAAACCTTATTTAATTATTTCACTTATTAGTCCCACAACGGGACTTTGACATGTGATCCTTTCATTGTGATCCTTTTCTATAACACACTGTATTACTTATGTAGCACAGTGTATTACATTGTCAGTAGAAACTCCTCTGCACAGCCTACGCTGCAGACAAAGTTGGGGGTCTTTCTTAGGCACCTGTTTGCCGTTAGAAGACATTGGCACCCTGTGATATCATTTGCGGGGTGTAGATGCCTGAGAGAGGGAGCTCTCACCCTCTAAACCATTTATATCCTGCTTTCGCTATTGACAGCAGCATCTAAGGAGTTAAACGGCAGACAGCACTTTTGATGATCTGGGCCGTTAGAGCAGAAGCTCAGCTGTCATATGAGCTCCTGCTCTCTGCAGCACAGTAGATTAGTGCAGCACTTAGGGCCCGTTCACACTGGAATTTTGCAGAATAGATGCGGCCCCGTTCACTTTAATGAGAGCGGGCAGCAGTGACTCCATGCTGCGGCTCCGCAAGAAAAGATAGCGAATAGCGAATAGCAATAGCGAACAAGAATAGTCACTTTGAATGGCTTGCCGGGCTGTGTGTTCCGCAAATTGCGGAACACACACTGGTCGGCATCAGTGCAAAAATGTCTGAACGGGCCCTTATTCTAGGCCACTGTAAAAAGGTGGCACCCTAGAATAACACCTGTTAATGACCGCAGTAAAAAGTAATTAAGGGGTTAAGTAAAAATTGAATGAGATAAGATAAGAAAAGAGATAAGATAAGGACACAACAATAATCAGCAGATAAATCCTCCAGCTCTCCACCTGGCCTTGTCGTCTTTGCTGCAGTGATGGCATCTACTTCCATGTGACCATTTCAGTCAATTGTTGGCCATAGTCATAAAGCCTGTAAGGATGGCAAGAGACAGATATGCCAATGACTGGCTGCTGTGATCACACTGATATATTGTCCCCAGGAATTACAGGAGTCGTGCGTTTCTAAGGCTATCGCAGATGAATTGTGCTTTGTTGTTTTTTTTTTTGTTTTAATTTTGTACAACCCCTAGAAACAGCTGATGGAAGGGGTGGGGGTTGCTTGGTATCAGACCACGAAATGAATATAGGCCATCAATATCTGAAATATCTGCATCTCAGAGAATCCTTTTAAAATAAACAAATGTTATCCACCTCTGCCTTACTAGGTCTATGGGTGTACACCACTTGTAAGATCAAAGGATTTTTCAACCCCCTCTTTCAACCCCCTCTTTTGGTCCCAGCAGAGAGGGGACTGCAACAACTTTTACCTTGCTTGACAACTTATTTAAAGATACATGTAACACTTATATTGAAAAATACTGCTGTGGGTACTTACGCTTGCAGGCTTTTCGACTTGATATAGGTTTGCTCAAATCACGCTTATAACCCTGTTTACAGTAGTGACAATGACGCCCAGCGGTGTTGTGACGACAGTTCAGACAAACACCTCCACTTTTTCTACCTGATAACTTGTACAATTCCATGTTAAATCTGCAGCGGTTAGAATGCTGATTGCAATCACAAGCTGAAAGAGAAGATACATTATCAGTTCACAAAATATACTATAAAATATTTCCTTTATGTTATACTTTATAACAGAGGTTAGCAGACTCTGGAATTCCAGCTGGCGTAAAACTACAACTCCCAGCATGCTCCATCCTCTCATGTGAGAGTTCCAAAAACAGCCAAGCAAGTGTGCATGCTGTGAGTTGTAGTTTCATAACAGCTGGGGTGCCAAGGCTGCTAAGATATATACATATAGTGGTGCTTGGAAATGTGTGAACCCTTCACAATTTTTTTATATTTCTGCATAACTTTGACCTAAAACTACATTAGATAAAGTAGATAACCAAATGAAAAAAAATTAGCCAAAATATTGGACTTGGTGATATATTTATTAACAAAAATAATCCAATATCACATATCTGTGAGTGGAAAAAGTATGTGACCCTTTGTTTTCAATATCTGGTGTGACTAAACCCCCACCCCCATGTGCAGCAATTAATGTTTCTAGTAATTGTTGATTAGCCCTGTACATAGGCCAAGAGGAATGTTTTCCTAAATTCCTCCTAACAGAACAGCTTAAATTATGTTATATTCGTGGCTTTCCTCCCATGAACTGCTTGCTTCAGGTTCTTCCACAACATTTTTATTAATTAAGGTCAGGACTTTTACTTGGACATTCCAAAAAATAACTTCATTTTTCTTTAATCATTCTTTGGTAGAAAAACTTGGGTGCTTAAGGTTGATGTCTTGCTGCATGACCAACGTTCTCTTGAGATTCAGCCCACGGACAGACGTTCTGACATTTTCCTTTAGAATTTGCTAATGATGGCTATCCATCCTGGTCCAGATTAGAGATGAGCGAATCATTGAAAATTCTCTTTGGCGAATGTTCGACGAATTTTTGACAAGATTCGGTCGAATTTACGTAAAAAAAATAATCGCTGTTTTGCGAACATTCCTACACAAGTTACGAACATACAGTCAGAGTTGTTAAAAGTACGCAATACGTAAGCATTAGCGTACAAAAGTGCATACTATAGCGTACTATTGACTCGCGATTGCGTCAGAGGCAGTCCATATGAGGTAGAAAAGTAAGGTGCTCACTGCTAGCTATCCAGCTAAGTGCATAATTTACAATGCACAATAGGACACATTGCAGTACCGGAAAAAGAATACACACAATGGAGTAAAGTGCTTGAACGTTGCTGAACCTGTAAAAACATTATTGCTAAAATACAGCAAAGACATAATTATGCAAACATTTTAGTGCAATCAATTTCACATTTGCAAGCATAAAAGGCTCAGATATACGTTTGAATAACCTGAGAAGGGGCGGAAAAGGGAAATAAGCGCGCTTAGGTGCAAATGGAAATTTTCTGCAGAATGGGGGGGGGGGGGGGGAGTCCTGACAAGCCATGTCCATCTGGGTGAGAGTCAAAAAAGTGCCAGCTAGCTCTCACCCGTCAGGTGCAGTCCATGGTGTGGCTCCTATAGGCCCTCTTGAAGTGTCCTTGAGACAGCCAGTAGTTGGGTCCCTTAGATGAGGGAGCTGAAGTCCTCCTCGCTTGAGCTGCTACTGCAGGTCATCAGAGGACACTCCTGCCTCTTGTAGGCCACGCTCGCTGCCTGGTGGAACTCCACTGCCCTCTTCTTCTGGAAGTCGGACTTGACCGGGTCTGGGTGGTGGTCACGCTGGTGAGCGCTGCAGCCACTTGCGCTTTTCCAGATACTCCTGCCGGGACAGCAGGGGTAAGGACTTCTGGCTGCAGCGGTTCCGGCAAGGTTGCATCCAGGGAAGAAGCCCCAGCTCCCCTTGCTGCTGCTGGCTTCATCTTCCACGGTAGCTGGTATTGGTGGATCACCGTGGATTGGAATGTAAAAGATGAAGTTGTCAGCTCACCCAGCTGAAAGGACTGATGGTGGTGGCAGTCCAGGTATCAGAGGTTCCGGCTGTGGCTTCTCCCTGAACCGGAGGACGCCATCTGGTGATTCCTGAAGGCAGCGCACCGGTACTTCGCCTGGTGGTTCCTCCGGCCAAACTTCAGGTGGTGATGTTGGGACCAGGGGCTTAGATAGTAGAGTAAACCCGGTAGCGAAGGGGCCTTTCAAAGATGCCATGGGGGTATGCTCCACCTGATCCCTCACATACAGGCTGTGACGAGGCTGGGGCAGGTACGGCCATTTAACTGACCTGTGGCCCACAAAGTACTCCTTGCTGTCCTCGTCGTCTGCCAGGAAGCCAGAGCCTCGCTCGACCGAAAAGCACAGGACAGTCCACTGTCGTCGCTCCAATTTAGGATCTCCTGGCCTAGGATGGTCCAGTACCTGGATTACCCAGTCCTCCACGGTATTCTTGTAATCCCAGAGCGTCTGCGCATGGGCCACTGATGCTGGCACAATCGGGTTCTGCCTTATGGAAGGTGTTGTTGATCTCCTCCTGGGCGGTGAAGTTGACACTCCAGCCACCTCCGCCGCACCAGCCACAGCAGCAGCACCAGCCGCCTCACGATGAACCACCTCACAATGCACAGCAAACTTAGCAGCTGGTAAGGAGAATAAGGGCACTGAAGCTGGGTTTCTCTTGAGTTCAGAGTGTGACACCCTGATGTCTGGAGCGGGTGTTGGTTCGGGGAACTCATTCCCAAAGACCATCTGGTTCCAGTTCGGACGCAGCTCTTTAGCCATGCTTGCTACTGATCAGTGTTCAGCGCTGGTCTAAACTGGTTCAGAGGAGGGTGGAGTACTGATGGAGGAGTCTTCACTCCCTATACATACAAATAGTTAGATCCTGGTGGGCCGGGCTGGTTTTTTCCAGTTCTGAGGGGGGTGTATCTTCATTTGCCCGCTCTTGTGGGAGCGTATCGTCATTTTCCAGCTTCACGACGAATGCGTACGTTTCGTACGTAGTATACGTATCGCACGTATCATTAGCATTCAAAATTTTACGAAAATTTACGAATAATACGAAGCGAGTCCGAAAAAATCCTGATTCGCTTCAGAATAGAAAATTTGCAAGATTCTATACTAATCTATGAAGCAGCGAATAGATTCGCTCATCTCTAGTCCAGATGAATCAAAACAGCTTCAAACCATTATTCTAATACGACCATGTTTCATAAATGTGATATGGTTTTTATTCTGGAATGCAGTGGCTTTTTATTTAAACCATATCGTTCTATTTTGGTCTAATCCATCCACAATACATTGTTCCAATGGCTTAGGTGATCTTTAGCAAACTGTAGATAGGCAGCAATGTTCTTTTTGGAGAGCAGCAGCTTTCTTCTTGCAATCCTGCTATGCACACTATTGTTGTTCGGTGTCCTCCTGATAGTGGACTCATGAACATTAACATTAGCTCATGTGAGAAAGGCCTTTAGTTGTTTAGAGGTGACCTTTGGTTCCTTTGTGATCTTTTGTGGACTATTACACACCTTAACATTATATTTGCTGATATACCACCCCTGGGGAGGGTAATAATGGTCTTGAATTTCCTCCATTTGTGCACAAGTTGTGTGTGTGGATTGGTGGAGTCCAAACTCTTTAGAGATAGTTCATTCCATGATACACTTACACAAATGTGTTGTGAAGATTATATATTTGATAGATACCTGTTCTTTAAATAAAACAGGTTGCTCACTCATATCTGATTGTCATCCCGTTTATTTAAATCACCTGACTCTAATTTTAGCTTCAAATTATCTGCTAAACTTAAAAGTTCACATACTTTTGCCACTCAAAGATATTCAAAATTGGATAATTTTCATCAGTCTAATATTTTTGCCTCATTATGCACCCCATAAACCATCACTTTCACTGAGGTGGCTATCTCTTCTTAATAAAGTCCATCTTCTGACCTGTCTTCTACAGTGCGGCAATTCGGCCTTGTAGGCCAAAATTGTACTGGGAGTCTGGATTTGTCACTAAAGATAGTAGAATTCCAGTCAGTAGCAGTCCAATCTTCTCATTCATGACACCACTGCAAATGAAAGTGGTTGACTGTGAATGGAAGGACCTGTAATGGGTGCTATGACCCCAAACTTTTTTCTGCAAAGCTCCTGTAAATGGTCTGGGCAAAGATCGTGGTGTTTAATGAAGGTGCCACCTGTATCTGGATGGTGGACAACTAAATTGTGGGAGCTGTTTGTGCTTGTTAGTGGATCAAGCGATTGCTCTGCTGGTAGTCTCTTTGGGCCATCCAAACCCTGTGTGCTGTCTGTGCATGCCCTCAAATAAGTACTGCTCCAAAATCTCATAGCAGCTAGGTCAGAATGGCCCTGATGGCGGGCAATTCATTGAACGGACCATCCTGCTTCTACCATTCCAATGAAGCACCCAGTGTCAACTGGGCAAAATATCTTTGAGTGCATCATAGAGGAATGTCTCTCATAAAGAGGTATACTACCCAAAAGTATCCTCTGAGAGCCTTTTTATAGGGCAGCAGAGGAGGCACTTTTATGCCCTGTTGTGGTAAGATCTAGTGTCCAATCAGAGCACACCTGTAATTATTTACAATAAATATCTGTCTGAAACATATTAGCATGACAAGTTTTGGAGTCAGTTGGGTCAGTAAATGTACAGTATATGTGGTAGAAGAGCCACAGATGGACTAATGGACATAGGCTCCAGAGAAAACTACTTTGTGTGAAATAACTGGGCATGGCTCAAGCTTATCACATGCCGAACAAGGGATCTACAGGGTGGCCCACGAAAAAATAGCCCTCCTCCAGTCAGCCACCAAGTCCAGTAATTGAATCGTTTATCTTTGTCAGACTTTTTCAGTTTTAGCACACACGTTATTCAGGTTCAGAATTTCAGCCCATGCTGACATGTCGTTCGTGATACACCAACTTGCTTAGACAGTCTTTGAGTTGATTTTTGGGGGCTATTTGCAATCCACAGCTGAATTTCAGCTGAACTTCAGCCATCCTGATCAATGGAGGCCTCAGTTTCTTCATGTTTGTAACAGAGTCAGTTTGATGCTATTCCGAACCAGACTATGAATACAACGTTTAGCTGGTGTTTTTTTTCCTGGGACTTGTTGCCAGAGAGAACTCCATCTTTCTAACACAATAAGCTACTTTTATCAAACTGAGTAATAAATCATTCTTAGTTGCCCATAACAACCAATCAGAGCTCAGATTTCAGTTCCGACAGGGCTCTGAAAAAATGAAAGCTGAGCTCTCACTGGTTGCTATGGACAACTAAGGCAGATTTACTATTAGGCAGTTTGATTTGGAGATATTGGAGGGGGGGGCTACTTTTTGTGAAAGTTCATTTTTACTTGACATTCATGTTTGTCATACACATTAAATGACTGTTGGCTGAAAGATGTATTGGCCAACAGCTATCTCTCCCAACCTCTTTATGAACATATATGTATTTATGTGTCCTAAGCAAGAAGAGGGGCGACAGCCACTGTCAGTCATGTCTGACTGTGTCTTCTCTTCCTGGAGCATCTTATATCAGCCAATGGGGAGGAGCCAGGAGGCCCTGGCAGGTTTGGCCAACATTTTTCTAAAGTATATAGACAGCTTTACTTATCAACATTTAAAGTGGACCTGCCACCACCCCTGGCTTGTCTGTTTTGCTAAATAATTATATTCCCTATGTAGTAACAATTCTGGAGCATTTATTCTCATGACTCTATGTTGTGCCATTCCACTATTATTCCTGCTACAAGACAGTTATGAGAAATATTACTTCAGAATTGTTATTGTATGGGGAATGAAAGTACTTGCTAAAAAAACATATCAGGAGAGGTGACAAATTCTCTTTAAACACTAAGTTGCAGGATATGTTGTTGTATTAACTTTGTCTACATGATGAGTGCTATTTATCAAAGTAAGACAATACCCTTAAATGGATAGTAGTCTAAGTCAGTCATTTTTACCAGTCTCAGTGCTATAGGATTTGTGCCATATACTATAGGTGGAACAATTGTATGCTTCATTAGGAAAATCAATAGCTAAGGCATAAGATCTATCTGTTTGTTCAACCTCGTGCAATACATTAAATTAGCCATAAATTAAAAGCCAGCATGGAGTCCTCATCTCTTTCAGGAGCCTGAAGAGTGAATGCAGTCACAAGAGGTGAAAGCTGTGGTTTGTATGTCTATTGAACTTTCAACAACATACCCATAATGGCATTCAGCAGAGCTCATAGCTTTTAATTGTCTGCCTGCTCATTAGCCTTGAGGTTTATTATTGTAAAATGAAGTACTCAGGATGACCCTGGATTTTCTTTTAATACATTTTGGAGCTTCATTTCAACTTTTTAATTAAATAAAAATTAAAAACAAAACTAAAAGTTCAAAGGTCACTAACTTTTTTTAATAAAATTTCGATGCGGCAAAGAGACATATTAAAAGTTTAGAGTGTTGGCGGTCTGAACACTGAGACTCCCACCAGTTCCTAGAATGAAGGGAGAGGAGGGCAAGCATGTAGTACCATGATCTCTCTTCTCTCTGCACAAGACAGGTTCTATAGAAGTCTAGGGGATCATCGCAGTTCCGTCTGGAGAAATGAAGAGAGAGTGCACTATGTGTCTATGAAACATTAAAAGTTTTTGGAAAAGTTAGTGACCCTTTAATAGTTAGATGTACTGACAAATTACAAGATTCTTAAAAATAAACAAATAAGCCACATAAAAAGATTTCTTGAAGGAGTTTCCCATTACTTTATTATTTTTGGCCTTTGGCCCCTGCGATCAGCTGCTCAGAAGTACAGTCATGGCCAAAAGTTTTGAGAATGATACAAATATTAATTTTTACAAAGCCTACTGCTTCAGTTTTTATAATGGCAATTTGCATATACTCCAGAATGTTATAAAGAGTGATCAGCTTAACAGCAATTATTTGCAAAGTCAATATTTGCCTAGAAAATGAACTTTATCCCCCAAAACACATTTCAGAATCATTGCAGCCCTGCCTTAAAAGGACCAGCTAACATTGTTTCAATGGTTGCTCCATTAACACAGGTGTGGGTGTTGATGAGGACAGGGCTGGAGATCAATCTGTCATGATTAAGTAAGAATGACACCACTGGACACTTTAAAAGGAGGCTGGTGCTTGGCATCATTGTTTCTCTTCTGTTAACCATGGTTATCTCTAAAGAAACATGTGCAGTCATCATTGCACTGCACAAAAATGGCCTAACAGGGAAGAGTATTGCAGCTAGAAAGATTGCACCTCAGTCAACAATTTATCACATCATCAAGAACTTCAAGGAGAGAGGTTCCATTGTTGCCAAAAAGGCTCCAGGGCGCCCAAGAAAGACCAGCAAGCGCCAGGACCGTCTCTTAAAAGTGTTTCAGCTGTGGGATCGGGCTACCAGCAGTGCAGAGCTTGCTCAGGAATGGCAGCAGGCAGGTGTGAGTGCATCTGCATTCACTGTGAGGCGGAGACTCTCGGAGCAAGGCCTGGTCTCAAGGATGGCAGCAAAGAAGCCACGTCTCTCCAGAAAAAAACATCAGGGACAGACTGATATTCTGCAAAAGGTACAGGGAGTGGACTGCTGAGGACTGGGGTAAAGTCATTTTCTCTGATGATTTCCCTTTTCGATTGTTTGGGACATCTGGAAAACAGCTTATTCGGAGAAGACGAGGTGAGCGCTACCACCAGTCTTGTCTCATGCCAACTGTAAAGCATCCTGAAACCATTCATGTGTGAGGTTGCTTCTCAGCCAAGGGAATCGTCTCTCTCACAGTCTTGCCTAAAAACACAGCCATGAATAAAGAATGGTACCAGAATGTCCTCCGAGAGCAACTTCTCCCAACCGTCCAAGAGCAGTTTGGCGATCAACAATACCTTTTCCAGCATGATGGAGCACCTTGCCATAAAGCAAAGGTGATAACTAAATGGCTCAGGGAACAAAACATAGAGATTTTGGGTCCATGGCCTGGAAACTCCCCAGATCTTAATCCCATTGAGAACTTGTGGTCAATCATCAAGAGATGGGTGGACAAACAAAAACCTACAAATTCTGACAAAATGCAAGCATTGATTGTGCAAGAATGGACTGCTACCAGGATTTGGTCCAGAAGTTGATTGAGAGCATGCCAGGGAGAATTGCAGAGGTCCTGAAGAAGAAGGGTCAACACTGCAAATATTGACTTGCTGCATTAACTCATTCTAACTGTCAATATAAGCTTTTGTTACTCATAATATGACTGCAATTATATTTCTGTATGTGATAAAAACATCTGACAAACACACATAAAAACCAGAGGGCAGCAGATCATGTGAAAATATAATATTTGTGTCATTCTCAAAACTTTTGGCCATTACTGTACATCTAGTACCTAAAGGAGTCTTTGGAACTACGCAGCTCTACCTATTGTGTAGTGGACAAAGCTAGTTACTTCAATATGTCCACTACACAATTAATAAAACTGTCTAGTTCAGGTGCCTACTTCCGGCACTCCCAAACAGCTAAACAGCAGGATTACCAATCTGAAAATGATGGCCTATCCTGGGGATAAACCATCAATAGTAAAATACTGGAAAACCCTTTTAAAACAGGACCAACATGTTGTTTCCAAGAAACTTTAATACGTGAGATACCTTGGATCCTCTTATGTGGTCCCACCTGTCCATTCAGGTGAACAGGGTGCTCAGTTAACAAATTTATAATGAGCAAGGGTACCCTCTGGCTTGGGTGTCTTAAGGCAGTGGTGCTATAGGATTTGGATTAAAATGCCATTGGGTTCTGTTGCCACTTCTCTTTTACTTTCTTTTACTTTCTGTCAAACTCTCCTGTTTGGGTTAATGATGGCATATTTAGATCCATAGATGGGCTTCTGGGGTTGCTAATATGGAAGGGTTAATCAGCTAGATTGAAATTGGAAGATTGTCAACTGGAACAAACACATGGAGGTTTGGGTGTTCCCAATCTCAAATTGTATTATGTGACAGCCCAGTTGAAATATTTACTGTTTTGTAATGATTAATTTACTAATAGTAGGATAGAATTTTTTGATCTTTTTTTAATCAAATAGACATATTTAAGGTTGCTCACAAAATATAAAATTGGGTGAGAAAGAGATGTGGGGTTGTTGAGTCCTTATCTATGGCACTATTGTAGGATCATTTTTTAAAACTTAAATGTAATTAGGATTTGAAGACATTCTGGAAAAGGAGAGGGTTGTTTCTTCTTTCACAACTATATAATGAAGATGGACAATTAGTTACACTTCAAGATGCACAAAGAGTTTTTTGACTCACAAAGGCACAAAAGTTTTATTATATTCAATTATTTTATGTAATTAACGAAGTTAAGAGTAATCTTAGGCTCTTGGTGTAGTCTTGCCCTTTAGTAAAATAACTTATTAAGATTCTGTTAAGGGGGATACTTCTAAGTCATATCAGACTGTGTCTAAGCAGGATTGTATTGTACTCTATCCCTCCTTTAAAAGGAAATGGCATAAATATGTACTATCTTTACCTGAAGAGGGTTGGTGGAGTTGTAAGCTACCAGCTAAATTTTTGCCAAATATTGATCATAGAATGACTTATTTGAATATGCATAGGCTTTATTTAACCCCATAATCAGCTCAAAGTAAAGAATTTGAAGGCCACAGATAATTGTCCTAAATGTGATCAGGAAAGGACAAACCAGGTACACCTCATTTGGCGATGTCCTAAACTTGTAAAGTATTGCCAAGAGATTTTGGTTTAAATACAGGTTAAAGGGGTTATCCCATGAATAATGTAAAAAATGAAAATCAGAGATCATATAGTACATGACAACCTCTTTCTAACAAAGTTAGAGCCAGCCCTGTATCTCATAAGGATCCAGAGATCTCCCCATTCATTGCTCTGCTAGATTTATATCAGGCTGAGAGCTCAAGGGGAGTGGGTTCTCTGATTGAGCTCAGGAGGCGTGTCCATGCTCTCCCTATCACAGCTCAGGAGGCAGTTGAAAGATGAAACTAAGCATGTGTGGCCTTCTCAGTGAGCAGGTCAAAGAAATAAGAAATTAAGTGGCACTATGTAGATACATTTTATTGGATAACTCAGTGGCTATACAAAATGTTTAATTGCATGCAATTACAAAAGTATTCAGATTCAGGTGCTGGTTTGAAGACTGTAGAATATTTTTCGTGGGACAACCCCTTTAAGGGGGTCTGGTATTTGGATTCCAATAGATGTGTTACACTGTATTATAGGAGACTTAACAGGACTTGAGCAACGATGTTATGCCTGTGAGTATAAACTTCTTTTGTTTTTCTAATAAGGTGCCAACCCTTTCTATACGGAGAAAGATTGTGTTGTACTATATGGTGATGGAATTTAGATTCTTTAAATCAGAGAATTGGTATGGGGAATGGTTAGATATATGGTCATTGTGGATCAATACTTTGTATTCTATAGACAGAAAGAATCTCAACCTGGAGAGGAGTTTCTGCTCCTTGTGGCATGGGGAGGGAGGTTTGTAGATGGTTTAGTAACAAAAAAATGCAAATTTATATTAATTGTAGCTGTGTTATGAACTGAAAAAAAAGCAGGGATGCGGATGTGTTGCAACCGCCACATATATTGTAATGATGCAGGTACTGGTGTGATGAATGATAGCACTCTTATGGGGGAGATATCAGTGAAGGTCTTGGAAGATACATGCGATCTATGTGGTTTGTGCTGTTATGGGGGTCACTGTATTGTTGACACTGTTATAGAAGGAACACTGGCACTAATAAGACACATTTTGGCTGGCAACTTAGAGCAAGTCTTATGTCTAGTACAGGTCTAGGGTATTTTTTTTTTTGACAAATGGAGATGTCATCTTTGGAACACACATATTAAATGAATAGGGGTCTCCGATTCACTATTTGGCATTCCAGGGAGCATGCTACCTGTTTTATCGTATCTTATGGAAGTCTCAAAACACTTATCTGGATGGTTGGGAGCTTCAACAGTTGAACCCCAAACAGACATCTATGGCATATTCCGTCATTTTGCCATAAGTTTCTCAGATGGGAATACCGCTTAAAGCTATTGGGAGTAGTATAATCTGACAACCTACCCTTTGGCTGGAAATTAATGTGCACCACTGTCTATGTATGTATGTATATATATATATATATATATATATATATATATATATATATACATTACACATATGCCATACACATAAGATCCATGTCAGGCAGAGCTATCTAATGTGATTAAAGATCTGGCACAAGGGATTTTGAACTGGCCAATCCTTTTGTTCTCAGGAGATAAGCCGCTGCTGGGAAGACCGGGAAAGATAGCAATCTGTCGAATGATAATTCAGTTATCCAGTTATCCTGTATGTATCCCCAGCATTAGGGCATTAGGGCATCGAAATATGCTCTAGAATTCCTTTAAATTAAGTTTGTCCAAAGACTTTTGTTTTGTTTTTGATTTTTTTTTTGTTATTGTAAATCATGTGCTATTGCTTGGCACATGTTCATTTTACTGACAAAATAAAGGCTATCTTTTAGTGACATAATAAAATAACACAAAAATAGATTTCAATATAGATATTTATGAAATAACTGTACCTTTACAAACTTACCTACACACTCATGTGCGTTGCTTGGTGTTGCTCTTTGCCAAGGCCTGTCATAATAAAATGGCTTGCAGGCATCACATTCTGGACCAATGGTATTATGTTGACAGTCACATACAAATCCCTCTTTACTGGGTACACAGCGTGATGCATGACCATTACATTTACACCTTCCTCCAACTTGGAATTCAGAAACCCCATAGAAAGCAGTCTTCTTTCGGATTCCCATTTTCTTTCCATGGTGAAGTCTACTGAAGACCACACGGATATCTGTAGCTGTCACCCAGTCTTGCAGAACAGGACTGTATTCAAATCTACGTGCTGAAGGACGACCCGCTAATGGCATAAATGCTACAAGTCCTTTAGTAAGGGGTTTGACTCCTGTTTGAAAATCAGTGCAAGTGGCTTCATGCTGCATGGGTTTTGTAATTGAACCAGTGGTTGCCAGGTCATAAACACGACGGCAATGAGTAGAATAAAACTGGAAAGGGATCCATGTTTTGCCGTGGTCCATAGATTTATAGATTGCCATAGAGTCAGGACGAGGAGAGCAGAAACGCAAACTAACATAAACAAGCTCAAATCTCCGTCCAAGAGGTAAAGTCAATGTAACATTCTGTGGATACGTTATACCGCTTTCTGACCTCCAGCATGTTTGAGCATCCGTGTCGGTCATGTATGATGGTGGATAGGAAGTTTCAGTCTTCTTCTGATCACATAGCTGACATCGTCGTGATGTCACATTTGTAGCATCTAGAAAAGAGCAGAGTTTTTGCGGTGTACGTCCACAAGTGTTGGTTGCAGTTACCTCTTTCCCAAGAGCAACATTGATAAAATCTGGGATACAGTATTTTGGCCTTTGTTTGGCATCATAACATGGGCCATCCTGAGACCCACGGTGGGTTGTAGCTTTATTTGAATTGTTCTCCTGACCCTTGGGCACTGGGCACAGCAAGGAGATGATATAAAAAGGAATTAAACCCCACAAAATTCGAGGCATGACAGAGCAATCAAGATGTTGGAAGCATTACCTTTGAGATAAAGAAATAAAGTATAAATATACAAGAAAGTAATCCTACATTTAGTATTATATATATATATATATATATATATATATATATATATATATACACTTTCAGAAATGGCAAAGACAGAAACACTATTCATGCCTATCAGTTTTTACTATCCTAATGAGGATCTCATGGTTTGATACCATGGGTAACTCTGACAAGGGTGCTACCCGATCCTCTAAGATAAGCTTGTTTAACATTTCCTGCAATTTATCAAATCCCCTCTAAAATCACATGGAAAGGATATACCTTCCGAATATCCTAAAGAAGTAATTACAGGGAAACCATAAGAGAAAGGAAACTATTTGTCAGTTTGATTCTCATAAGGGCACAATTACTGAGACATGACAATATCTGCCCCAAACATTTCTTAAGTGTCTACTAATAATGTATGTACTGTACACATTAGTATGTCTTTGATGTGTCAATGATCTAGACTGATTAAAAAGCTGATGACAGTTTAAGGCTGTGCCATACCAATGTCATGGTTTCCGTTCATAATGAAAGCCTTGGCGCTGTGACAGAGTAATCCTATAATGGGCCCAAACAGTCATTGGCGGTCATTTACAAAAGCTCTACTCCAGGTTTTTGCCGCTAAAATTTCACACAACAGGCATTTTGGAACTTTTTTTTCTGCCTATGCCACTTTTTTTTTCTTTTAAGTAGAAAAAAGTAGTCTGACACATTTACAATAATTTACACCAGAATATTGGCTTAAATTATTACTCATGGTTGGACAAGATTTCGGTTTCTGGCTCATGGACGGATGCAACAAATTTATTAAGAGGCATGCACCTCTCAATTAATTGTTCTGATCTTACTCCAGCAGTAAATAGTATATTCTGCAGCAGTATTATTTTCATTACAAATACAGGGAAACTGTGGTATTTCATTATAACTCAATAATGTCCATCAGAAACGGGTGTACTTGTGATGGCTCTGATATAAACAGAAGCCATGAGGATAATTTAAACAGAGCCTTGCTCCTAAAGTATAGCCACATGAGCACACAGAAGTCTATGTGAACTCTAATAAAGATTTTGATGACCTTTCCTCAGGATAGGTCCTTAATATCTGATCAGGAGGGTTCTGACTGCGGACACCTCTACCAATCATCTGTTTGAAGGAGTTATGGGGGTGCTGGATGTCGAAACCACACATTTCTGATATTGATTGCCTATCCTGAGGATACATCATCAAAATCTGCAGCATGGAGAACCCCTTTGAGGCATGTACATAAAGTTAAAGGGGTTGGCCCATGTCAGATAGGTGTGGTTCTCACCTCTTGGGCCTACTTCTATCTTAAGAACGGGGCCCAAGAAGTGAAGGAGAGAACACTGTGCATGTGTGGTTTGCTCTTTGTTCAACTCTATGGGCGATCAGAAAATAGCCAAGAAAGCACTTTTGGCTATTTTTGGAATTGCCATAGCGGTAAAGAGCATGAGAGCATGCTGTGAAAGCTGCCACCTCTCCTTTCCCTGCAATGGGACTTCCAAAAACAACCGAGCTAGCACTTAGCTATGTTTGGAACTCCAATTGTGGTGAATAGAGGGTGGCTTCAAATCATCAGCTGCAGTTTACTTCGGGTCCCCAGTTCTGGAGATAGAAGTGGGTCTTAAATGTGGAACCCACACCTATATGGGGGCATACCATTGCAATATACCAGCAATGTACCAGATGGGAATACCCCTTTAACATATTTATAGTTATGAATTCCACAGACGGACAATGCAACCTGAAAATCAAGTGGTTGAATATTACATACAACCATGGTGCTACTGTATATTAAATATCTCACAATAAGAACTTTTTATACACATCTACAGTAGCTGTTGCTTGTGTCTTGGCTTTACTAAACTTGTAGAGACAGGTTTGTACTCATATTGTTATATAAATATATATATATATATATATATATATATATATATACACACACACACACACACATATACAATTTAATTAGCATGTATGCCATGCAATTACCTATTTACTAAAGGCATTGTGAAAATGCCAGGAACATTGTTTGTCTGTCTTTTCCACTTTACTGCTAATGCTAAGCATTATCTACATGGCTTATCTAATTTTCTTTGCACCATTTTGTTGTGTTTTTCACATCACTTGCAAACACAAATAACATGTATATTCGCAGATTGGTGTGAAATTTACTGGCCCCATATTAAAGGAGCGTAAGTGTGAGAATAGGGAGGGAGTAGTGTTCCAAACTCACTAAGTACAATAATGTTATCTGACACCCATGTCATGACGAGATCCTGTCTTGTAACAGTTCTCCAAGACTCTATTGCTCATGAAGTACAGAGCTCCTGTCAACCTTAATGCAATGTGACAGCAATTGAAGAGATGACTTTCATTATAACATAATGATAGCATACACATAAAGTACCTTATTAAGCTTAGCAACAGTAACTGTACTAATCATAACTCCCACTCATTTACTAAAATGTGTAAATTAGATGATTTTTACAGACTTTTGTTTTTTTCATTGTATAATAAATGTACAAATTCCAATGTATCTACCAATTTCATGTAGAAAAGTTAACATGTTAAAATTTGAGAATTGGTATTTGTATCTCACTTGTTACATTGATCTCTGCATTTATAGGGGTTATGGTAAGGTTTTAAGTATCTGATTGCTGGGGGTCCGACTACTATGACCCCCATGATCACATGAACAGGTGTTACCATTCTCCCATTCTGAAAAAGCGGCAGGTTGTACATACTTACTGTGACTCCATTCATTCTCTATGGGAGCGCTGGAGATAGCCCAGTGCTGTACTCGGCTATATCCCATAAAACAATTTAGTGGAGCGGCAGTGCACATGCATGACCTGCTGCTTCATCAGAACGTGGGGAACAGGACCCCTACTTCTCAGTATCATGGAGGTCCCAGCAGTCAGACCCCCCCAGTGATCAGCTAGTTAGCCCCTATGCTGTAGATAGGAAATATCTTAAAAACTTGTCACAACCACTTTAAGTAGAAAAAGAAGTAATATAAGGACTGTGTTAGTTAAAGGGGTTCTGCAGTTGTTTAAAACTGATGATCTATCCTCTGGATAGATCATCAGCATCTGATCGGCGGGGGTCTGACACCCGGGACCGCTGCTGATCAGCTGTTTGAGCGCTGCAGGAGCGCCGCGGCCTTCTCTGTGTTTTCCTCAGGCCCAGTGACGTCACGACTACTATCACAGGCCTGGGCGGGGCTAAGCTCTGTTCACATGAATGGAGCTTAGCTGCGCAGCTTAGCTCCAAGCAATCTGCTCCTTAGCTCACAAGAATAAAATCTGAGTCCACCCCGTGACTGGAGGGCAGTACGGTGGCTCAGTGGTCCCCATTGGGGACAGAGTTAGACTAATGTCTGTGAAGCACTGTGTAATATAGCAGTGCTATATACAGTAAGTATGTAAAATAAATAAATGGTACACCTTTGTGACTACCACTCCATCCAATGTCTATGGATCTGACAAAGAGAAACATTTAATTTGATGAGTATCCCTTTAAATGCTATTTCTTTTACAGACTACATCAACTAACACTTTGAGCAAAATGTCCTTACAGAGACCTTGCTGCTTAAGGAGAAAAAAGTGTATTGCCTCCGAGTCTTAAGTGCTGAAAGAACATCTTGAAGCAACAGCAAGACATTTAATCATGTAAGGTGGATTATCTTGCCACATCCTGGGAAAGTTTACCAACAAACAATACAGGAGCGATTCATTGACAGCTCTTTCCTCCATCCCCAGCCCTGCAATTAATTTGTTAGGAATCTGGCAATGTACGTTCTTTGTGCAGTGCATAGATAGGGGTATAATTGCCATGTGATGACAGACATAAAGCCTCTCTTCATGGAGCAGGCACGGACAGAATTAGCCCAGTTGTAGAGGCGTAAGGGCAGCAATAACTATCCTTTTAATGTTTTCTTTCTAGCAGCAGGACGAGAGCGTAAACTCCACATGTTGCTTCCCGATTCCAGTATTCCTACCAGTGTTCAGCAGATTTTTCTTTATACTGCTTATCTTTTCTATTAATGTTATTTATTGGATTACATAAACTAATGTCTTTTAAATGAACCTAAGCTGTTGGAATCACAGTTGAAACATTGTGTGTAGTATTATCAATCTATGTATAAATTACACTGCACAGTTAATAATACAGGTTTTATGTAATGGGCATTATTCTGCATAATTTTTATCTTAAATTTAATATTTAAGAATGCATTGTTTTTAGGCTGCATTCACGGTTTTGGTGAAGCTTCTGCACTGCCATTTTCAAGTCTAAACCCTGGTATTGGATTAATTAAAAGTACAATGCTCCCTTAGCTTTTAGTCTCAGTTTTGCTTTGGCCATGTTCACAAAGAATAGCTTTAGTAGGGATGGGGATCCCTAATGGTCACATCTAATAAAGCCAAACACAGCTAAAAAAAAATTCTAAATGGGGTAGAAATGGGAAAAAAATTCGGTCATTGTTTTATGGGTTTTGTTTTTAGGGCGTTCCCTACGCAAAAAAATTACATGTTAACTTCATTTTGCTGGTTAGTATGAGCACAGCAATATCACATTTCCTATAGCTTTTCTATTGTTTTAATACTTAAAGATACACAAATTTTTATTCTCTGACCTGTTAGAAAGGTCCATTATATAATCTGTAGTAAAGGTAATCTTCTTTCCAGTGACTGTATTTGTGAGTTATAACCTCCCTTCTGATCCTCAGCTGTGTCATGTGACCAGCACTCTGATCTCCATCTGACACAGGAAAGGAAGTCAATTTCTCTATTCATTCCTATGAGACTGACATTGAGGTTCCCATAGGAATACATACGAGCCTGAGCGGCTCCCTCTTGCCAAGATTGAGGGAGCCATATATTTGCAGTCTTGGGCCTTCTAAATTCTTCAATGCTATTTGTAAAGTCCACTAGGGGGACTAAGAAAGTGAAAAAAGTAAAAAAAAAAAAAAAAGCAAGTTTTTAAATAAATATAAATAAATATATATATATATATATATATATATATATATATATATATATAAAAGCTGGAATTTCTGCATCCCAAAAAGCCCATACTATTAAAATATGAATGTATTTATCACGTACGGTCAATGCCATAACGGGAAAAAAATGGTCTATTTGCTGTTTTATCGTTGCTTCGTCTAAAAAAACAGTGAATATAAAGTGATCAAAAAGTCATACACACTCCAAAAGGGTATAAATAAAAACTATAGATTGTCCTACAAAAAATGAGCCATCTCACAGCTCCATAGACATAAATATAAAGACATTATGAGAGTGAGAATATAGCTACACAAAGAAAAAAAATTATTTCATAGTTTTTTATTTTTTAAGTAAAACACAAGAAAAACTATATGAATGTGGTATCACTGTAATTGGAGTGAAATGAAGAATAAAATGAACAGGTCAGTTTTATCACATAGAGAACACCATAAAAAATATATGAAACTATGACAAAAGAGCATTTTTCCCCAATTGCATCCTATCTAGAATTTTTTTTCTGCTTACCTTTACATTGTTTGCAATATTTAATGGTGCAATTTAAAAGTACAACTTGTCCTGCAAAATAGTCCTCATACAACTATTTGAACTGAAAAAGCAAAACATTATGGCTCGGGGAAGGTGGAAAGTAAAAAAGGAAAATTCAAAAATGTTAATTGCAGGGCTTTGAAGGGATTAATAAAATGCCTGGCCACATTAAAAAAAACATTTAAAAGACAGATAAAACACTGCAAAAAACATACATGAACAGGGAACTTTTTCTGAAAATGATTGTAGATGAAACCACCCTCAGGCTTTCAGAGGGCTGTGAATTGGCATTATCCCTCTGTTCTACTGAACTGAAACCACAGGATCCTATGGTGATTTAAGAGCGGTTCAGTAGAAGTGCTGGAGGTTTGGACATTTCAGCCATAATAGGGATTCAAAAATCTGTGCAGCATGTGTTAAAAGGTGCTTCCTGAGGAAATGGATGTGTTAATACCTCCATATACAAAAATTCCTTTTTTTCCATGATATGTTTATTTCAAATGAACACAGATTTTAAAGCTTTGCAGACTAATGCAGCCAGTGTATACATCTGACAAAGGAATATGTGCAAGATAATAAATCTTATTATTTTTTTTTTTATCCACCTTAACAGAGGGGTAGGAAGCTGGTAAGTAAGTGAAAATGCGAGACACTTTGTAGTTTATACAGTTTGTTTAAACTGAAAGATCAGCAGTGAAACCACCACATGTTTATAGTGAGAGCTACTTTATAATGTAGAGGAGCCTGACCACGCATCCTCACATGCTGACCAC
This sequence comes from Rhinella marina, assembly GCA_900303285.1. Lineage (NCBI taxonomy): Eukaryota > Metazoa > Chordata > Amphibia > Anura > Bufonidae > Rhinella > Rhinella marina. Next base: position 26,044 of record ONZH01024763.1, on the reverse strand, counting down.
CTTCCTTTTTATGTTTTAAGGTGGAATTGTGCTATAAAAATAGTTTAAATCAGGGAATGTCACTTTACGACTAAATTTAAACATTGATGATAATGCACTAATATTTATCTAACTCTTCACGATCATTTTGACTTGCCAGCCAACCTGTAGGAGTAGAACGTAAATGAAGGGCCCAATATATACGTTCTCTGATGAAGTGGGGGTATTTCTACAAACTAAAGTATACATACACATGTGTGATATTAACACTTTGCTGAACAGATGTAGTTTGAAAAATATCTGAGAATATATTCAAGATGCTTTAGAGGAAATGGCACATTCGACTATTCACCAGATGGTTTTATAAAGATGAAGTTCATGCATGGAATTCTCACACAAATTCTTTAGTCTGAAGCCCATGATGCATAAAAGATTCCCTTCAACTCTAATGTTTTCAAGGATCATTGATGATGGGAAAAGCAAAATAGCCATTTTCTAGACCTCAGAAGCTTTGTTTACCAGAGGAAATGGTTGACACTTAGTTTATATTTTTATTATTAATAATAAATCACCTCACATCCTAGCTTTGATCAACACAACTGAACTGAATGGTCTACTAATGATAAATGTGTATTTTTGCATGTGTTCCCTTATTTTCATATTTAAAGTCCAATGATCCGTCAAGTTGCAATTTAAATTGCAAAACTTTCCTCAGGAAAGTTTTCCGGGATGAACACTGTCATTTGAAAATATTGTAACTTGAAATGATAACTCTGTGGAAAAGTATGGGGTTTATCTGGCCATGTACCATCTTTGAAAAAAGCATCCAAATGGTGCAAAATAATAAAACAGGTCATATTCATTAAATTGAGCAAATTTCATAAAATTAGAAATTCGATTCAGGTACAAATCTAGTCTACCCAAATCAAAAGTGTTTCAAATCCCTGGAAAATCTCTCTCCAGAACTGAATCTTAAGAAACTCTGATTCTACCAAATCAGATTATGTTCACAAATTTAAGTAAAATTTCAATTCACAAATTCATTTGGTAATCTCTAATATTCACCTTTCCAGTCCAGAAAGAGTTGATGGAAGCTTTAAATCCCTTTCTAGATGAGTACAGGAGCTCCTTTAGAGTTCTGTACGATACACACAGTGTAACAGAAAATAACATGGTATTGTCCTCACCTGGTGTCTGAAGGAGCAGCTTACTCTACATTACAGAGTAAGAAAATCCAGCTGTGGATTATCATGCTCTTCATTCACATATGTAGGTCTCACAACGGGAATTACATAAATCAACCAGTGTTTTTGGCTATGTTAAATATTTGGGGGTGGTATATAGCCACATGCTTTCTCCCTTCTGTGTAAATTATAAATCCTGCCCAATGCCTAATTTGTTTCACATATTATAACCTCTTTCACTTTCAAAGAGAACACCAACATGTGTGTTGATCCTTACATCCAGTTCAGCGTGTACTGTGCATCCTCTGAATGGTTCGGTGAGCACAAGATATTTATTTGAAGCTGCAAAAGACATTAATATCTAAAGCCCACACCTGTTTCTCCCTTGGATGTAATGTCATATTTCATTATGGAATGTGAAAGATGCAAAAAAAAAAAAGACTAAAAATCTATAACAAAATGTACGTTTTACAATGAGTAGATTTGCAATAGAAGTGTGTCTGTTAAACAGGAAATCAATTAACTGAAAATATTACATTTGAGTAACATATCTATTTATAGATTTTTTTAACTTGAATTTAAAATTTTTATAGCATCTACAAATACAGACACAAATTCCTCTTTTAGTTTTGGCCTTAAATTGCACGTGGAATTCTGCATGAAAACTCTGTCAAATGTATGTCCTATTGTTTCCACACCGAGTTGAAATCTGTATCAAGAAGTGACATGTCACTAGTAGAAGTGGTATCTGTTCAAAATTCATGTGAACATGCCCTTGGGTTCTCGTACATTTTGGTTTTGAATTTTGAGTTCCTCTAACAATGTAGATGTTATAAATGAAATTTAGTATGTGTTTTTAACAGTCATAATAAATCATCTTTGCTTTGATCAATTCAACCAAACTGAAACCTCAAAGGAGTTATCCTGGAAAAGATAATAATGACTTATCCTCAGGAAAGCTTATTATTATCGCAACAGCAAGGGTCCAATCCTGGCATCCCTGCCAATCAGTTGCTTCAGGGAGCTACCAAAGCTCTGGTGATCAATGCAGGCTCCTGGCAGCTTTCCAAGGATAGTGCTTGGTATTGCAGCTTAGCACCATTTACCTGAATATAGCTGATCTGAAATTAGGCCATGTGACTGATGTATAGGAATGTCACTGGCCACTTCTGCTGAACGGCAGGGATCCTGGGTGTCTAGATCTGATACTGATTACCTGATTGCCTGATCATGAGAATAAGTCATAAGTATCTTTTCCTGGATAACGCCTTTAAGGGCTCATTCACATAGAACTTTATGAACCCGATTTGTTTCCCCTTTGGAATCAGCGCCAATAAACAGCTCCAAACAGCCCCCAACTCATTTCAATAGGAAAAAGCATTGGCTTTTTTTCAAAGCGGCATGAAAAAAGAAGCAGTATGCTCTTTTGAAATGAAGTATATACTCAAAAAGGGCACAAAAAAACTCACAAAAAATGCACCAAAAAACACATAAAAAATCAGTATGGAATCCACTCTGATTTTGAAGGCAGAGTGTCAAAATCCATCGTGTAAACATGCCCTTAGCATGGTGTGTTATTGATAAATGCGTATTTTTACTTGCATTGCCTTCCCACTTGCAGCATACTTTCACTGTTCCATCAGTCGATTTGCTGAATACTTATCACTATAAAATATATAGACATAGTTAGACAAGCCTTACCCATTTTGGGCCAGTACATCCTGAAATTTGTTGTAGCTGAAAATGATTGTAAAACAGCCTCTGCAAATTCAGCCTCTGGCAACTATATCCGAGACTTTTGATTTGTGTCTATACTTGTATTTACATGTGTTATATCATATACATCATATATCTTTATATGTATTTATTTCAATTTTGGCAACTGTTACTGGGGAAATGTTTTAGCACATGCCAGCCTTACGAATAAATGGTTGTCCATGTATCAAAAATATTGTCTGGATTCACCAGAGTAGGAGCTGCTGGGTCCTGAATAGGAAACTCCCTCTGAAACATCCATATGCTGTAAGAGGGGTTGTCTTAAAAATGTAGATCTCATTAGGTGAATACTGTATAGGCGGTTAGAGATTTACACCACTTACAATAATATGGATTAAGCAAAGGCCAGCACTACTTAAGAGATGGCAACTCCTAGGTCAGGTATTCCCAAGCAGTGTTCCCTGAAGCTCTGAACCCCATTTATCCTGGTCAGGGTTTCAGGATATATCTATCTTCCTTGGTTTGGTAATGAAACCATGGGTTCACTGGAGTTAAAACCCTTTTTTAGGTGTTCACACATGGTTAAAAAGTTCAGAATTTAGCTGTTGAAGGGCCTTCCCAAGCAGAATACATTTTAACATTGTTAACAGAGAGATTCATTGCCAAAGAGAGTGAAACCAACTCTAAAATGTTCTTCAGTTATGGTAAAATGGTATAACGTTTAAACCTGAAAGTGTTTGTTGTAGAGTGTGATGAGGAGAAAGCAAATCTATTAAATATTTTTTTTCTCCACTCTATTCACTGAGGAAAATAAACTGTCAGATGAAATGCAGAGTTTCAAAGTAAACTCCCCATTAAAAGTGTCCTGTGACCCAGGAATCTTAAAAAGATTAAAATAGACAAATCGCCGGAACCAGATGGCATACACTACGTATCCTAATACAATTAAGTAACATCATAGTCAGACCCTTATTTCTGATATTAAAGGACTCTATATTGACAGAGACTAGAGATGAGCGAACGCGCTAGTAACGAGCACTGTAGTGCTCGGCTCCCCTGCACTCGCATGGGCGCAGGCATCCGCTTCCGTCCTCCTCACCCGATGGAAGCGGATGCCTGCGCCCATGCGAGCGCAGGGGAGCCGAGCGCTACAGTGCTCGTTATGAGCACGTTCGCTCATCTCTAACAGAGACTGTTCCACAAGATTGGTGCTTAGCAAATGTGGTGCCAATATTCAAAAAAAGCAAAGCCTAGAAACTATGGGCTGGTAACTTTAACATCTGTCATGAGTAAACTGTTTGAAGGTTTTCTAAGAGATACTATCTTGGAGTACCTCAATGAAAATAAGCGTATAACACCATATCAGCATGGCTTGATGATCGGTCATGTCAAACTAATTTAATCAGTTTCTATGAGGAGGTAAGTTCTAGACTTGACCAGGGTGAGTGAATGGATGTCATATATCTTGAATTCTCAAAAGCTGTGTCACATAAAAAGCTAGTATATAAAATGAGAATGCTTGGACTGGGAGAAAATGTCTGCACATATGTGGGTAAGTAACTGGTTCAGGGATAGAAAACAGAGGGTGGTAATTACTGTTGAGTGAAGTGAAGCATTCAGAGCAGAATTCGGTCCGAAGTTTAGGAAAACTTTGATTCACAACTATTCCAAATTTCCTTGTGCTGTGTGATAATGAATCAGGTTTTCCTAAAATGGTGGCTGCACGTGTTACAAAGCAACACTAAGTGTAGAGGGGACAAGCCCGGGAACGCAATGATGTGCAGCCAGCCAATCTGCAGACAACCCTATAAAACTATTAACCTGCGTGGCCTCCAGCATTGTCCTGTGAGCTGGGATTACCAAGATATGCTCATGCGCTACAGTGTGGCTGAAAGTGATTAATAGAAGAATTCAATAGAAATAAAATGGAAGCCTTTATTATTCCATTGCCCAGCGTGCCAACCAATACCATCCAGTCTGCACCCCTTAGGGAGGCCAGGCCTTAATGATGACCATATTCATCTTTTGCTGGCTTTGCTTACTAGAAAAGTCAGCAAGATGCAGCGAGAGGAGGTGCTGGATGTTCCTGATGACATATTTTCATCTTTTAGATGATGTGAAAAAGGAGGAAAAACAGATGGCAGAAGAAGGGCTCCCATCTGTAGGGCAGGAGAGCACTCAGGTTGGTGAAGTAGGTATGCCAGCACATCAAATTTCTTAGCAAACTTCAGAGAGCTTGAAAGGAGATCTAAAAACCATGTATAATCATATCAGGGGTCAGTACAGAGGTCTCTCCCATCATCTATTTATACTGAGGACTGTGATGAGGGGGCACCCTCTGCGTTTAGAGGAAAGAAGGTTTCTACACAAATATACATGTGTGTGGCTGTTTAGGGGTAGTAGCAGTAGTAGTGATGGCTTGGTAGGGGTAATGGCAGTGGTAGCTGTGGCAACAGCTATACAGTATGGATCATAGTAGGCAGGAAAAATGCTGTGATCCTTGGCTCCAAGGCACGATGTCAGGCTCAGTGGTCACTGTAACGTGAACCTGCTGTGACTAAGAGAAGGATTGAGCCATCCAGTCCACAACATCATCCTTGTTGTCCTCAATACTAATGTGGCACCTATCGGAAGTCAGGGAGAACTGCTGCTGCTACTACTACTACTATGGCCTGCTGCTGCTACCATTACCACTTCTACTGGATGGATGGCTGGTGCAGCTACTGCTATTTGTATTACTACAGCCACCTACTTTCTGACTCTGAGATGAGGCGTGGGTTTTTTCTTTTTCCACTCTTTCGTTTACCAGACATTTTATTTTGAGGAATGTATTTGAAAATTCACAGATTTGGTACACAGATTATCAAATTTACAAGCGTTTTTTATGTAATTTAAATACAGATGCCTTCTACAAGCACTGCACACAGGTATTGACAATTTACAATGGTAACACAAAACATGGAATCAAACTGCTATATTAATGTAACCAATACATTAAAATGTGTTCACTAAAACTGTGCGCTATCTTGACGCAATATAATGTGTGAAATGAAACTGCTATATTAATGTAGTTATGACAATAGTTATGTAGTACAATGTATTTACTAAAACTGTAGTGTACAGTCATGGCCAAACGTTTTGAGAATGACACAAATATTATATTTTCACATGATCTGCTGCCCTCTGGTTTTTATGTGTGTTTGTCAGATGTTTTTTATCACATACAGAAATATAATTGCAATCATATTATTATGAGTAACAAAAGCTTATATTGACAGTTAGAATGAGTAAATGCAGCAAGTCAATATTTGCAGTGTTGACCCTTCTTCTTCAGGATCTCTGCAATTCTCCCTGGCATGCTCTCAATCAACTTCTGGACCAAATCCTGACTGATAGCAGTCCATTCTTGCACAATCAATGCTTGCATTTTGTCAGAATTTGTAGGTTTTTGTTTGTCCACCCGTCTCTTGATGATTGACCACAAGTTCTCAATGGGATTAAGATCTGGGGAGTTTCCAGGCCATGGACCCAAAATCTCTATGTTTTGTTCCCTGAGCCATTTAGTTATCACCTTTGCTTTATGGCAAGGTGCTCCATCATGCTGGAAAAGGCATTGTTGATCGCCAAACTGCTCTTGGACGGTTGGGAGAAGTTGCTCTCGGAGGACATTCTGGTACCATTCTTTATTCATGGCTGTGTTTTTAGGCAAGACTGTGAGAGAGACGATTCCCTTGGCTGAGAAGCAACCCCACACATGAATGGTTTCAGGATGCTTTACAGTTGGCATGAGACAAGACTGGTGGTAGCGCTCACCTCGTCTTCTCCGAATAAGCTGTTTTCCAGATGTCCCAAACAATCGAAAAGGGGATTCATCAGAGAAAATGACTTTACCCCAGTCCTCAGCAGTCCACTCCCTGTACCTTTTGCAGAATATCAGTCTGTCCCTGATGTTTTTTCTGGAGAGAAGTGGCTTCTTTGCTGCCCTCCTTGAGACCAGGCCTTGCTCCGAGAGTCTCCGCCTCACAGTGCGTGCAGATGCACTCACACCTGCCTGCTGGCATTCCTGAGCAAGCTCTGCACTGCTGGTAGCCCGATCCCGCAGCTTAAACACTTTTAAGAGACGGTCCTTGCGCTTGCTGGTTTTCTTGGGCGCCCTGCAGCCTTTTTGGCAACAATGGAACCTCTCTCCTTGAAGTTCTTGATGATGCGATAGATTGTTGACTGAGGTGCAATCTTTCTAGCTGCGATACTCTCCCCTGTTAGGCCATTTTTGTGCAGTGCAATGATGACTGCACGTGTTTCTTTAGAGATAACCATGGTTAACAGAAGAGAAACAATGATGCCAAGCACCAGCCTCCTTTTAAAGTGTCCAGTGGTGTCATTCTTACTTAATCATGACAGAATGATCTCCAGCCCTGTCCTCATCAACACCCACACCTGTGTTAATGGAGCAATCACTGAAACAATGTTAGCTGGTCCTTTTAAGGCAGGGCTGCAATGATGTTGAAATGTGTTTTGGGGGATAAAGTTCATTTTCTAGGCAAATATTGACTTTGCAAGTAATTGCTGTTAAGCTGATCACTCTTTATAACATTCTGGAGTATATGCAAATTGCCATTATAAAAACTGAAGCAGTAGACTTTGTAAAAATTAATATTTGTATCATTCTCAAAACTTTTGGCCATGACTGTATATAGACACGATACAATGCACTAAAGAGCCTCTGTCAGCATGATCAACCCTATTAAACCAGGCATACTAACTGGTAGGGTTGATCATGCTGATTAAAACAATACCTTTGAGCACTGCTTTTGCAGCAGCCCTATGCTTTGCACGCTCCCCTCTTCACTTGATTGACAGGACTAGACATCAGCATCCTGAGGGCAGAGCGGAGTCCTAGCTAATATATATATTATTGGTCTTTATAATCATATATAGTGCCTGTGGATACACCAGTAATATGTATTAGCTTTCTAATACATGTATTAGTTTTTTCAATATAGTAAGGCTATAGTCTTTTATCATGGATAAAATAAGGAAGGGAAAAAAAGAGAAACATTTAGAAAAGTCTCCTGGGATTTCAACTTGGGACTTATAACATAGAAAGCTGAACCCTTACCCTCAGACTATAGCCTTATCATGTTACAAAATGAGTTTCTTCTATACTTAAAAAGCTACATCTTACATCCACATCTTACTGGTGTCCAATGTCTGTCATCATATATTGTGCCTGAGAATAATTCAGTTATATTTATTAGCTTTCTAAGCATAGAAAACCTCTGTTCTCAAAATGCTAAGACTATAGTAAGTAGTGCATCTGATATGTGCATACTAGGACACAGCTCTGCCCTCACTCTGCTGATGTCTAGCCTGGTCAATTAAGGGGGCAGTGCGTGGAGTGTGTGGGCAGTTGCTAAATATTGTGCACATTATATATGCACTTTTGAAGCTTCTCAACGCTTTTCCAAAGTGCCAAGAAAAGGGGCGGGACTTGGCAGTAGGGATGGGGTTTTGTGCAGCCTGCTGGATTTACTATCACTTTCACCAGAAACTGACATGTCATAGCTAAAGTCTATGTCAGCCTCTTACTAGCGTAGACCTCAGTATTTGGTGCATGGCAGGGCATAGATTAGTCTAATTTTTTAAGAGGCATCTTCCTCTTAATGCCAGTGCAGGGACATGTGACTGATGTATATGTATGCCAATATTGATAATCGCCCCTCAATGTTTTAACTAGTATATTAATGTGGTTATTGTAGCACAACATGTTCACTGAAACTGCAGGTATCTTGACGCAATCCAATGTGTTGAATGAAGTTGCTATTTTTATGTAGTTATTACAGTACAATACTGTACATTCACTAAAAATGCACTGTATCTTTACACAATGCAATGAGTAAATGGAAACTGCTATATTATTAGTTATTGCAGAACAAATGATCAACATACACTCACCGGCCACTTTATTAGGTACACCTGTCCAACTGCTCGTTAACACTTAATTTCTAATCAGCCAATCACATGGCGGCAACTCAGTGCATTTAGGCATGTAGACATGGTCAAGACAATCTCCTGCAGTTCAAACCGAGCATCAGTATGGGGAAGAAAGGTGATTTGAGTGCCTTTGAACGTGGCATGGTTGTTGGTGCCAGAAGGACTGGTCTGAGTATTTCAGAAACTGCTGATCTACTGGGATTTTCACGCACAACCATCTCTAGGGTTTACAGAGAATGGTCCGAAAAAGAAAAAACATCCAGTGAGCGGCAGTTCTGTGGGCGGAAATGCCTTGTTGATGCCAGAGGTCAGAGGAGAATGGGCAGACTGGTTCGAGCTGATAGAAAGGCAACAGTGACTCAAATTGCCACCCGTTACAACCAAGGTAGGCAGAAGAGCATCTCTGAACGCACAGTACGTCGAACTTTGAGGCAGATGGGCTACAGCAGCAGAAGACCACACCGGGTGCCACTCCTTTCAGCTAAGAACAGGAAACTTAGGCTACAATTTGCACAAGCTCATCGAAATTGGACAGTAGAAGATTGGAAAAACGTTGCCTGGTCTGATGAGTCTCGATTTCTGCTGCGACATTCGGATGGTAGGGTCAGAATTTGGCGTCAACAACATGAAAGCATGGATCCATCCTGCCTTGTATCAACGGTTCAAGCTGGTGGTGGTGGTGTCATGGTGTGGGGAATATTTTCTTGGCACTCTTTGGGCCCCTTGGTACCAATTGAGCATCGTTGCAACGCCACAGCCTACCTGAGTATTGTTGCTGACCATGTCCATCCCTTTATGACCACAATGTACCCAACATCTGATGGCTACTTTCAGCAGGATAATGCGCCATGTCATAAAGCTGGAATCATCTCAGACTGGTTTCTTGAACATGACAATGAGTTCACTGTACTCAAATGGCCTCCACAGTCACCAGATCTCAATCCAATAGAGCATCTTTGGGATGTGGTGGAACGGGAGATTCGCATCATGGATGTGCAGCCGACAAATCTGCGGCAACTGTGTGATGCCATCATGTCAATATGGACCAAAATCTCTGAGGAATGCTTCCAGCACCTTGTTGAATCTATGCCACGAAGAATTGAGGCAGTTCTGAAGGCAAAAGGGGGTCCAACCCGTTACTAGCATGGTGTACCTAATAAAGTGGCCGGTGAGTGTATATACACAATGATCAGCAGAGGTGTGGACTCCAGCTGATCTCTGAAAAGCTGTCTACCATCAACTTTTTCAGCAATTTGTGTTACAATAGCTTTTCTAATTGGACCAGATGATCTCTCCTTCGTCCTCTATGCACATCAATGCACCTTGGATGCCTATAACCCTGTTGAGAGTTTACCAGTTGTCCTTCTTTGGACTGCTTTTCTACTGTACTTCTAAAGCAATGCTTCTACAGAAGAAACATTTGTAACTACAGTATTTGAGCATATCCCAATTTTTCCTATGAGATTGGAATATTGCGAGAGTACAATAGGAGAACATAGAAGTCAATGCAAGCCTCATTATGACTTTAAATCAGGACAACCAGAAATCTTAAAGGGGTATTCCCATCTCAGACAATAGGAGCATATCACTAGGACATGCTTCCATTGTCTGATAGGTGTGGGTCCCACCTCTTGTAAATTGAGCCAGCAAAGTGAAGGAAGGTGCCCCTTTGAAGTGAATGGAAGCAATGGCTGTGCAATGGTTGCGCAATGCCCCATTGTCTGAGATGGGAATATCCCTTTAATGTAAGGAATTAATACATTTTAAAAAGGTTTTCTAAAAATAATATATTTATAACAGCTTTGGAGTTGCAGTTTAGTAAAAGCTCTCTTCAGAATAAATGATTGAGTGAAATTAGTTATTTTAAGGGAGAACATCTTCTGGTTGTGCAGATAATGTCACATGGTTACACAAAGAATTTTCTAGTTTGAATCTGAAAATGACTCGTAAACCACTTTACCTACAAATCTTCATTTGGTGCATTTCCTACAGAATGCTATAACCGTCAAGTTCAAAATCAATCATAACATGTCTTTTAATCTCATGAAAATTATATAAACTGGCTTGTCTCTTATGCTCAGTTCAATATATTTACTACACATAAGTATTCTTAAAACAATTTAACCAAATTTCTCTGAATCTGCTGGGACACAGTTGGATGTCAACTTACAACAGATGTGCCATGTTGCATGCGGATTACATTTTCATCTAAATTTATGGCTTTGAAAATAAACACAAAATAACATTTACTATGGCTAAGCATTAGTGGGTGATTGTGCAGGTGTCCTTTAATTTAAAACTGCCCAAACCTGTAGCGCATATGTCTGTACATGGCTGAAATTTACAATGCTTCAATGCCATATGTTGCATAGCTTCAGCTGTTTACCTCTGTTAACAGTGTAGGTGGTAGGAATTAGCTTGCACCCATTAGAATGGAATCGCACAGGATGAGTAAAGAGACCATAAATAAAGCAGAAAGGAACATTAGAGCATAAGTACAGGGCACTGTAGAACTGATGAGGTGATGGATGTGTAGGGAGTACTGGAGCTTCTGTTTAAGAAGTGTTGATAGAAGAATTAGATTTTAGGAGGGTAACATGGTATGTTAAAAGGGGATGACCCCCAGAGTCCTTGTGACCTTCTCTTGCAGACAGGATTAGGGATTTGTATAAACGTTCACATATAACCTAGCCAAGCATTATATAACACTTCCTGGTTTTCTTTACATATGTCATTGTAGTCATTATCAATTAACATGGGGATGTGCTTAAATCATTAAGCAATCACACGATATTACACACTATTGAAATTTATTGTATCTTTTCTACCAATGTTTTACCCTACGCACTGCCACTGAGTGATCACATTTGAGTGAATATACTGTCAGTTACATATACAATACATAAACACAAATGAATAAATACAAATTAAGTGTTTTCTGTTTGAAGCACATACATTTACCATAAAATGCATATTATAAAATAAAAAAATTATGCTGTATTGAAAAGTAACTATTAGAGGTATACACCAAGAAAATAAACACACATGTACCCCTGACATATATCTCCACCCGAGTGTCCCCCTAAAAGTATCCCATTGGAAAGCAATAACATATAATATCCTAATGGAGTTCTTGGCGTTCCTCATGTGAATGGTGACCAATGGATATGTTTGACATATGTGTTGGGGACTTTTCATAGCACATAAAGCAAACTGACAGAGCAGTGTAAAGCCACCTTTAGTTAAAATAATTTAAAGGTGTAGTTGAGACTTTAATATTGATGACCTATAACTAAAGGGAATATGTCATCAGAAAATGACCTATTGTTTGAATAACATTTTTATGGTAAACTTATTTTTGGTGATTTTATGTAATATCATGTAACTATTCAAATTTAAAAAAAAATATCCAAAATTGTGCACTTTTCACAATGACCATTAGGCCTATTAATATGTCAATACTGCCCATGCTGTACAGATAACATTTCAGTAACCATCGCATTAGCATCACTGGTATAATTACAATAACAGATATCACCATTATATAGATAACACGAGAGCAACTCTTTACAATTGGCTCATCTACTCCCTCCTGACTTCTACACAGGTCACAGTGCATTCTCTCCCATAGAAGTCAATGGCATCAGCTGCTGTCCATCTTGTATATGCCCATGTGGCTGATCTCAAGAACAGTGTGAAAACTGTAAGATTTTAGGATGTTTTAATGATAGATAGGGACATGGAAAATGCTTTAAAAAATCACGAAAAATGTTTAAAAAAATTATGCCTAACATAAAAATTTGATGTACATGATACGTAATTTTCAGATGACAAATTAAGATAGATCATCAATATCAAATTGGCAGGGGACTGTTATTGATGACCTACCATAAGGATAGGTCATCAGTATTAAAGAGGAACCTCTTTAATGTATCTACATAAGAACTACTGTATAGATTAGAAAGATAAATCCCTTCCTCTAACTTTCCCATGTCAGAGTGTTTTGTTTCGCTGTGATTACTAATGTATGTCCTAAAGCCGCCCTTTAGCACGCAAAACTATTTTAATTAACTTGAAAAGAAAAAGTGAAATTTCCTTTCTCTTGCTGAAAATTTTACATGACAGATGAAAGTCAAAACAACTTAATAACCATTAAAAATGGGAAAATACCACTTACGTATTGTACAAAAATAATGTTAGATAAAATGATTTTATATTTTGTAAAACTCAAACAATAACATAGGCTAAGTTTTATACGGTGGGTTCTGTGATTACTTTTTATAAAGTAGTCAGATAGAACTGTTACTATATTTGATCAGATCAATATTAATAAGCTCCAATAATCAACATATTTTTAGCTTTTGTTTTTGTTCTACATCAAATCAATATTTGGAGTGATGACTAGAGATGAGCGAGCACTAAAATGCTCGGGTGTTCGTTATTCGAGACGAACTTTTCCCGACGCTCGGGTGCTCGTTTCGAGTAACGAACCCCATTGAAGTCAAGCATTCTTTGCAGGGGACCAAGGATCTGCCTAGGGAAGGCTGGGTGAAAACCTGGAAACATCAGAAAATGATGGAAACACCATGGAAATGGACAGGAAACAGCAGGGGCAGCATGCATGGATGCCTCTGAGGCTGCCTAATCCCACCATTACCCCAAATTCTCCTGCAACAGCCTGGTGGTTACCCTCATGGCAATTGTGCTCACCCAGACCAAGAAAGGCGAGGCACAAGCCCATCACATGTTAGGGAAGCACCCAACTAGGTGCAACGAAGGTCCATCACCCATGCCCATGCTGGCACTGCTCTCCTATCCCCAGCCACACGATGCAGGCATAAGCCTGACACAGCATGGCAGTGACACCAACAAGTGACTGAGTTAGTATGCGGTAGCTGGTGAAGCACTCAAAAATTTAGCCTGACACAGCATGGCGGTTACACCACCAATGACTTTGTCCGACTGAGAATGCAGTGAAATGGCTTTTGTTGAGTCTCCAAAATTTTTTTTCTTTTCGGAGTACATAAAGTCGACCCTCAGCAAAAACATTTTTTTTTAAATGTCGGTACTTGCGCCTCCTGAAAAATTGTTTTGGACTGTCTGTTTGACGCTCCTGAAACATTGTTTTACAGTGTCTGTAGTTGACACTGCGAAAAAATTGTTTGGAGAGAGGGCCTGTAGGTGGCCCTCCGGAAAAATTGTTTGGAGAGAGGGCCTGTAGGTGGACCTCCGGAAAAATTGTTTAGAGAGAGGGCCTGTTTGGCCGTCCGGAAAAATTGTTGTTAAAGAGTGCCAGTTGGCCCTCTAAAAAATTGCGTTTTGGGTCAGCGTTAGGCAAAGACGACAAGGAGGAGGAGGAGTAGGAGGAGTAGAGAAGAGGAATCGGATACATAAGTAATGTTAATCGTTAGCTGCTTTCCCCCGGAGGAGATTTGAATTCCGGTGAAATCCAGGCTTTGTTCATTTTAATAAGCATCAGCCTGTCAGGCGTGTACGCTTATCGGTGATGACGCCACCAGCTGCACTGAATACCCGCTCTGACAACTCGCTAGCGGCAGGGCAGGCCAGCACCTCCAAGGCGTACAGTGCCAGTTCAGGCCACGTGTCCAGATTTTAAACCCAGTAGTTGTATGGAGCAGAGTGATCGGTCCGGACATTGGTATGGTCAGCAAAGTACTCCCTCACCATCTTTCTGTAAAGCTCACCCCTACTCTGCCTAGACTGGGAACAGGTGACAGTGTCTTGCTGGGGTGACATAAAACTGGCAAAGGCCTTGGAGGGCGTTCCCCTTCCAGTGCTGGACAAGTTGCCTGCTCGCCTCCTCTCCCCCGCTACTTGGTCCACAGAACCACGCCCTCTGCCGCTAGCGACGTCACATGGGAAGGATTGTTTCAGCTTGTGCACCAGAGCCTGTTGATATTGATTCACTCTCATACTCCTTTCCTCTACAGGGATGAGAGTGGAAAGGTTCTGCTTGTACCGTGGGTCCAGGAGAGTGAACACCCAGTAATCGGTGTTTGAAAAAATACTTCTAACGCGAGGGTCACGGGATAGGCAGCCTAACATGAAGTCTGCCATGTGCACCAGAGTCCCAACACACAATAATTCCCTCTCCTCACTAGCCTGACACTCCATTTCCTCCTCCTCCTCCTCTTAAGCCCATACACGCTCAAGAGTTAAGAAGGACTGAGCATTGGTACCCTCTTCTGTCTCGCCGACATTCTCCTCCTCTTCCTCCTCATCCTCTTCCCCCTCCTCTGATAAGTGCTGAGAAACAGACCAGAGGGTGCTGTGGCTATCAAGTGACGTATCTTCCTCCACCGTCTCTTGTGACAAGCGCAAAGCTTCCGACTTCATGCTGAGCAGTGAGTTTTTCAACAGGCAAAGCAGTGGGATGGTGAGGCTGATAATGGCGGCATCGCCGCTGACCATCTGTGTTGACTCCTCAAAGTTGGTCAACACCTGGCAGATATCAGACATCCACGTCCACTCCTCATTGTAGAATTGAGGAATCTGACTGACCTGACTACCAGTTCTGGTGGAAGTTGACATCTGGCAGTCTACAATCTCTGTGGGCTGCTGAGAGTGGCAGTATCTGTGGCCGACTTGCGGAAATGCGCACAGATGCGGCGCACCTTGGTGAGCAAGTCAGACAGATTGGGGTATGTCTTGAGGAACCGCTGAACTATGAGATTGAACACGTGGGCCAGGCATGGCACATGTGTCAGTCTGCCGAGTTGCAGAGCCACCACCAGGTTACGCCTGTTGTCACACACAACCATGCCTGGCTTGAGGTTCAGCGGTGCCAGCCACAGATCGGTCTGCACCGTGATGCCCTGTAACAGCTCTTGGGCGGTGTGCCTTTTGTCACTTAAGCTCAGCAGTTTGAGCACCGCCTGCTGGCGCTTAGCCACTGCACTGCTGCTGCGCCTAGAGCTACCAACTGAAAGCGCCGTGCCCACGGATGGTAAATCGGAGGAGTAGGAGTGGTCGGAGGAGGAGGCATAGTACGTCTGAGAGACCGTGACCGAGGTAGGCCCTGCAATCCTCGGTGTGGGCAGTACATGAGTGGCCCCAGGGTCAGACTCGGTCCCAGCCTCCACCAAGTTAACCCAATGTGCCGTCAGTGAGATATAGTGTCCCTGCCCGGCAGCACTTGTCCACGTGTCCGTGGTTAGGTGGACCTTCTCACAAACAGCGTTGGTCAGGGCACAGATGATGTTCTGTGACATGTGCTGGTGTAGGGCTGGGACAGCACATCGTGAAAAATAGTGGTGGCTGGGGACCGAATACCGAGGGCAGCCACCTCAATGAGGTGGCGAAAGGCCTCGGTCTCTACCAGCCTGTAGGACAGCATCTCCAGGCTCAGCAATTTGGAGATGTGGACGTCGAGGGCTTGGGCATGTGGGTGGGTGGAACTGTATTTCCTCTTGCGCTCCAGCGTCTGCTGTAAAGACAGCTGAACGCTGCGCAGGGACACATTGGTGGAGGTTGTGGAGGATCGTGGTGGCGAAAGTGTGGTTTTCCGGCAGGAGGCGCTCGTGCCAGGGTCGTGGGCAGGGGGTTGACAAGCAGAGGCAGCGAGTGACAGGGGAAGGAGCAGTGGTGGGACCCGCAGGAGGTGAACAGCCTTGGTTCCATTGAGTGGGGTGTTTAGCACTCATATGTCTGCGCATGCTGGTGGTGGTTAGGCTAGTAGTGGTGGCACCCCTGCTGATCCTGGTGTGGCACAGGTTGCACACCACAGTCCGTCGGTCATCCTCAATTTCTTTAAAGAACCTCCAGACTTGCGAACACCTAGGCCTCGCCACGGGAGCTTCACTATGTGAAACAGTTGCTGCTGATGCACTAGCTCTGGCCCTGATTCACCCTCTGGCCACACCACTGCCTCTTCCAACCTGTTCTGGTGCAGCACTTGCCTCCGCCTCAGAAGCACTGTCTTCACTCGGCTTATCAACCCAGCTTGGGTCAGTCACCTCGTCATCCTCCGATTCCTCAGTCTGCTCCCCCCTCGCTCTTCCTGCCCTGACAAGAACTTCACCACTGTCTGACAACCATATCTCATCATCGTCCGACACCTCTTTACACACTTCTTCCACTAAGTCAACAATGTTATCACCCACAGACTGCGACAGTTGGAAAACGTGGGCATCGGGAAAATGGTCAGAATCAACCTGAGAAGTGGTTTGTGACTCTGGGAAGGGTCCAGAAAACAGTTCCTGAGAGTATGCCGGATCGCATTCCAAATTTTCCTGGGAGGGGGCAGACTGGGGGGAAGGAGGTTTAGGTGGAGGAGTCAGAGGAGTGCTCCCTTGGGTAACGTGGGTGGACTGCGTGGAAGACTGACTGATGGACAAATTACTTGATGCGTTGTCTGCAATCCACGACATCACCTGTTTGCACTGTTGTGGTTTCAACAGTGCTCTACCACGTGTCCCTGTAAGTACAGACATGAAGCTAGGGAGTGTATCTCTGCGGCGTTCCCCTGCTCCCTCATCAGCAGGTACAGTCTCACCCTGCCCAGGACCACGGCCTCTGCCCCCTGCAGTAATTGAATGCCCACGCCCACGCCCTCTTCCTCGACCCTTAGCCCTGGGGTTCAACATTTTCTGTATATAAGTGTATTATATATACAAAAAAAAAGGGCCTTCTGTACTGAAACCCACAAACTTAATATATAGGTGGATAAGTTAGAGCAAAATAACGTATTTTAATGACGTACCGTGCAGTATGGAGCAATTACACAGAAACTATTAGATTAGGCAGACTTGGTCTGCTTAAGTGCAACCCAGACAAATGTCGCTCTCAGATTTTTGTAATGTAGCTGTATCAGTGAGAGCAAAAGAGCTTTTTTAATTACGTGACGTACAGTATGGGTCACCTGGACAGAAAACACGGATTGTGGTTTGTTGTGACTGGACAGCTGAACTGTGACACACAGAATGGTTCCACACAGCTGTATGAAATGGATTTGTATCACTGAGATAAAACAACAAAAAAAATTAGTATTTTATATTTTTTTTTTTAACGTGACGTGCAGAATATATCAGAGAGCAAACTCAGCCCCTACTGACTGTGGCTATTTTCACTGCAACCCAGAAAAATGTTGCACTCAGATTTTTCTAATGTAGCTGTATCAGTGAGAGCAAAAGACCTTTTTTAATTACGTGACGTACAGTATGGGTCACCTGGACAGAAAATACGGATTGTGGTTTGTGGTGACTGGACAGCTGAACTGTGACACACAGAATGGTTCCACACAGCTGTATGAAATGGATTTGTATCACTGAGATAAAACAAAAAAAATTAGTATTTTATATATTTTTTTTTAACGTGACGTGCAGAATATATCAGAGAGCAAACTCAGCCCCTACTGACTGTGGCTATTTTCACTGCAACACAGAAAAATGTTGCACTCAGATTTTTCTATATCACTGAGAGCAAAAAAAAGCTATTTGCAGGCTCCCTGCAAACTGCTGCAAATATGGCGATAGCTGCCAGCCAGTCCAGCCAGAAGGAGACAAAAAAAAAGTGTCTTGTAGCCCTTAGAAGGGCTGTTGGGTTCTTTTGAGATCACTCCTGCCTAACAGAGAACTAAATCCAGGCCCTAACACTCTCCCTGAAACGCAGCAGATCTGTCCCTAACGACATCCAGACAGCCTCTGAGCCGAGCACCGCCAGACATCACTAGTATATTCCAGGGTCACCTGATCTGGTCAGCCAACCCCTGCTATCGACATGTAAGGCCCCACATGATGCTGGGGTGTACCGCAGAGTCTCCTGGCTAGTGATTGGCTGAGTTATAGGCGCCAAAAATTCAAAATGCGGGAGATGCCATTTCCTCGAGCATGGCGAGATGCTCGTCCGAGCATCGAGCACTTACGAGTACCCTAATGCTCAAACTAGCACTAAGCTCGGACGAGCATGCTCGCTCATCTCTAGTGATGACCCTTTGCCTTCAAAACAGCATAAAATCTTCTAGGTACACATAATTTATGAAGGAACTCGGTAGGAAGGTGGTTCCAAACATCTTAGAGAACTCACCACAGATCTTCTGTGCATGTACACTTGCTCAAATCCTTCTGTCTCTTTATGTAATCCCAGACAGACTGGATGATGTTGTTTTTTTATGCTGAAGATAGTTCTTAAAGGGGTTCTCCAGGAATTAAGAAAATAAAACACTTGAATATTTCTTTATTATAAATATGTTCCCAAATATCTTTCATTAGTTATAATGGCTTGTTCTGTCTAAGGAGCAATCATTAGCAGCAATAAAATGGCCGCCATCCTATTTGTACACAGAAAACCTGTCCTAATCACACAGCAAGACAATTTACTTCACAACACTGAGCCAAAGAGCTGCCTCGTCCTCCTTTCCTACTTGTCAGGGATTATGATACTGAACACAGATTATAAGATCTTCAACTGAATCACTATGCAATGAAGTTCTTGAGAAGACATGAAGTACAGAGAGCACGGACAGGACAGACTGTGGTAATGTGAGGCTGTGGTAATGAAGTTTGCATACAAGAGCTGCAGTTCATTAGTCACATCCCCACCTTCCTCTCTGTACTTCATGTCTCTTGAACTCCTTTCCTAAAGATTTAGCTGAAGATCATATTAAACTGTGTTCAGGACCATAATCTCTGACAAGCAGAGTAGAGAGGAGGTAGGCCTTTAGCTCAGTGTTCAGAAGCAACTTGTCCTCCTGTCTCATTAGGACAGGTTTTGTGTGTACTGATATGACGACGGCCATTTTATTTTCCTTGATGATTGCTCCCTAGACAAAATGAGCCACTATAACTAATGCAAGAGGAATATATTTATAATATAGTAATATTTAAGTATTTTTGTCATTTCTTTATCTCCCAGAGAACCTATTTAATGAAATTAGCTGTATATGTGGAGCCATTGTTCTGCTACAGAATAATTTTGGAGCTATTCAGATTCTTCTCTGATGGTAGTGCATGATGGGTAAGTAACCTGCCTGTATTTCTCAGCATTGAGGACATCATTAATCCTGACCAATCCCCAACTCCATTTGCTGAAAACATAATACAGATGAAAGAAACATTATGCTTGGTTCCCTTCAAAATCAAAAGGTGTCCAGCAGTGCCATCAAATCATAACTGGCAGAAACCAGTGTGACCCAGGTATACCCATCGTCTGTTTGAAGAAATCTGGCCAGAGGTGGTCTTTAGGGAAGAATAGTGGCCAAAAAGCCATACCTTTGATGTGGAAATAACTAGAGATGAGCGAGCACTATAATGCTCGGGTGCTCGTTATTCGAGTCAAACTTTTCCCGATGCTTGGGTGCTCGTTTCGAATAACGAACCCCATTGAAGTCAATGGGAGACTCAAGCATTTTTGCAGGGGACCAAGGCTCTGCCTAGGGAAGGCTGGGTGAAAACCTGGAAACATCAGAAAATGATGGAAACACCACGGAAATGGACAGGAAACAGCAGGGGCAGCATGCATGGATGCCTCTGAGGCTGCCTAATCCCACCATTACCCCAAATTCTCCTAGTGGGGCATGTGTGGTATCGATTCTTCTCAGTTTAAAATCGTATATGTCCCCTATCTTGGGACCATATATTTCATGGATTTTTCAAACACTGAAAAGGAAAAAGAGCTTTCTCTGGCCAGGGGAGTGTCTTTTCTACTGCAGCTAAGGGGACGTGTCCATGCTCTGCCTATCACAGGTCAGGAGCCAATTAAAAGAGGAACAAACAAAAATCAGTATAATATCTAATACGTCCCCTATCCGGGTAAATTGTTTGGAGAGAGGGCCTGTAGGTGGGGGGCAGGCTGGGGGGAAGGAGGTTTAGCTGGAAGAGCCAGAGGAGTGCCCCCTGGGCTAGCGTGTGTGGTGGTGACAACAGCCGGATGTAGTCAGAATGACTACGCAGGACCCCAACTTAAAAATTTAGCATCAACCGGTACAGTTGTAAATTATGAGCTTGATGTGTGGCGTGTGTTTTATGTATTCACTGAGGAAAATAAAATGTCAGATGAAATGCAGAGTATAAAAGTAAATTCCCCTTTAAAAGTGTCCTCTCTGACCCAGGAAGAGGTGCAGCAACGTCTTAAAAATATTAAAATAGACAAATCACCAGGACCGGATGGCATACACCCCCGTATCATAAGAGAATTAAGTAATGTAATCGACAGACCCTTATTTCTGATATTTAAGGACTCTATACTGACAGGGAGTGTTCCACAGGATTGGGGCATAGCAAATGTGGTGCCAATATTCAAAAAGGGTCCAAAAACAGAGCCTGGAAACTATAGGCCGGTAAGTTTAACTTCTGTTGTGGGTAAACTGTCTGTAGGTTTTCTGAGAGATGCTATCTTGGAGTACCTCAATGAAAATAAGCAAATAACTCCATATCAGCATGGCTTCATGAGGGATCGGTCATGTCAAACCAATTTAATCAGTTTCTATGAGGAGGTAAGTTCTAGACTTGACCGCGGCGACTCAATGGATGTCGTATATTTGGACTTCTCCAAAGCGTTTGACACGGTACCACATAAAAGGTTAGTATACAAAATGAGAATGCTTGGCCTGGGAGAAAATGTCTGTATGTGGGTAAGTAAATGGCTCAGTGATAGAAAACAGAGGGTGGTTATTAATGGTACATACTCAGATTGGGTCACTGTCACTAGTGGGGTACCACAGGGGTCTGTATTGGGTCCTATTCTCTTCAATATATTTATTAATGATCTTGTAGAAAGCTTGCACAGTAAAATATCAATTTTTGCAGATGACGCTAAACTGTGTAAAGTAATTAACACAGAGGAGGACAGTGCACTGCTACAGCAGGATCTGGATAGACTGGAGGCTTGGGCAGAAAAGTGGCAGATGAGGTTTAACACTGACAAATGTAAGGTTATGCATATGGGAAGGAATAATGCAAGTCACCAGTACATACTAAATGGTAAAGCATTGGGTAACTCTGACATGGAAAAGGACCTAGGAATTTTAGTGAACAGCAAACTAAGCTGCAGAAACCAGTGTCAGACAGCTGCTGCCAAGGCCAATAAGATAATGGGTTGCATCAAAAGAGGCATAGATGCCCGTGATGAGAACATAGTCCTGCCACTTTACAAATCACTAGTCAGACCACATATGGAGTACTGTGTACAGTTCTGGGCTCCTGTGAACAAGGCAGACATAGCAGAGCTGGAGAGGGTTCAGAGGAGGGCAACTAAAGTAATAACTGGAATGGGTGGACTACAGTACCAAGAAAGATTATCAAAATTAGGGTTATTCACTTTAGAAAAAAGACGACTGAGGGGAGATCTAATAACTATGTATAAATATATCAGAGGTCAGTACGGAGATCTCTCCCATCATCTATTTATCCCGAGGACTGTGACTGTGACGAGGGGACCATCCTCTGCGTCTGGAGGAAAGAAGGTTTGTAAATAAACATAGAAGAGGATTCTTTACGGTAAGAGCAGTGAGACTATGGAACTCTCTGCCTGAGGAGGTGGTGATGGTAAGTTCACTAAGAGAGTTCAAGAAGGGCCTGGATGTATTTCTGGAGGGTAATAATATTACAGGTTATAGTTACTAGAGATGGGTCGTTGATCCAGGGAGTTATTCTGATTGCCTGACTGGAGTCGGGACGGAATTTTTCCCCCTAAAGTGAGGAAAATTGGCTTCTACCTCACAGGGTTTTTTTGCCTTCCCCTGGATCAACTTGTAGGAAAACAGGCTGAACTGGATGGACAGATGTCTTTTTTTGGCCTTACAAACTATGTTACTATGTTACTCAGTTTAATACCGTATATGGCACCAATCCGAAAAAATAGTTTGGAGAGAGAGAAAGAGAGGAAAAAGACGTAAATTGTTTGGAGAGAGGTCCTGTAGGTGGGGGGCAGGCTGGGGGGAAGGAGGTTGAGCTGGAAGAGCCAGAGGAGTGCCCCCTGGGCTAGCGTGTGTGGTGGTGACAACAGCCATATGTAGTTAGAATGACGACGCAGGACCCCAACTTAAAAATTTAGCATCAACCGGTACAGTTGTAAATTATGAGCTTGATCAAGTGTGGCATGTGTTCTATGTATACTACTCAGTTTAATACCGTATGTGGAAGCTATCCGGAAAAATAGTTTGGAGAGAGAGAAAGAGAGGAAAAAGACGTAAATTGTTTGGAGAGAGGGCCTGTAGGTGGACCTCCAGAAAAATTGTTTAGAGAGAGGGCCTGTAGGTGGACCTCCGGAAAAATTGTTTGGAGAGAGGGCCTGTAGGTGGACCTCTGGAAAAATTGTTTGGAGAGATCGCCTGTAAGTGGACCTCTGGAAAAATTGTTTGGAGAGAGGGCCTGTAGGTGGACCTCTGGAAAAATTGTTTGGAGAGAGGGCCTGTAGGTGGACCTCTGGAAAAATTGTTTGGAGAGAGGGCCTGTAGGTGGACCTCCGGAAAAATTGTTTGGAGAGAGGGCCTGTAGGTGGACCTCTGGAAAAATTGTTTGGAGAGAGGGCCTGTAGGTGGACCTCTGGAAAAATTGTTTGAAGAGAGGGCCTGTAGGGGGCCCTCCTGAAAAATTGGGGTAAAAGAGTGCCAGTTGGACCTCTAAAAAATGGCGTTTTTTTGGTCAGCGTTAGGCAAAGACGACAAGGAGGAGGAGTAGGAGGAGTAGAGAAGAGGAATCGGATACATAAGTAATGTAAATCTTTAGCTGCTTTCCCCCGGAGGAGATTTGAATTCCGGTGAAATCCAGGCTTTGTTAATTTTAATAAGCGTCAGCCTGTCAGCGCTGTCAGTTGACAGGCGTGTACGCTTATCAGTGATGACGCCACCAGCTGCACTGAATACTCGCTCTGACAGCACGCTAGCGGCAGGGCAGGCCAGCACCTCCAAGGCGTACAGCGCCAGTTCAGGCCACGTGTCCAGCTTTGAAATCCAGTAGTTGTATGGAGCAGAGTGATCACTCTCAGATTCCTTTTCTCTGCAGGGATGAGAGTGGAAAGGTTCTGCTTGTACCGTGGGTCCAGGAGAGTGAACACTCAGTAATCGGTGTTTGAAAAAATGCTTCTAACGCGAGGGTCACGGGATAGGCAGCCTAACATGAAGTCCCAACACGAGTCCCAACACGCAAGAATTCCCTCTCCTCACTGGCCTGACTCTCCATTTCCTCCTCCTCCTCTTCAGCCCATACACGCTCAAGAGTTAAGAAGTACTTAGCACTGCTACCCTCTTCTGTCTCGCAGACAATCTCCTCCTCTTCCTCCTCATCCTCATCCCCCTCCTTCGATACGAGCTGAGAAAAAGACCAGAGGGTGCTCTGGCTATCAAGCGACGTATCTTCCTCCACCGTCTCTTGTGACAAGCGCAAAGCTTCCGACTTCATGCTGAGCAGTGAGTTTTTCAACAGTCAAAGCAGCGGGATGGTGAGGCTGATAATGGCGGCATCGCCGCTGACCATCTGTGTTGACTCCTCAAAGTTGCTCAACACCTGGCAGATATCAGACATCCACGTCCACTCCTCATTGTAGACTTGAGGAATCTGACTGACCTGACTACCAGTTCTGGTGAAAGTTGACATCTGGCAGTCTACAATCGCTCTGCGGTGCTGGTAAACTCAGGATAACATGTTTAATGTTGAATTCCATCTCGTGGGCACGTCGCACAACAGTCGGTGAGCGGGCAGTTGTAGGCGGCGCTGCGCTGCCCTGAGAGTGGCAGCATCTGTGGTGGACTTGCCGAAATGCGCACAGATGCGGCGCACCTTGGTGAGCAAATCAGACAGATTGAGGTATGTCTTGAGGAACCACTGAACTATTAGATTGAACACGTGGGCCAGGCATGGCACATGTGTCAGACTGCCGAGTTGCAGAGCCGCCACCAAGTTACGCCTATTGTCACACACAACCATGCCTGGCTTGAGGTTAAGCGGTGCCAGCCACACTTCGGTCTGCGCCATAATGCCCTGTAACAGCTCTTGGGCGGTGTGCCTATTGTCACCTAAGCTCAGCAGTTTGAGCACCGCCTGCTGGCGCTTACCCACGGCATCACTGCTGCGCCTAAAGCTACCGACTGAAGGCGCCGTGCCCACGGATGGTAATTTGGTGGAGGAGGAGGCGTCGGAGGAGGAGGCATAATACGTCTGAGAGACCGTGACCGAGGTAGGCCCCGCAATCCTCGGTGTGGGCAGTACATGAGCGGCCCCAGGGTCATTCTCGGTCCCAGCCTCCACCAAGTTAACCCAATGTGCCGTCAGTGAGATATAGTGTCCCTTCCTGGCAGTACTTGTCCACGTGTCCGTGGTTAGGTGGACCTTCTCACAAACAGCGTTGGTTAGGGCACGGATGATGTTCTGTGACACGTGCTGGTGTAGGGCTGGTACGGCATATCGGGAAAAATAGTGGCGGCTTGGGACCAAATACCGAGGGGCAGCCACCGCCATGAGGTTGCGAAAGGCCTCGGTCTCTACCAGCCTATAGGGCAGCATCTCCAGGCTCAGCAATTTGGGGATGTGGACGTTGAGGGCTTGGACATGTGGGTGGGTGGAACTGTATTTCCTCTTGCGCTCCAGCGTCTACTGTAAAGACAGCTGAACGCTGCGCTGGGACACATTGGTGGACACTGTGGAGGATCGTGGAGGCGAAGGTGTGGTTTTCCGGCGGGAGGCGCTCGTGCCGGGGTCCTGGGAAGGGGGTTGACTAGCAGAGGCAGCGAGTGACACAGGGAAAGGATCAGTCGTGTGACCCGCAGGAGGTGGTGAACGGCCTTGGTTCCATTGAGTGGGGTGTTTAGCACTCATATGCCTGCGCATGCTGGTGGTGGTTAGGCTAGTAGTGATGGCACCCATGCTGATCCTGGTGTGGCACATGTTGCACACCACAGTCCGTCGGTCATCCTCACTTTCTTTAAAGAACCTCCAGACTTGCGAACATCTAGGCCTCGCCACGGGAGCTTCACTACGTGAAACAGTTGCTGCTGATGCACCAGCTCTGGCCCTGCTTCTCCCTCTGGCCACACCACTGCCTCTTACAACCTGTTCTGGTGCAGCACTCGCCTCCTCCTCAGAAGCACTGTCTTCACTCGGCTTATCAACCCAGCTTGGGTCAGTCACCTCGTCATCCTCCGATTCCTCAGTCTGCTCCTCCCTCGGACATCCTGCCCTGACAACAACTTTACCACTGTCTGACAAACGTGTCTCCTC